>JBBIGA010000126.1:12907120-12945556 GCA_037576975.1 Alestes dentex
GAAACGGCACCGCTAGCTAACATGGCTAACGCTAGCTAACATGGCTAACGCTAGCACTGCAGAGAGTCGTCCTGCCGTGGCTTAAACTGTTCCCAGTCTCAGTTGGACACTTAAATTTACCAGAAAATTCAAGGTATCAGGCTTTGTTTTGTTTAACCGTCATGTTGGCTGTTAATGTTACAGAGAACTTTAATAAAAGTTGCTCAATGTTGGACACCTGTGTTCCTTCACTGTGTGTGTGATGATGTCATCAAACGACTAGTCGACTCGACTTCGACTTTGCTGACCGACTAGTCAACTTGGAAAAATCTGGAGTCGTTAATGCGCTAGTATGTAGTATACAGCCAGGACACAGAATATATTTATATTTATTGGGGGAAAAGAGATTAGTAAGCAATAACAAGAGGCCTAGTTAGTCACCAAGGTACTCCTTGCAGAGGTGAGTCTTCAGACGTCGCTTGAAGACAGTGAGGGACTCCGCAGATCGAAAGAGGGAGTTCATTCCACCACTGGGAGGCCAAGACTGAAAAGAGTCTTGACGCAGTGTGTTTCTCCTTATATTTTTATGTCACTGTTTGAGGGTCTACTTGGCTCATGTGATTGGCCTTGGCATGGTAGATTCCTCAGTGAGAATTCTGTGGGTGATACCTACACCTGCCCAATACGAGAGGTGCAGACAGATCGAGAGCATGGCATGAGGCCAAGCTGATGAACCTCCACGATATCTGTCCACTGAAACGCCAAAACACGCTAACCTTTTTCTACCCCTAACTCCATATACAAAGACTACCATGTTATTAAAAATTCAGAGACATATTGTACTTTTAGCCTCAATATAGAGCAGGTTTAAGCCCTCTGATGAATCCGGTTATTTGGCTTTTCCGCAAAAGAGTGGTTAATGTAATTCTTGCGCTGTCCTGTAGAGCTGGTGCCCTCGTTTGATATAGGAGGTATTTCTGTGCCGGAACAAAGCTGTTGATGGTATTTTCCGCAGCAGTTTGACCCAGCGCAGGATTCCAGAGGCACACATTAAATTACAGCCTACAAGCTCTGAGAGCACTACATGATTTCCACCAAAGATATACAGATAATTTCACGGGGGGAAGCTGGGGGGAAAAACTAGCAATCCAAGGGGAAAGAAGAGGTTGTTTATTTTTGAATGTCAGAGCAAGAAAAATATTTGAATAAAAGTATTTCAGCCTTTCCAAATTCTGGCTGTAAAAGAAAATTCATCTGTGCTATATCATATACATTCCTCCATTTAGGAGATTTATAGTCGTTCCACCAGTATATGACATATTTACTACATTAGGTACACACATGCCTGGTGTTCCACAGTCGCATAGTCATGAATAAAATACCACTTCAAAGCTTTTATTGCACTGTTTTACAGCTTGCCATTTTCTTTTAGAAATTATTGGTTAGATGCACTAGAAAGTTATGTCCATACCACGAACACAATGTTTGCATTTCTACTTGACGTTTTGCTTCACATAATTAATGTTGATACTTCTACTTCTTTTCTTGCCTTGCCGGTGGGGGAGATGGGGGAAAGAGGGAGGGGGAGAGAGAGAGAGAGAGAGAGAGAGAGAGAACTGTCGAGCAGAACTGAGGGGAGTCGTTGACTGCTGCTTATCTGCGTAACATAAGGAATCTTAATTGTCTGCTTGGTTTCTCCCAGGCTGCAGAGCAGAAGTGAGAGCGTCCTGCAGTCTCAGCTCAGCAATCAGGATTAACAGCGGAAACACTGCCGTGTCTGGGAGAGACATGAAAGACAAGAGGAGGCAGCGTGATGGCTGAAAAGTAGTCAAACCCACCACTCGTCATGTCTCACACGGCACATACCATATTAGAAAATATCTGTTTTGACAACACAGGACATTTGTTTAGACAACACTTTGAAAAATAAACTCTGCTACGATAAAACAGACATTACCATCAAAGTTAGCTGTACTTGGGAATTTAACTGTCTGTTTTCTTAAAGGGCCCATACCATGCAGAACTGAATTTTCCTTGTTGTTTTGAAATAAACTATGTTGATTTGATTTAAAAAAAAACAAAAAAAAAACTTTGTATTTACTCTTATGATGATAACACAAAACCCTATGCATTTACATATAACCACCATTTCAGCCCACAGCAGTTCAGCCCCACGCAGCCCAAACTGCTTTTCACTTCAGGTACGACACAGGCATAGTAACAAAAAACAAATAACGAGAGACGTAGAAATAGTCACGTACAAATTACGATCAAATAAAACAGCACAGTCGTAAGTGGAGAAAATCCTATAGGTCCAAGACAAATTAAGGACATGGTCTCTTTACACTCTTTACCACTTGTTGTGAAACTACTATTTCATTCTGGACTGGCACAACTTTCATATTTTGACTAGAACAAATAACTCATGCCAGTAACTTTATTGACAATTCTTGACATATATACCTGCACCATAATCATGTGGTTTAAGAGGTTAAGTAAAGCTCTGGGTAAAGCTGGACATAGACCTGTAATGAATTGAGGTTAACAAATGTAGTCAAAGCTGATTAATCAAAGCAGCATTGATATGAATGTGAAGTTATTTTGAACTTCCTCAGCACTGTTCATTCTGCAACCTAAGGGTGTAAATTTATTGATAATCACCTCAAAACTGTTTTTGTTGTACCACCCAGGTCTGAAGCAATTAACAATGCTGTGATACATTTGGTAATCCTGGTGGGAACAGTTTTCAGCTGCAACAGACTGGCCTGTCAGTGTAAAACAGTGTTAATTTGTCTCCCTCCCCCACCGTTCTCTGCAGGCTTTCTGAGCCACGTCTGGCTGGTATAGGGGGAGCATTGTATCTCCTCCAGTCTAGACTGAACACCTCCCTACCTCTCTGTCCTCCTACACACCTTCAGCAACCCAGGCCTCAATGCTACAAGCCAGAAAACTGGTAGCAAATTAGAAGAAGTGCTAAAGATCAAAGGAAAGTATATACAGGTGAAGTCTCATCGGGACAAGTTCCATTTGGATCCCTGTGATTGGTCAGATCCGCTTTGTTAGGATCTGGTTCTAAGCAGATCATAATGCTTTGGAGGCTTCATACAACACTTCCTTCCTAGAATGTTATCTGTTTGAGTGACATCCTCAGCAGACTCTTACTAAGACAGAGCTAATGTGACTATAAACAGTAATGCTGATGTTACACCATTCTGACAGCCCTTCAACAGCACTTCTGCAGCACAGGCACTAAGGCCCACTCTCCCTGGAGGATAACAGTGATTGAAGTCAGGAATCATTCCTACATTTCTCACTGCTGGGCTTAACTTTGGGCGGATAAAGTATCTTACTAAACAGTAGTAGCGCAAGGATGTGTCAGCAAGGAATAATTGCACAGCCGCTGTTTCCAACCAGTAGAAAATGTTGAGAAACGTTATTCATTTTATGTGACGGGTAACAGTTTTCCCCTCAGGCCTGCTGACCTTCAACTAAAAGTTTTTAGGAGCCGTAGAGTACTGGAGCAGTTTACAACAGCTGACCCTTTTCTCGAGGGTTCATGGAGTGCAGCTGGGGCAGAAAGACCTGTTTTATTCCAACAAGCTAACGACAGCATCGAACCAGACGGCTCCTTCGTATGCTCACCCCCTAAAGCTGTTATCTCATGAAAACTTAGCAGCTACTGTGCTAATATTGTAGCTAGGCACCCGATCGTTCGTTTGCGGCACAATTGAAAGGGGCTAACGTGGAGGTTGTTATTAAACAACTGCATTAGTGAGTTTGCTTTAGTAATACGAGCTCATTTGTCATTCCATGACAAGCTCTATGCTAACAATTCGGGTAAACAGACCCGAAAGCTTAGGCCTTTCAGGGCTTTGCTTTGGGCAGTCGGGTCTAATTGGACCATGTTTGTGCGTGGAGTGAAGCCAGGTGACTGCCGCACAGGCCCAGCTGCCCAGCCCTGCGGCCGCACTCTATTTGTTTGTCTTCCTGCCTTTGTTTGTTCTACAGATTTCCTGTGTAAACTCAGCGCAACAAGATCCCTCTCTTTCCGAGGAGAATTCGCTCAATTACTTCAAATCCAATCCCCGGTTTATTTGATCGCTCTCTGTGGACGGAGAGACATTTTTTTCTTTTCTGCTGAAATCTGCTAAATCAGGGGACAGTTTTAGATCTGTGTTTACCGGAACTCAGTGCTCACTCAGGGAGCCACTCATTTTGTCACTTCAGAGCGATGTATTTTGTTTCCTATGAAATGAGCTGCATCACAAACACTGAAACAGCTTGCCTGTCAAAACAGCTCCTTCTGTGAGCTGCATACAGTCTGACCAGAGGAGTGTCCGTTCACCCTGAGTGTACGGGTCTGAGAAGACATTAGATCAGTACTAAAACCCACATAAACAAATATGTATTTCCTGACTAGGCCAGACGAGAAGGTTTTCATGGGCAAAACGTTGCTTTCTTTGGCTGTTTAAGACACCGTCCGTTCTGTATCCACATCCATGATCTTTATAAATATGTATACTCCCCAGCTTCCTGTAGACCAGGACCCTCCAGTCAAGCCAGTGTAATTAATAGGAAAAATAGGAAAGATAGCAAGCAAGAAAGAAAGAAACAGACAATAGGAAAAAAGAAAGAAAGAAAGAAAGAAACAGACAATAAGAAAAAAAGAAAGAAAGAAAGAAAGAAAGAACGCAGGAAAGCAAGCAAGCAAGCAAGCGAGCAAGAAAGAAAGAAAGAAAGAACGCAGGAAAGCAAGCAAGAAAGAAAGAAAGAAGGAAAGAAAGAAAGATAGAAAGAAAGAAAACTTGAGCGTACTTCCTGAAGGGCAAAGCATATCCAGAGACAGGAAGGGAATGGGGAGGATGTAAAGCCACCTAAGTGCAGGGTAAAGCTAGGAAGCCTTCTGTGGCAAAATGGCATCTTTGCCTAATTAGCACTGGTTTGTTGAAGCACTCTGCAGGAGCCGCTCTGAGCTCCCAATCTTATTAACAGGATTAAAGATTTATACACATTTGCTCCTGTCATGGGCCGACGGTGACGGAAGCGCACACACACGGTTCCTGAATGCAAACAAAAGTACGCCATTATGAAAAGTTGTGCTGAACAGTTTCTTCTTCCTGCTGTCTGGTCCTTAAAGGGGTCGGTGAAAGCCCTAGAGAAAAGGATCATGATGAAAACCCCTTATTGCTACAATGGACTTGGAGCATGAAAAATTCATCAACACTGACAGAAAACACAAAAGAAAGCATTTTAGCTTGTAATGATCCTGCTGTTTGAATTTTCCCACATTTGACCATTTGCTGTCACACACAATATGAAAGCTGTTAATAAATACCACGAAAAGTGTAATTATCCACTATGATATAATATTGCTATGCAGTGGTGTAACTAGAATTTTATGCCCTACGAACAAAAATAGTTGAATAGACTCCCCATACATAAAATGGCCTTTAAAAAATGAAACGTACTAATTTACGAATTATTGTTATGTTCACAAACTAATTCTCTTAACAGCAGCTAACATTAACCTAAATGTTTGCCTTAGACCTTCTAATTGAAGTGCAATATTTATTCAGATTCGACTTTTGGACACGCCACTGCCTAAGATAACAATGTTTCAGAGATTCCCAAGAACCCTTGCTGTGATTTTGATGAAATGGACCTTTTCATCCATTCACTTAATTGTGTTCATGCATTATGAAGTAGAAGGAGATTAATAGACATCAGGGTGTGTGTAATACAGACTGGACCCCCTGCACCATTGGCCCAATAGAGCATGGCCCCCTTGCCCCCAGTACTTATGCCACTGTTGCTATGCATTAAAAAGGAAGTTCACTGAATAGATGTGCTTCCGCAGACAATGATGAGGTTTGCCCATTTATCATTTAAGCATTTTTTGCCTACACATTTAAAACTCATCTACAGGTTATTGAGAAAAGAGAGAAGAGTGCTATTTACATTTTCTTTTGATCTAACTTTATCTCATGATGTACAATGTGGGGTGTGGGCTTTACACATACAAGGAGCATCAAGGATATATTATGATTATTACCACCTTTATATAAGATATAAAATTGTGTTTTCCATAATACATTAGCTATTGTAATACTCAAATTACAAATTTGTTACAAATAGACATACAGCAACACAAAATGAAACTCTTCATAGGTTGTATTAATGTATCTTATTGGCATTTACATTTCCATATTTTACTGGATGTCTAATATGAGAGTAACAGAATGTTTTAGTTGGAATTTGCATGTCAAGTTAAGTGAACAAACGCTGATGTGACTGCGACGGCACATGAAGGCAATTGTCCCTTAAACCATAACCATATTGTTAGAACCCCAGCCGCTACGCTTTTCTATAAAAACCACACAGCTGCAAACTACCACGCCAGTGTATAACTGTCAAAATATTTTATTGCAAGTAATGTAATGAAATAAAAGTAATGACCCAGAGCATGCATTTAAACATTAAATAATAATCATTACATTGAACATTTGTAGTCAATGTGAGGTGTTGAATAAATGACAGAAATGTGTCAGTAGAGGATGTCATATAAGACTACATTTTGCTACGTAGCTGTAATTTACATTTTCAATACGACTGAAATTATGTGTCTTACCAAAAAGTTATATTGTCACAAACTTGCAGGAGAGCAGCTCTTGCTACTGCGGCCCATAAAACTACAGATAGCTTATACGTTGCACGTTAAGTCCATCATTGGGTGAAGTAGGCCTAAATGAGGCCATCTCTAGTTTACAGCTCAATCGTGTTGTTGAAAGCTTTTTACAACCCTCTGCCATAAATATTGAGTGAGATAAAGTGAAGATAAACTCCAGACAAAAAGCAGATAAAAGCGAGGGGAAGAGGCTATGTTTTAGGCTAATGGGCTAGCATGTCTTCAGCCACACTGGCTCTCTTAAATCACAGGCTTGGCAGATATGATATCTGTTACTGTGGCCATTACTAAGGAAAAAAGCTGACTCATTAAATGCATTCAGGCCTTGCTGTGACTTATTTACAGCAGGAGCTAGCCGAGAGTGTCTGGCTAGAAAAAACACAGCAAGGATGCATTACCTCCGAAACCTTTAGAACACTGCACGTTTTCTGAAGAAATTTCTGCATTGGCCCAAAGAGCCCTTTTGTGTATTACAGTAAATCTCTCTTATTAGAAGTAATACTTGTCCATGTTGTAATGGTTTATTTTGGTGCCCCATGTTATAGATGATCTTTCATATTCAAAGCTTAACAAGTTGATGAGGGCAGATTCACTGCCTGGATGTTTCGCCTTGCAGTTCTATTGAGGAAGATGGGCCCTTAGTTCAGCACTAGTGAACATTTTCTCAGATTTTTCACCTGGCATATATTTTCACCAACAGTTATTCATGCCAAGGTGTGGATTGTAGTGAATGATCCTAGAGCAGCAGTTTTAGGGCAGTTTTCCTTTTACAAAGCAGACAGAAGGGCTTTGCTTTGGAATCCCAGGAGCGCCTCTGGAGTTGGTGTCCATCTGGTCCAGATAAAATTGGCTGACAACAATCTGCCAGGTTCTTCGTGTGTGTGTGATTGGCAGGTTTTGACTGGCAGAACCTGGTCCCACTTACCCTACTCTGGCATGTTCCAATACAAAATGGTGAGTAGGTCATAACCTCAGTCACTATGCCTGAGACTGACCTAGAGGTCAGCAGACTCAAAGATGAAGAGCTTTATTTGTTTACGACCTCATAATTATCAGTGTAAAACCAACAAATATGTGGCAGCTACATACTTGCCATAGCTGCTTTTAGACAAGTATTCAAGGCTTGAGTTGTCATAAATCTTATTTCAAAGAAAGGTAAGCGGTGTCATACTGAACTAGTACGACGAATGTCAGAACTGTCAGCCACTTGAGTCATTTTATAAAATAAGTATTTTACAGTGACAGTGAATGACTGAGCTTAATAAAGGGCACATATCTTTCACGACATGTGCAGTTCATACACACTGATAGACCTCAGACTATGTGCTGTAGTATATGGCGCCAAGATTTTAGTAGCAGATCTTTTACGTCCTGTAAGTTGTGAGGTGCAGCCTCTATCAATCAGACTAGTTCGTCCAACATCACACAGATGTTCAATTGGACTGAGATCTGAGGAATTTAGAGGCCAAGTCAACACCTTGAACTCTTTGTCATTCCTTTAACCATTCCTGAACAATTTTTGCAGTGTGGCAGGATGCATTATCCTGCTGAAAGAGACCACTGCCATTAAGGAATACTGTTGCCTTGAAGGGATGTACACTATATAGACAAAAGCAATGGGGCACTAGACTGTTACACCAACAGGGACTTTGATGACGTTGCATTCAAATACATCGACTTCGATATGGAATTGGTCCCCACTTTGCATCTTTGACAGCATCCACTCTTCTTGGGAGACTTTCCACAAGATTTCGGAGTTTCTGTGGGAATTTGAGGCCTATTCCTTCTGTAGTGCTTGTATGAGGTCAGGCACTGATGTTGGACAAGAAGGCCTGGTGTTAGATGGGCTTGAGGTCAGGGCTCTGTGTGGACCAGTCAAGTTCTTCCACATCAGATTCATCCAGCCATGTCTTTATGGAGCTTGCTTTGTGCACTGGGGCACAGTCATGCTGGAATAGAAAAGGTTCCTCCCCAAACTGGGTCCACAAAGTTGGAGGCATGTTGTTGTCCAAAATGTCCAAAAAGATTGCCCTTCACTGGAAGTAAGGGGCCTAGCCCAAAACTGAAAAACAATGTTTAAGTAGGTTTTACATGTCAAAGTAACATCCACGTGAGGTTTTCCAACAGAACATTGTCTAGAGCATCACGTCCAATTCATGGTCCAATTCAAATGCACAAGGGTCAGCATGGGCACTCCAACTGGTCTGCGACTACATGGCCCCATACACAGCAAGCTGTGATAAACTGTGCTCTGACACCTTTCTAACATAACCAGCATTAACCTTTTCAGCATTTTTGCTACAGAAGCTGTTCTGTGGGTTTGGACCAGACAGGTTAACCTTCTCATCCAACATGTATTAGTGAGGTTTGGGCACCCAAGACGCATTTACATATATGCATCTATTCAATTTACAGCACTTCAGTCCCACCTACAAACACTGAAGGAGTGTTTCAGCCTGTCTGAAACAGGCACAATACAGGGCAGCCAATAAGGCCAGAGGTAATTTACATATGTCAGTCTTAAAGAGTAACAACATGTATGGCAGAGATGAACCAGGGGATACTGGACAGGAGGAACTGACCATAACGAAGATGATATTTTGATAGCTTGAAAGACTGGAGTCATTTATAAATGCAAAGCAATCTCGTTTTGTTTTAAAAATGCTCTTTAAGGAAAAAGCATAGTAACAAAAAACAGCTTGTTTAATTCTAAGGGATAAAGAGAGTTTACAACACAAAGCGCACTATTTTAAAATCAAGTAAACTATTTTAATATTGGGTGGTGGGTGGAGTTAGGGTACATATGTCAAATGTCTACACAGGGCCAACACTGGCTTGCGGGCCACACTTCAAGGCAGCCCTAAAACAGTTATGAGAAATATCCAATAAAACTGACAAAACTAAAACTGAACTCTGACATCACATCTATGATTTATTTTTGGAGAATTCTAGTTACTGTCTCTCTCTCTCTGGATTTTCTTTCTTCTGAAATGAAATATGATCACATAAACATCATAAGTGGACCTTGAAGAATGTATGAAATGGGCCCTTTAAAAAGTATTTCAGTCAGTTCAGTGTATCTGCCCCTTCACTGCTATGCAGGCTTACAGTGAACATAGAGAATTTTGGAACTAGTCCTATTTGTTAAGTTGAAGCTACTCCAGCACAGTGAGTAGTGTGAAAAGCAAATAGAGTCTTTAAAACCTGATCAGGTTTCCACACACACACACACACACACACACACATACACACACGTACAAACACACCCACACACACAGCTGGGGAAAGGGGTCACAGCAGGCTGGCCACTGTTGAGATAAGCCCATGCAATTAAGGAGAGGGTCAGAGAAAGGGAGAGATGGGGAAGGCCGTATCTCTAGCTCTAATATACTTGGGATACAGTTACAGAACAATGAAGTATTCACATAAGTCATCCATTGTTGGGCATTTTTGGTGTTTGGTTTTTGAGGATTTAAATATACTATGTGGGCAAAAATATTGGGACACCTGACCATTACATCAACAGGGACTTTAATGACAATGCATTCAAATAAATAAACTTTAATAAGGAGCTGGTCGCCCCCTTGCATCTACAACAGCTTCCACTCTTCTTGGAAGGCTTTCCACAAGATTTTGGAGTTTCTGTGGGAATTCGTGCCCAGTCATTCTGTAGTGCATTCATGAGGTCAGGCACTGATGTTGGACGAGAAGGCCTGGCTCGCAATCTCCGTTCCAGTTCATGCCAAAGGTGTTGGATGAGGTTGAGGTCAGGGCTCTGTTCCACTCCAAAACTCACCCAACCATGTCTTTATGGAGCTTGCTTTGTGCAGGGGGGCACAATCTTGCTGGAATAGAAAAGGGTCTTCACCACAATGGGTCCACAGAGTTGTCTTGGGATGCTGAAGCCTTAAGATTGCCTTTCACTGGAAGTAAGAGGCCTAGCCCAAACCCTGAATTAAGAGGTGTGTCCCAATACTTTTGTCCATATAGTGTATGCTCTGATATTTTAAACCTCGCAAGAAACTGGAAGTTCACTTTCCTTGCATGATCACACCACATTTCTGACTTGCTTCAGTCCAGACTACCAAGAATGCGTGCCTCTCTGGAGGGGTGGGGGGGGGTGTTGTGGATGGGAATCCAGCCCAATAGGCGCAGAGCAGAGTGGTCGTGTCATTCCAGCGGGCGCCACACTCAGGCCATTAGAGAAAGCGGAGCTGCTGGGATAAAGCAGGAGCAGCTGGTTCTCCTCTACAGCAGCTCAGATCGTGTCAGAACGGCCTGGACGTGCGGCTCTGCAGCGGGACCACCGTACCGGACGGGACGATGCCCCTCAGTAACTGTGGACAGTCCTGACGGGAGCTTCTCTTACACTCATAAACGGAGTATTTTGGCTCGCGAGCTCTGTGTCCTTCTCTAAAGTTTCAGGTAAGACTCTGGAGCTGTTTTGAGGCACCTTGCCTGAGGTTCAGACCTTCAGGGTGATGTTCAGAACGTAAACGCCTTTACGTGACCTAGAGCTGATAAACCATCAGGTTTTGGTTATTACAAATAAATAAGGTCTAAACAAGGCGATACACTCTATATATTTAGCGCTTGCTTCTGCATTCCTGCAAGTATCGATCATTTTCAAGCAGTTTGGGAAAAAAAAAAAACTGACAAGAAAAAAATTCCGCAAAAATGGTACGGCTGACAGGAGATTTCTTAAAGATTTTACCTTTTTGTTGTTGAAGTACGTGTGTCTAAAAGTTCCCACCTTGGAGCCTGGTCTCGGCTGGGCTCAGCTGTTGCCTGTCACTTCACACAACTGCTGGACACTGCAGGGCTGAAGGGTCTCAGGACTAACCTCAGGCTTGGCCACGTTTCTGCTGTTTTATAAATCAGTGCGATTCTTCAAAAAGCCCTTTCCTCTCATTACCTTTTCATCTGCGGCTAATTTTTTTATTGCGTTAAGCCACTTGCATTAAGCCACTTTCATAAACCATTTTGGACCACAGCACACTAATCTTTACACACAGCAATGTCAGTGTTACGCTGTTATGTTACACTAACGTTCTTGTCATTGTGTTGCATTACTGTTTTACTGTATTTTTTTTAATTGTCTTAGTAGCTTTTAGTTTTTTCTTGTTGCACTGAGCATGCTAAACGACGCAAGACTTTCCCTCTGGAGAAATAAATATACAAATCTTATCTTATTATCAGTAATATTCTAGTCTCTCAATCGGTGTGAACAGTCATCCTGATGAGGCTAAGGTGGCTGTTCGTCTCACTCTGGTTCTGTTTGCTCCCCATGGGGAGTCTGCAAAATGTCAACACTGTTTCCCCCCCCGACATGTGCTCATTCGTATCAGCAGCGCAGTCCAGCACATTCAGGCAGGTCTGGGATGAAGCTCTGTGCTCAGACAGGTTTTCTGAGTGTCCCCCTGACCTCAGGACAGGCTGTCCGATCAGAGAGGTGAAGAGTCCTCTGAGCTCCTTTTTCCAGTTGACAATGTGCTTTAACAATGTGGTAGCAGTATATAAAGCTGGATCTGGGGTATTTTCTCCCTTTCTGTGGTGTCAGAAGGAAGTGTGCTTGCAAAAGACTTCAAAAAATGACTTCACCTGAAATCGCTTCATTTATTAATGGGAACTTTAATGTGAGTTACTGATTACACTGAACTCAATGTGGTGTTGCCCTCTAGTGGCTAAAGTGGGCATTGCAGGGACCCTGTTCTCTGGCACTGTGGTCTGACAGAGAAACCCTCACAGAAGTAAAATAAACTAAAACTTTTTTTTTTTAGAATTCTGTTTACTCTCTCTCCATCGTTCTCTCTCTCTCTGCCTCTATCTATGTGTGTGTGTGTGTGTGTCTGTCTTATAGCCTCTCTCTCTCTCTCTCTCTCTCTCTCTCTCTCTCTCTCTCTCCCTCTCTCTCCCTGTCTGCCTGTCTCTCTTTTTTTCTCTCTTTTTTTCTCTCTCTGTATCTCTGTCTCTATCTCTCTCTGGATTATCTTTCTTCTGCTCTTCTTGAAAGGAAACTGGGCACTTAAATGCAACACTTTTGCTCTTTTGGTCCCAATTTCTGGGTTTTATGTGGACTAAAATGTTTCCCTCAGTTCTCAGTGCTTATCTGTTTTTCCTCAGTAGTGCTGCTTGTATTTGCTGTGGGTTTCATTTTTGCTAGTAAAAATCCAGCCTTATACACGGAAAAACAGGAGCATCTTTCTCATGACCACCAGGCCGACTCTCTTCTCTCTCTGACTGCCTCCTTGTGTCCAAGCCAAAGGGTAGGAGGGTCCCAGACGAGCTCTCAGAGTCCATATGAGTGCATTAGTGTGCAGCTTAAGCCTAACACCCTCGCACAGGAGGACATTAATGTGTGTGCGTGTTATTGCTAGGTGTGAGATTGGAGCGAGATTACAGGAACATGTCTACA
Organism: Alestes dentex; assembly: GCA_037576975.1. Lineage (NCBI taxonomy): Eukaryota > Metazoa > Chordata > Actinopteri > Characiformes > Alestidae > Alestes > Alestes dentex. The sequence continues at coordinate 12,920,200 of JBBIGA010000126.1, forward strand.
TTGAAATGTAAACAGATTGAACATGCCATGTGTGTGCGTGTGCCATAGGAGTCGAGAGTTAAGCCCTAGTGCCAGTGTGTGTACATCGCTCTGTTGATTTAATGCCTGGGCCGGCGCAACATGCACAGAAGTGCGTTTGTGCGAGCCTGAATTAATCACTGCTGGCCTGCTCGTGCTAACTTCTCCAAACCCAGCCTGTCTGGCAGGTTTTCACCAAGAGAACCTAGAGGAGGACAGGAGGGCAGGGAGAGAAACGAGTGGGCGACGAAACTTGTAGCGCTGAATAACACCGCCTTTCATAGACAAGAGAAGAAGCAGCAGGGCCAGCTGGGGTCCGTGCTGCTCGTGCTAGACCTTGGGCCTAGGCTCCAGCTGCCTATAAAATGGTTTGTGGCTCGCTGTCTGCAGGATGTTCAAAAATACGCAGCTTGTTGAACTGATGGTGGTCTGTATGTACGCGGCCACAAGGGTGCCATTTAAATTGCTTTTGGATCAGGCCGAAGCTATCGCAGTGTGGGCAGTCAACCAGAGAGGAAAATAAACAGAAATAAACATTCTTTGACCTGAAAGATCGCCAGTGTTCTGCTGTCCTTCTTGCCATACGAATATTATGGAGCTGCAGTCAAAGAACATTTCTGCACGGAAATGCACTGCTGGCATGTTCTTCTCATCTTACAGCTCATATCCATTGATTCTGAAGAGCAGAGCTCACACACCAAACACCAGCATTAAAATGTTGACATATGTTTTAGAAGGATTAGAATGGGCCATTCCATGAGGTGGACATGCTATTTAAAATCATGCTCATTTAATCCTCTATAAGTTCAGATACATATTGCTCTTAGGGGGAAAAAAAACAACATTTCAGCTTAACAAACATTTATGAGCAGATTCTTGTCTTCTTGACATTGAGTTACATGTGGTGGACTGGCACTCGTTCAAAGACTCATATCATCTGTTGACAAGCTTTAGAGAACATTTGCTAAAACGTTTTTCTGTATCCCTATGTGGGTTTGCTTGAACTAAAAATCTGGACTGTTTGGGGTCCCTGAGAACCGGTTTGAGAACTGTTGAACTAAGTATTAGTCACATAGAATTAATGAACATATTCTTTGTTATTGTTACACACTGCACCACTCAGTCTGTCTTCTCGGGTCAGACAGCTTTGCCACTAATTGTTCACTGGCTTTCATATGAATTACCAACACAGTTCACTTGCCAACTACTGAGTAATCAGTTTGTCTACCTAGTGTCAGTGCGCTGCATGTTTTTCAGAATGCCTCCACCTCTTCTTTGACATTGTCACAATTTATTCTTGTGACAGTGTGAAAGAAAGATAACAGGTATTTCACAACGCAGGATTTGTCGATGCAGCCGGATAACTTAAGCTTGAAGTCAAATCTGCCCAGTAGGAAAAGAGCTCAGTAACACTCCTAGTGGACATCCCTCAGCTTTGGGCTTACATTATCTGGCTACTATCTGCTTTGTCAAATAGTGGTCTGGTGGTTTGGGAGTTGCCCCTGCGATCAGAAGGTTGTGGGTTTGAATCCCAGAACTGCCAGTGGCAACACTGACAGTACGCTTGAGCAAGTTCCCATGCCCCCCAGGCGCTGCATCAGTGGCAGCCCACTGCTGCACTTGGTGAATGGGTTAAATGCAGAGAAAGAATTTCACACTGTTCTTGTGCTGTGTGCTGGGCTGTGGTGTGTTCACTCGTGACTATAAAGGACCACTTTACGTAACTTTGCTTCACCTTAACACTCAGGTGTATTTTTGTTTTGTAATAAAGCTCAATCAATAAAGAAATCAACAGACGTTAACATGGTTGAAAATTCATCCATTTCCAACTCTAAATTCCGAACAAAATTCACTCAGTAAAATTGGATACTCAGTAGATATTAATGTTGTGTGGAGCTTGTTCATCCACACTTTTTCAATACATTTGTGGTGCTAGTGTGGGTTAACTGGTGGAAAGCATTCTACAGTTACTCAACACTTTCATAAAAGCCTAACATCTGGATTTGTTGATGCTGATTTGTGCTTTGCTAGGTCGGGGTGCCATTGTCAGTGAAGTAGTTTTAATTCCATTTGGTCCATGGTGCTCCGGTCTGCTTGGCTTTGGCTGTAAACACATGCTAAGCGTTGCTGAGAGCTGATTAGAGGTGGCTCGTGATTTAGCACTTCCACACAGAACTCACTTTACTAGCTCTAGACCGATAACGTTGCTGGAAAGAGTCTGGTAGTTCATTTAAACACCATGCCAGGCCTCTTGGATCATAATTGCACTGAGCACAAGTGGGCAGACTACCATGATGATGAATGTTCTCAACATCAGACGTGGTGTACAGGTCAGGACTCTTCTTTCCAGACATGCTCTTCCAGACAAAGCCAAAAAGCATCAGCATGCAGAGTCATACACCAATGTGTAATGCATGAGGGGATGCTCTTGCTGGTAGAAAACACTCGACTCAAGTCAGGCAAAGCCTATTTGCAGCCCTCTGTGGGAAACAACAGTTCCGTTGTTCTTAATAATTACATAAACATTGCGGTTCCATTATGTGAAGAGCACATGTTCGTGTTACTGGGAGCTAATAAGGGCTCGTCTGTCATATGGCCGAATGCTGATTGCTCGCATTAGGCCCGGAATTTCAGATGTGCTTTCGATGCCTTAACATTTATGCAGCGCTCCAAGGAACGGTTAAGGAGCCCAAGCAAGCCAGCTACACGTCCTGAATTAAGGTGAAATAAGTTATTTATGGAGCTGGTTAAAGGAAGTCTTTCAAAACCTTTCTACAAGTGACGCCTTTGCTAATGACTTGAGAGACAAGAAAGAAGCAACAGTCTAAGGATCTACTGACATTTGATTTCACCAACAGAGGCACTCTTGTGTTGATATTTTAAGCTGTCATTCGTCCTGCCAGATGCAAGAAATCTAAGACAGTTACACTAATCTGAACTGAATTGGACACATCTGAGCTGGACTGTGGGCCAGTCATTTTCTCCCTGGTAACAAGTCATTATTTTTCTTTGCTTTCTAGGTGTTCAAAATATTCTCTTTTTAATGAATGTAAATGTGATCTCTGCAGCTCAGCCTGCAGCACTGAAGACATAATCTATTATCCAAAGGCCTTACATTTATTCCAAAGGAAATATGGAAACAGACATGGTAGAGCCCGCGGATATTCTTTATGAATAACTATCACCACTGTCTAGTAATGCCTGCTGCCCTTTGTTTGGGATGTTCCTACAGTTTTATGATAGAAGTGAGGGTCAGTAGAATCTGGGGGGGGGATGGGGTCAGCATACAGGTGGGTCAATATTGACCAAGCAAAATGAGGACATACCTCCCAATGTCACCCGCAGCCCACAATGGTGCAAAAGAGGGAGGATGACAAAGAAGAGTGTGTTGCCTCTGGCCCACATGGAGAGAGGGGTGGGGTTCAAAGAGTGGTGCGTTTGTTTGGAATGCTCACACCGTCTTCCTGTTGGAGGCTGAATGAAAACAGTGGAACGACAGACAACCAGATGTGCATGATCTCACACACACACACACACACACACACACACAGGCACGTGCACACACACACACACACACACACACACACAGCTTATATATTGTATATGCACACTTTTAATCACTGATGGTTTAAGTCTTTTAAATTTAATGTGTAAGATTTCTGCTCGATGGTTACAAAAACACACATGTATGTCATTATTGTTAAAAAGAAACAATGTATCTTAGAAACTGTGACTTTATAGGAAAAGAAAAAAAACTTCGTTGCTGAATTAATTTTTACGCCGAGCAATTTTGGACCATTTCTGCTGGTTCTTACCTCACCGAAGGTAAAGAGCATCTGATATTTTCAAATGATAGAAGTAATACCTCCCCCTAAAATGTATTTGGGGACTAGTCATTTTCTTGTCAAACTAATAAAGATTTGCTTCTCACAACCGGCAGTTTAACACAGTGCAAGATAGCAGAGGGGTCTGAGAATAGTACTGATGTACAGAAAGCCTGCAAATGTATGGACATGGTGATCAAATCCAGGACTGGATCAGTGTCCTCCAGTGAAAACTGCAGCCTCATTCACACTGCCCTCTGCAGCAGTCTACAGTGTTTGCTTTGCTTTGGAAAGAACAACAGGAAACAGGAGTGAAAGGTGGTTGACCTTTTGAAGCAGAGCAAAATGCAGTTTAGTGCTTGCAATAGACACGCAGAGAGGCAGTGGCCTAACAGGGCTTGTAAGATGCAACAAAACTGCCTTTTACTGGGCTACAATGGGTCCGCAAGTCAGAGGCGCCTAGGCAACATAATGAGGTCGTCCCAGCCCATTGCCATGGTCAACCAGCCTGTCAGTATAGTGGACACTAACTATCTTACCTTTCTACATCCACAGGTCAAATCCATCAGCACCAGAAAGTCATTATATTCAACTTACATTCTGTACTGACTGCGCTGCGAAATGACGAAATCTTTGCAAAAACTAAAAGGATGACTTTTAGACAGCTTATATAAACAACAACCTTTAAATCCTAATAAAATATCTTCTAGCATAGCATCTGCACTTTAGACTGAACTTCTCCTATTGCACCGTACTTTTGATATCTGTGACGTTTAAGGGTTAACCATACAAGAGTAGGAGTCGCAGTAACACGCAGACACCCTGCGAAGACCCTCAATTTAATGATGATATACATCTATAATAAAGGGTTAACAAAGACCCACATCTGAGGCCCATAGGGGTTTGGGGTTGAGGTATAATTCATCCCCCTTTTTTGACTTTACTGCTTTTCCTAATGACTTAAATTGTGCCCAATTAAGCCAGGCCTAAACTGCAGCATCCAGCATGCAGCCTAGTCAGTGTTCTCCCTGTGCAGAGCCACTGAGGCATGTGTTCAATTAGCTGGTTATAAAAGACTGTAAGAGAGCGCTTCTCTAAGGAATGTTAATGATTAGAAGGATCTCGCGCTGGGAAACGTCGTTAACCGTTTCTGAGTATTGTCGAATGTGAGCGCACCTATATTATTCCTTTTGAAGTCTAACACAGCTCGGGGATAATATTCATGTGTGGGAGCTTAAAAAAAAACAACAACATTTTTTTTTAGGTCAGTTGCAAGTAATAGTGCTTCTGCTTAACTTTCATTTCTGTGTTGCATGAAAGCCTATAATTCTGAAGCCAAATCTTCTGTAAATGTTATGTATAGTAATAACCAGGTCTAGTAAAATGTAACATTCAGGTAAGTGCACACACATGTCAAATAAGCAAAACTGCATCTTTAGCATCTTTCCATCATTCCATGCTCCTCAACTGCTTCTTCATGGTGCCCCCATGCTGACGTCACAACTCTCCTTTAGACTTTAATTGTTGGCAAACTGTCCTGTCTGAGCGTATGTGTTTGGACTGACCCCTTGGCCCAAGTGTATGTGTGTAGACTGCCACATAGTCTTTGTGTAGTTATAGTGTGCCAATATAAAAGGGCTTCCTGCTCTTAACAGCCTGGGGATGTGTGTGTGTGTCCACCCCCCATTGTTCACTGCTCTTTACAGCTATGTGAGAGGACGTCAAATATAGGCTGAAATACGATGTTCCATCTTATATCCCAGTAAGTCTCGGAGGGTTAAAAGCCCTCATGTAACTGTATGTGATAGTATAAATCAGTCTACCAGTCTTTCCCCCAAGTACTGAAGTTGAACAGTATTAATGAAACCATTTACTGGAGACACTAGTGTGAAATTGCACCAGGCAATTTGAGTGACAGTTATGGAGTCTACATGGACAGCTAAAATAGTGAGTTTCATACATTTCACAGTGGGAGGCGGGCGTGAGGTGCGTTTTCTGAGCTTGTCAATGGTTTGTACATTTTCACAGAGTTCCAATTCCAATCGTGTGTAAAATGATTAACCAACATAAAATCCATGATTAAGAAACTGGAGCTCAAATTTCATAATGGCCACACATATTTTGACTAAAAGATGTAATCGTTCATCCATGAGCTATTTAACATGAGGTCTTCTGCGTTTCCGATGATTGTCTGAAATCTGCTCATGTATGAAATGCTTCTCAACAAAGGCAAGTGTGGTACAGCATCATGTCATAGAGATTTTAGTTTGGGTATGAATAATTACGCACGGTCGTCTGTGTTGTCAGGACGCGGGTCAGCCCGATCTGCTCGAGGAGATGCAGTAAAAGGGGTTATCCGAGGGTTATAGGATCCACAGTGCTGTTGTTGACTGACCTAAGTTTGTCAGCACCAGTGTGACTAAGTCAATATCAGAGCAACAGACACTCCATCAGCTGACCTCTTCCTACTCTCTTCAGGCGTAAAGAGCTGTTGTTACAGTAGAATGATGGTCTTTTATCCGCCTTTATGACTCCTCCTTTGTTGTGCTTGTGTCTTGATAATGGCCATTGGCAGGTCATTAAAGTCCTGAACGGCCTCACTTTTATAAGATGGTCAGCACGCAACTAGGCACCATCTTAAACAATAGCTGTGAACTGCAATAAATGGTGGCACAATGCAGGGGCTTAACCTTGTCTGACCACCTCTGTAACACTGTTACAGGGTGATTTCCCCAAGTCGATCATTACATAGTGAGACCTGACCTTTTCGAAGCAACAGAAAAATAAAATGAACTAAAGCCCAACCAAAACAAATCCTTGAATTTTCATAATTTTGAAAATGCCAATGCATGCTCGTTTGTAGTGTTGTGTTACTTTTAGTATGAACGGACCTAATAAATGGTACAAAAATCCACTACCTTCCATTAAAAGTTAAGACTTTTTAAGCCTTGTCTTATAAATCAGCCAGCATTTTATTTTTGTCCGGACAGTGACGATGTGCAACATTTATATTTTTTAAAACATGGGTTAAGGTAATATTTTGAGCCTAGCACTGGCCAATATTGATAAAACTCAGTATCATGATATATTTTACAAATATATCACAGTGTTATGATTCAGCGTGAATAAAGTTAATGACCCTATTATTCCTGAAAAGTGGCACTCTAAACTGTCCTACAGTGTCCTACAAACCTGACACAGCTTTTGTTTTTGTTTCATTTTGAATTTCCTCTCCTAAAATGATGTCAAAGGGACTCGTACCTTGTCTCTGTACTGCCATGACAACAGGTACATTGCTTATTAATTGAACAGGATTTTATGATATTCGTCAATGCTGCTAAAATAAAACAACAGTATTGTTATGACGCCAAAATCAGTGATTTATCATAAGCCCAATGTTCAAGCAAGGAGACTTGACCAGCCAACACACAGAGAGAACCTGATTTATGACCAAAGTAAAAGCAATTGTCCATGTGACAATTGGCCCACATTATGTAGTTGAATTTAGGACACTGTCAAATATAGTCCACTCTTCTGGGACACAAGTCGATGCATGCAAGTCCTTAGAGAATGCGCTAAACTGGGTGGCTAAGGAATGTAACTTTAGCACTCGCTTTAGGAGTTTTGCTCCAAACAGTGCTGGAGCATGTTGATTATGGGATCCAGAGTTAGGACAAGTTAGGTCAAAGCGTCTGTTTTACAGTTCAAAGAGGTTAAAGCCAGGTGCGAGCTGCAGTTTGGGTCATTCTGAACATGAGTAAGCAGAAAGCGGCGTTGTTAAAAAAAGGGGACGAGATTTATGACTCATTGGAGCTAAGGTACAACCAGAGGTCAGGGATGTGTGACCTGTGTTCTTTTATATTTCACAAGTATCTCAGGTCAACCCTGAACTGTGTAACTGGAGCCAGCACTCCAACAATAGAGTTCAGACTGTTAGTTAGTGGTTAAGGCACAGGTTAATCACTTTGACAGATTTTGGAATTTTACACTATGTGTAGCAAAGGTTTAAAAATTAAACTTACCTCACCTAATTTGTGTATTGTGGTCAGGCTTCATGAGCCAGTGTGGAATTTCTCATGTGTTCTAGGGAAAAGAGTGTTTGTATAAAGAGAAAAAAAAACAAAACAAAAAACAGACACACGATTTTGCAATGATGACATAATTGGTGCATTCAGTGTGTACAGACAAGCTTCTCCTCTCTGCTCAGCGGTCAAATGCTAAAATGGAAAAGCTGCCATCAACAGATACCACATGACAAGAGCTTCAGTTCAGGAGACAGGCTGTGGATTAGTTATACAAAACTGTTCTTTCCCTAGTGCTACAAAAACGTAGAAGAACTCAAGTCAGTAGAAGCTCTTTTTAAGCGGCACAGAGATGTACTCTACAATTAGGACTGCAATGATTAGCTGACCACACTGAAGTGTCATTTGTTTAAAAAGAGAAAGATTCTGTATTGCTCTGTGGTGCTATAATGATACCAGCATCCAGTCTGTCAGATTGCAGTACACTGTAGGGAGTAATTGAGTAACATGGCTTCTGGGGTTTCTTCACACCATGAAAGAAGAAATGACTTGTTCCACAAATGGAATGATGGCGGTGTTGCGACAGTGGCCAAATGACAGGAAACGACAGAAGGTCCTAGTTGATTAGTCCTAGTTGATTAACAGTAGATTATCCAGTTAATTGGTAATAGTACATTAATAGGTGAATCAATAACAGCATATAAGTACTTCAGTTAATTTATTGATAACAATAGTACATTAATTAGTTGGTTAATAGTGCATTAGTAAATTAGTCAACGGCAATAGGTGGATGACAGTACATAAATGATTTCAGTGACTCATTGATAACAGTAAATAAATGTCTAAATGAATTAAATGATTAATTAAATCTACTAGTATGTGAGTAGAATTTAATTGATTCATAAATAATAGTGATTAATAGTAGATGAATAAGTTCCTTGATAACAGAACATTAGTAGTGTACATTTGCTTAATAAAAATACACTCTTATCAGTCCAGAGATCTGTTGGTCCATGACAATGGTTTCCCTTGTCCCACAGAAGACAGAGACAACTCAGCATTTTGAGACCTCCACCTAAAGACACACAAATTCTTTCTCAGCAGGATGTGGAGTTGTTTATCTCTCAAAGACTTGCTAATGCAGGGGAGTGTGAATTCTTTCTTCCTCTCACTGTGAACACAAAGCCCTGTAGTTCAGGCCCTGTCCTGCTGGGACTGAGCCTCTATGCCCTTGACTGCAACAATGGCTTTGTCCCCAAAAACCTGTATGACCATAATCCACATTACCAACCCAGTCATAGAAGGCCTTCAAGCGGTTGGACGTGCAAAGTTGCAGTTGAGAGATTTTCATTCTGCTGTACAGCTGTGTAGAGAGGAAAATGAAAATAGAGACTGATGTTTGAGTGAAGATGTCCACTGAAGACTGCATGACAGTTAAATTAGCCAGGCTGTAGAATCTGACACCTCTTGAAGACTTTAGAGGGCGGTTTCTGTTTCATGAGCATGCATATCTTAGTTTGCAGTGAAATGGTCAGGGTTACTCATAAAGACCACCCTCAGAAGGAGAATTTGTTTTCATAACTTCCTTCATCATTCATAGTTTAGGAAACAAGCGCCCTGGACCCTCTTAACTGAGGCCAAACTTTAAGCCTTGTTTATTGAAACAACAGGAAGGCCTTCACCTTTCGCACATTCTTCAGGAAGTTATAGCAATGATGAGGTCAACTGTCTCTCTAGACCGACTGCTGGGGTTCTTTGAGGTCAAAAAGTTGGCCACTGCATAAATGTTTTCCAGTGTCCTAATTCGGAGAAGTTAAGAGAGCATACTTTTGAATAAACACATTTGAGACAAACCTCCCAGTAGGGTTTTGTTTTGTAGCTTAATTCAACTGCTCGCAGTTTTTATGTTTCGGGTGAATAAATAACTCAAATAATACAGCCAGTAATAGTGAAACTTCCTTGTGGAAGTGGTGGATTCGGGTAGGAACTGCTCCTTTAATTCATATGGTAAATAGTCCCCCAGGTTTCATGTAGAGCCTTTCTTTAGGCACAGTGGCATGGACCTGTTGACATCATTGTTGACTAGGAAGTGAAAGACTGATTTTAGCCATTCAGCTCTACATGGGAGGGAAACGGTCTGAAACTGCCCAAGGCTGGTTTTTGGTACCTTTAATGCATGAGTAACTCAACAACTAAAAAATCTCAGGGTTGCTTTACAGTGAGACCTAACTGAGTTTTCTTCTAGTATGTAGCCATTCTCTTAAGTGGTTAAGCCAGTGCTAGTGAGGCTTGAACTTGACAATGCTTTGTGCTGGTTCGATTTGAAAAAAGTGGAGAAGCAGCTTGGTAAAAATGACTAGTACCAAAGATTCAGATTTGTGCCAAGCATCATGCTTCAGTGTTTGTATCCAGAGTTCCAGAGGACACAGTTGACTGTAATCTTGCTAGAACAGAAGGGCAGGTCTCTCGCTCCATTAACACTCAGCTTGCTAATAAACAGATCTGTTTAACTGCTTGACAGAGCTCAACTACTAATGTTTTCCAAGCGTGTTGAGACACTTTATGTTAAATGGAAAAAGGGCTGCACAATGTATCATTTCTCAACGAGTTTTCCTGCCAATCACAATGTTGTTACTGTGTTCTGTGGGCATCTTGACCAATCACAGCTCCAGATAAGTGAAAGGTACTCGTGTAAACCAAACAAAGTAGTTTGGTCAAGTATTTAACCTTGTCATTTTGTTAATTTAACAGTGTGTCTTAGTAGTCTGCAAGGGATATTGCAATTGCAGTATGGAGCACTTAGTCATAAGAGTACTGTTTTGCTCATATTGTGTAGTGTTAGGAGTCATGCAGGAAAGAAGAGGTGTTACTGGCTTTGGCTTTTCCAAATTAGTGGTGCGGTGCATTAGAAATAAACTGAGCATTTGTAATTAGGTTGCTAAAAGTTCTAAAATGAAAGTTCCAGGTTCATTTGTACTCATTGGAAAGGGGACTTGAGAAGAAAAAGCTTTGACTATAGATACCTGAGCACATAGGCTACCTGGCTGCTTGGAGTGGAAAAAGACGGAGGAAAGGAAAAGCTGTGGTTGAGGAGTTGGGTGGGGGGGTTAAGTCTTAGGCTGGGTTATGGGGAGTGGCTCTAAGCCAGAGCTCCACAGGAGTGGACTAAGTGCAGGAACCATCTGGTTGGACTGCTCTCCTCTTCTCTCTTGTCCGCTCACATTCTCTCTCACACACTCAGCTGTATGCTTGATATGGGCATTGGTCAGATTGACATGCTTGGAAGGAAACGCAGCAGGAGGCCTGAGGATCTATTCTGTTGGATTTAGAAACGACAAGACTGGAAAATGTTACCCTTTAGGACATATAACCCAGACACCAATTTACAATAAGAAAGAGAAAGGAGGTGAAAGGAGCCCCAGACTTCAAGAGTTCTGTGCGAAGAGGTAAGGTCACATTCTGAAATATTTAACAAAATTAAATTTGTTGAAAAAAGAAGTTGTAAAAAACAAGAAACACATTTGTTTTTCTATTTTTATGTACTATGAGAAATTATTAGCTTGCCTTTTTTGGTATTTGATGTGCTGCTTTCTAAAGTTAGAGAACTTTTTTGGTACTTGCTCATTATAAAGATTGGCCTGTATTTAAGTGTAAGTGTGGCATGGAGACATCTGTCTAAGGGCAGGCAGAGCTGCATAAAACGTGGTGTGAGAGTGGTAAGGAGGTGTGTGAGTGACCGCTGTGAAACTGTGGGTAAATACCAGAGTGCTAGTCAGCTGCCTGACGAACCCTTGTCTGAGTACAGGTGTTCATTTTCTAACTGCAAGGACAGGCCTTTCAGCCATTTGGCCATGGACTAAAATACTGGCTGTCTTCTTTTCTTACTTGTATCCATGATCAAAGTTTTTACTACGGGTCAGCAGCGCTGTCCTGGAGTATTTCTGTGATTTTGGCCTTCTCACATAATAAGAAATGTAACTTTTTACAACAACAGAAACTGTTTTGACCGATTAACACATATTATTATATTAGTTTTTTGAAAAACTGTATTTGTGCACAGTGTCGTCAGAGGCCAGTGTGTATGGAAAAAAAAGATGTGGTCCAAAAAAGATGCATCATTTTTGTCTCTCACAAATGAATTCTGTCTTTACTGCTGGCTGCATAACTTAGCAAGGTTGAGGGGAAACCTTTCCAGTCCTCCCTCACTCTCAGAGTCAAAGCTACTTTTTGGCAAACAGTCCTAAACAGTAACGGGCAACAAGGCCGGTATTTGTTGGAGTAACTTTTTACTCCTGAACACTGAAGTGGAGAAAAGCTCTTAAACTGTGAAGTACTGGAACTTTTAGGGGCTTAGAACTTGGGCCAGAAATCCTGTTCTAGACATTAGAGCCTTAGCCAGGTTCCCAGGGCTGCCTCTGTTTTGCAAGGTTCCAACTCAAACAAGTTCTGGCAATAACATGGGAAAGCCATCAGCTCAAAGTGGCAGGGATTTGACAGCTGTTAAGAAGTCACCTGAAGTATAAGTGTGGACACAATTTGTCATGTCCTGTTTCATTGCACATGGGAAACAGACCTTGTGATGATGACAAACAACAAACCCTGTTTTATTAAAAGAACAAATATTTTCTGAATATAAGCTTAAGCTTACTCCACTAACTGCCGTCTCTGTGAAACTAAAGTTCTGACTTATCTTTGCTATATATTCCCCTAAAACATTTCTGAAATGAGTGAGTCAGAAAGGAGCAATTTGTTCTCCTGCTGGTGCAAGCATCACTGCAGGCATAGTTCCTCCCAAATCCATGAATGTTAAGTTGCTGAACATATGAAGAAGAATGAATCAACTTTTTTTTATTAACGTTTTTACAGTTTTTTTACACTGTAAAAAAACGAGTCCATTATTTTATGAGCATGCGGTATTCCCCCTCTCCACTCCAGTTACTCTGGACCCCCTGGGCTCCACCTCCAGTTCTGTCTGAGGACGATTCAGGCTCTCTGTGGGTGGATCTAAAAGATATGCATCTTGGCCTCTCAAAGCCATGTTAACAAGGGTTTCTACAAAAGAGGGGGATGTTAAACACTTACTGCTGGAGGTCCTCTATAGCTGGAAAGGGACCACATGCTCACGCGCATGAAATAACTGCCTTCATCCGCCTTCCAGTGCTTTTACAGAATAGTTTTAAAACATATTAAGATGTTAAATCTCACACTGGGACACTGGTCTAAGCACTCCACGGACTGTGTTTAAGTTTAAGAAGCAATGCTGATGAGATCTTAGATGAAAATTTGCATATGTTGCTGTTCAGTTTAATGTGTGTTGCTATATTGTGAATCCAATTTGTTTTGGAGAATAGAATGCGGAGTTGAATTTCTTATTCAAAGAAAGCGTGGGAAGATGAAAGACTTTGTTGTACCTTTGTGTAAAACCCCAGAGGGCTTTAGAATACGTGTGGTTATTTTGGTCTCTTTTGAAAGTAAAATGTCAGGCATATAGCAAGGTCCATTGTTTATTGAACAAGGAGAGCAAGGGCTCAGTTGTGTGTGTGTGTGTGTGTGTGTGTGTGTGTGTGTGTGTGTGTTTGTTTGGGGGGGCACTAAATACCTCAAATGAGATAACAGACCTCGTTTTACAGGTTAACAAATCAAAGAACAGATAAACATCTCAAAATGTAGATGATCGTTGATTAGCTTGAGTTAAAGATTTCAAACTCGGTCACTTAACCAGTTCTCAGTTCTAGCAGCTACTCTTAAGTGGATACATCTGTCTCGGCATACATTTTCATTGTGTGTGATGAATTCCAACAGCGCTGTGTGGGACAGGGCTGTTGCTGGAATGAGAAATGGCTTGGGCTTGGCTGCTTGAGCCCTGAGTGCCCCGTTTATGAATAGCCAATAGTCGTTGAGTGAGGGTGGCAGTTAGTCATTCCAGAGAGGGAGGATTCTGGATGAGAGGAGAGGATGAATTACAAGGAACATTTCATACAACACAACACCTTGACCTCTGTGTGTGTGTGTGTGTGTGTGTGTGTGTGTGTGTGTGTGAAACACGATCTGAACAGTCATGAATATGCAGCATGTTGGCCCAAACTGTCACGCCTGGACACTTCAAAGGGGTGCAATTAAGTGTGCCTGGTTTTCTCAGCTGTCCATTTAACCACAACAGGGAGTAAAGAAGAGAATGGGGGAGGCAAATGAGTGACCAGGATGAATCCCCTGTTAGAGTCTGTAATGAAAGATGGCCACAACAAATTGAAACCAAGCAATTTTATAACACACCATGCCAGAATCCAAAGCTGGTTTGGTTTGTTGATAAATCTGCAGAATTGTCTGACGGCCTGGTTGTTAGGGAGCTGCCCCTGTGACTATAAGGGTCACTTTACTTACTTTACTTACTTACTTAAAAATGAAGGTTCCTAACTGGAACGTTGTTCTTTATATGTATAGTTCTAGGAAAAACTGTAATTTGGAACACAATCACAACAGTCTGCGGCATTATTAAAAAGAATATTTTTGGCACCAATATTTTTAAGCATGTGCAGTATAACATAAGTTTGACAGACTTACATAATGCTCTCTGCTTTTAACATGCCATCTGAATACCTTATTTCTCGGTGGCTCATTGTGGATTAAAGGCTAAATAAAAAGCACGTTTGAGTATGAACTCCTCAGGAAGAGACATCACTCATGCATGCAGATTAGTTTTGTTTTAAATGGAAGCTTCTCCAGTGAGCCCTTGACCACAGCATGACTCTGGAATGTGAAAACATTCTTTAGAACTGAGAACAGTTTTGCACCTGGCAGTGGATGCACTGTATGGTAGTGCATTGCGCTCTTAACCCTTAGATAGGAATAAACTTTCAAAATTCCATAAGCAATTGTAATAGCCTCTTTACCTTTACCTGTATTTGAAGACCCCACTAGAAACCAGGCTATCCTAGAGAAACACTGTCCACGTAGTCGCCAGGATTCAAAACTGACTTGACGGCACTTCATATTTTTATGATTTTAGACCAATATGTACATAGCCAGACAGTTTTCCCTAAAGTTCCAGTTTTGATAATTAGCCACCACTACAGTTTTTTTCCCTTGATTTCCATCCTTATTTTTAAACAGACCTGTCTAGTTTAGGTTGAATATATATATATATATATATATATATACATTCAACAGATGTTCACATTTATCATGTTCACATTTTTAACACTGTCTGAAGCAACTGGGTATGTTAGCAATGCATTTGAGTGATTCTGAAAGGTCTTTCAGAAATGAAAAGTTCAGTCACACTTTCATTATGACGAGTGGTCAGAAAAAAGCATTAAACTAAAGTATATGTAAAGATGTCAGTATGTGCTTGCTATAATAGGGTGGATCTTGGATTGTACATCTGACCACATCAGGGAAGACCTCTGACTGATGCACAGTCACAATAGCAGTAACAATAAAACTGTCATATTTTTATAGGCCAGGTCTATTTTACAGACTTCCTTTCTCCACTGAGAGAAAGTTTGGCACCATGAGAGAGAGAGAGAGAAATTAAGAAAAGAAAATTCCAGTGTCTGACTGTTCTCAGTCTCATAGGATGTGGTTTGATGACTAACAAGTCACTCTTTATTTTGGTCTCTAGGAAGTCAGTCTGATGAACCTAGAGAATCCTGCTGGGTTCCACAGGAGCAGGAGGCAGTTGGACATGGAGCAGAAGGTCAGCAAGCTTACTTTTGGCTTTCAGAGAAGCTCGACCTCGGATGACGACTCTGGCTGTGCCTTGGAGGAGTATGCCTGGGTCCCACCTGGACTACGGCCTGAGCAGGTGAGGTTATTGTTCAGTATCCTGCTCTTATGTTCACTTCCATCCCTCTCGGCAATGACGTGAGCCTGGTAAAAATGCCAAAGTGGAGTGAACGATACGCCTGAGAGAAAAACTGCCAGATCAGGCAGACGTGTGTAAAAAACTATAGTTTGACACATACCACTTCATGAGCACAGCGTGAGCACTTTGCTGAGGGAAATTCTTCCAAATTCTTCGCGTAGGATTTTAAAGACGGCGTGTTAGCCATGTGGATTAAGAACAGAAAGCAGAAAGTGCTGTTAGCACCCTTGAAGCGAACATGCCAAAAAGTAGGTCGATCGTTCCATCAGGAGAGCAAGGCTCGTTCTATTTCATTATAATTAGATGAGCCAACTCATTTGCTAGAGGAGCTAAGCATTTTGTAGGCACCACCCCAAAGGCACTTGGAAACAGGATATGTTCTTTTTTTTTTTATTTACAATCTGTTTCATGGAAACTTCTGCAAGTCATTATTTGCAAGTTGGCAGACGACGGCCCGAAACTATCCGTGCCGACTGCCAGCCGTAAGAACAGAATGAAGAACACTCCAGGCGATGCTTGCTTTTCTACGGGCCTGTCTGCAAATACGGGCTGCTCGTGTCTAAATGCGGTGTGATGTGGCACTTTTCCAAGTCAAGGGGAAAGGCCCTCGTACTTATCTCAGGAACCTTCTAAGCCCCAGCTGGTTGGAGAAGCACATATGACTGCAATCTGGGGTGAGGGGCGAGAAAAGGGTCTAAAGCTGTAGGACACTGCTAAAATCCAAACACAGCCTTTGTGCTAAATGCAAAGAGCAACTGTAATGTCTTTACAGCTGCTATTCTGTAAATGACCCCAAACATTATAGGTGATCATTGCAGGGAAGTGCACAGACACTGAGGGAGCCTGAGGGAGAGGAGTGGGTGGTAATATTAGCATAAAATGAACGTGATTTATGACGCCCCTCATTGTCAGGTTTAAATGGCATAACACTAGACCGGCTGAATAACAGCAGGATGCGGCTTAAGCAGGAGGAGACAGGCCCGGTCCTTCTCTTTATCCGTCAAATGTTACAACCAGCGCTCATAAACTGCTCCAGTTTACAGAGGTCATCAGCTAGTGAGACCTTCATAGAGCGGAAAGTATCTTTGTATTGCACAGGCTGACCAAACTCTTCATGGCAGGTCAGGGGTGAAAATGAAGTGTCAAGGGAAAAAGGCCCTGATGCTATAATAGTACAGTGGAAGCTACTCAGTCAGATGGGGATTCCAGTTCTCTCGCTAGTAGTGAAAGATATTGTGTTGTTTCGTTCAGTAATATTAAACATTGACAGAATACTCGTGGCATGTTTTTTTTTTGCACCAATACAAACGATCAGTCATAACATGAACACCAAGAAAGTAGTTCTGTGCTGCACTCGTGAGCTGAAATTCAGCTATAAATAAATGTGAAAAAAACTGTAGGTTTTCCGCAGGTTAGGTAAAACATTTTTTTAAACAGTTTTCATAAAATGACCAAGGGATATAACTGATTTTGCAAGGGTGTCATTTATTCCACAAGGTTATTTTATGATTCGTTTTTAATGGATCAAACCTCATCCATCCCAATCTGTTCTGCAGGTTCAGCTGTACTTCTCCTGTCTGCCAGAGGATAAAGTTCCCTATGTTAACAGCCCAGGAGAGAAACATCGCATCAAACAGCTCTTGTATCAGCTGCCTCCCCATGACAATGAGGTAAGTTCAGTTCAAAAGTAGATGCTCATAGTTAGTGTACAAATGGATTACCGTATGGATTGAGCGTGTGGTTTATGTATGGACCACTTCCATTGTTTTCCAAAGCTGTGTAGGTCTAGTTTGTTTTGTTTCAGACTTTAATTTAAGAATTGTGCAGCTATGCAGAATACCTACATCAACAACCCTCTCTAAAACTGAGCTATGAAACCTCCAGGTCTCTGAGTGCCTAAGTTCTGATGGTGAGCAACACCGCCTACAAAGTGACCTGAAAATGAAGCTTAAAAGAAAGCTTCTAATGTTTAAACTATGAGCATAGTAGAGAACAAGTGTGGGTGCTCGTCAGCTTCAAGGTGCTTCATCACCTCTGCTATCACAGAGGTTTTTTTGTTCCTTTTTCTTCTGTGGGTGTTGGTACAATGAGACATTTGAGCTGTTGATTTTATGATGTTGCTGGGGGACTCAGCACAATATGTGGCACAGAGATTCTTCACATTGCTGTGGTTTACTAGCAGAGCCCAGAGAGTGGCCAAGGACATTGCTCTGAGGCACTTTATGTGTGCCATTATTGTTTTCTGAGGCACGATGGCATTACTTGCATGTCTCAGCTTGAGTGTCTTTTTGTTTGCTGCTGTCTGACTCTTGAATATGCTCTAAACAGCAGGTCTTGCCTGTGTAAATGTCTCCTTTTGTTAAGAAAAAACAAACAAAAGCACTCAAAGATCACAGCCAACATAAGAGGCACAGGTAACTAGATGGACTAGTGCACGTGTAGCTTAAGAGAGAACTGTAGTGAGCTGATGTTCATTCTATATTTGAGGCAATATTTTCAGAAAGACTTGTCTATTACCGTCTTAGGTACGATACTGCCAGTCCCTCAGTGAAGAAGAAAAGAAGGAGCTCCATATGTTCAGTGTGCAAAGAAAAAAAGAGGCACTAGGACGTGGGACCCTAAAATTGCTGCCTAGGACAATGCTTCATATTGTCTGTGAACATGTATGTATCCAAATAATACTTTCTCAGAAAGACTGCTATTCGGGATGAACAGAATAAACCATGTTCTTGGTAATTAAGATTTACACTTTGAACTTCAGTGTGGGGAGAACATCGGTGGAGGAGAGATGGCAGTATTTGCTTCAAGAGCAGGGCCTGGACTGTGTTGGCATCCAGCATGCTTCGCATGCTCAACATGTAGTGAACTTCTGGTGGATCTCATCTACTTCTACCATGAGGGAAAGATTCACTGCGGGAGACATCATGCTGAACTGTTAAAGCCTCGCTGTTCAGCCTGTGATGAGGTAAGGACCGACTTCAGTGGCCACTGCCCATTTCTCTAAGCCATTAAGAATGAAAAGGTTTTACCTCAGGTTTTTGTTTTTACCTCAGATTATCTTTGCCGATGAGTGCACCGAGGCTGAGGGTCGTCACTGGCACATGAAGCACTTTGCCTGCTTTGAATGCGAAACCATATTGGGTGGCCAACGGTATATCATGAAAGATGGCCGGCCATACTGCTGTGGGTGCTTTGAGTCCCTGTATGCAGAATATTGCGAGGCCTGTGGCGAACACATTGGTAAGCCAAAGTCTCCCATTTGTAGACGTCATGAATTGCCAAACCTGTATTTTTTATTTTTGCGAAAAAACAGACCTTTAAACATGTTTTTTTTTTCATCTAGGAGTTGACCATGCTCAGATGACGTATGACGGTCTCCACTGGCATGCCACGGATGAGTGCTTCAGCTGTGCCCAGTGCAAGAGTTCTTTGCTTGGCTGCCCATTCCTGCCCAAACAAGGCCGCATCTATTGTTCCAAAGCTTGCAGTCTGGGGGAGGATGTCCATGCCTCTGACTCCTCGGATTCTGCCTTCCAGTCTGCCAGGTCTCGTGAGTCTCGCCGGAGTGTAAGAATGGGCAAAAGCAGTCGTTCTGCAGATCAGTGTCGCCAGTCACTGCTCTTCTCTCCTGCTGGGAACTACAAGTTTCCTGGCTTCTCAGGCAGTGCTGATGATACTTTATCAAACAAACTGTCCCATTTGAGCTTTGAAAACGACCATTTCTGGAGGAACAGGGAGGAGCAGGAAGCACCTGACGACCATGAAGAATGGGCTGAACATGAGGACTACATGACCCAGCTACTTCTTAAATTTGGAGAGCACGGAATTGTCCAGCAGCCAGAGGACAGCAGGCCAAATGACCTTTGGATGACCGACACTGAGGTCAAAAACAAGGCTGAATCGAAGATGTCAAACAATGGTGCCAGTGGGAACCTGGCCAATAAAAAGTACAAGGCAGACATGTACTGGACACAGTCTCAGGATGGACTGGGAGACTCGGCCTATGGCAGTCACCCTGGGCCTGCAAGCAGTCGGAAGATCCAGGAGCTTGATCTAGAACATGGTGCCAGCTTTAAGAGAGAGGATAAGCAATGGTACGATGATTCATTGGAATGCATCACAGATGAGCTGAAACAAGCAGAGCAGAGCGTGCGAGACTCGATGGACTCTCTGGCACTCTCAAATATCACAGGTGAGAATATATAGATGTAGATGGTTGATTTGAAACAAATATTGTAAAAAAAATACTTCATTGTTATTTGATTGTTCATTTCGAGTATAACTAAGGCTGTACTAATTCTGCCCCAGTTATAAATGTTAACATGATTTTGGGTCTTTCTATGAGAAAGACTGAATATGGCTACATTGAATTTTTTGAAGCTATGTCAAAAGAATTTAAAAGTGGCTATTGATACATAGTGGGGGGAAAAAAAACATTTTGAAAGCTTGTACACTCAGTTTTGGTGACTTACATAAAGAGTCTCTACAGCAAAGCCTTCTAACAGCCCATCAGTCAAGAAACATGACATTATTCACTGTTTACTAATGCATCTGCATTCTGCTGGAGATAGCTAATCTAATCTAATCTTTTTTTAAATCACAGGTGCATCAGTTGATGGTGACTTCAAAGAGAAGCCATTGCCCTATTCCTTACAAAACTTTACAGTGCTGGAAAATGAGGATTGTGAGAAGACAAGCAACATGGGAACTCTCAATTCTTCAATGCTGCACAGGAGTGCCAACTCCCTCAAGAGTCTTACCTCAGAGCTGGAGCAGGTAGAAGCAGTGGAGGAGGAAGAACCTGAGGAAGCGATCCCTCTCCCGGAGGAAAGACCCAAAACTCCTCACTTACCCGTTCTTCGCAGGACCAGATCCCAGTCAAGGCCCCAGCAGGTCAAGTTCTCAGATGATGTTATAGACAATGGACACTACGATGATGTGGCGGTGCGACAGCCACCCATGAGTGAACGCACTCGCAGAAGGGTCTACCATTTTGATGATCAAGACCGGCGACGTCACCGGCATCATCATAGTCACAGGCGACAGAGGAGCCGCAAGTCTCGGTCAGACAATGCGCTGCACATAGTCCCTAAGGAGCGAGCGCGCATGTGCTTCAGAGAGGACCATCACCAGCGGGCTCCTGTCCCTACTGCACAGTACGGACAGCACTCACATGGCCATGCAAACTCTGATTACGGGTTGCAGAACCAGGCCGCGGAGAACTTCTTTCGTCTTTACGGAGACGACGATGACTGGTGCTCTACATGCTCCTCTTCCTCCTCTGAATCTGAGGAGGAAGGCTTTTTCCTGGGTCAGCCAATTCCACAGCCCAGGCAACCTAGGTATCAGTATTACACTGACGAACTTCCCAGTCAAGTGTACTCATCGTATGGCACAAGGACAAATTCCAAAAAGAAGAAAGGACATAAAGGCAAAAACTGTATAATTTCATAGACTTCAAACAGACATTAGGTGTCACATTGATGCAATGCAGCAGATTGTTCCTCCTTTTTAACTGCCTTTATTCAAAGGCCAGCAATGACCCAAGTTCACAACACATTTTCAGTATTTTCCACCAAATGAACAAGTCTATTCTAGAAAAGATGCAATAACATAGCTGATGCATTATGATTCATAAGGTCACTTATGGTCATGGACAGAATGAAAGAATATAGTATTTATAAAGCACCATATATAAATGAGTGAATATTTAACAGTCCAAATATAAGTGTATATATTGTAAAAACTATTGACTTAAAGCTGATATTTTTATATCCCTGAATTTCAAAAGATTTATTAAGACAGATGAAAAAAGTAGAACAGGTGACATATATTAGCAATGGTTTGCAGAAGCCCCACTTTTGATAATCAGGGTTTTAAAAATTAAAAAGGTCATCAAATACACTGCAGTTAGACCCTTGCTTGCTCAGTGTACATGCTTCTTTTCTAATAAAAAAAAAAACTGAAAGACATTCTATGTATTATACAAGGCCTGGTTGGTTTGAATTTTATTTATGTGCCATAATAAACAGATCGGTGTAACTGGAACATAAGGCTGACAATAAAAGTATATGTAAGTTAAGCTTTGTTTTAAATATTTTTCTTTCACAAACAGTCCATTCATATATGCATTAGAAAGTACAGGTTTATTGAGAATTTTATTAAAAAGTGCATAGTGTAAGAAAATATAGATATTACATCAAACTCTTTCAACCAAACCCTTGATTACTGACATTTGAGCAACATTAGGATGGTCCAATAAATGCACAAACTGACAAACAAATGTAAAAATACTCGTATCCTACAGTAGCTACCCACCTGATTGCAAGCTATTTATTTAAGCTTGAAATCTTAGAGTGGCTCTTATACTGGAATAAAGTAACAATAAAGAGCAGCAAAACTAGCCAGCATGACTGTTCCCCTCAGTCCAGCATAGTTAGACTGTCCATCACAAATGAGGTAAGAAATGTCCTTTGATGAAGCTCATCTTGATCAGGACTAATCAGATTTAAGTACTACATTAACCTCAGATATAAAGTTACGGAGGTCGTCCAGACATCGCTTCTTAATCTCGGTCAGGTTCTCTTTAAGCGATGTCAGTAGCTGCTTCTCCAGTGAGGGCTGCTTGGCAGCTAGCATCTTAACCACCATCCCAAAGGTTTCACAGTCCTGCCTATATAACTGGGAACAAGACACAGAGAGAAGATTAGCTATGTTTGCTCTCAGTCTCATTCATGTTCATTTTCAGACTCATATTTACACAATCTTGCTTTACATTCACACACATGAGCGTGCACGCACACACACACACAAGAAATTCTGTAAGCGATAACTGCCGTACCTACATGACTTTCATTCAGGTGTTATCTGACATTCTTTTTGGCATAAAATATTTTTTGTGAAACCTTTTGCAGAGCTTTTAAATAAAAAATGTGTTCAAGTTTATAATCCTATAATTAAGAGAACTTCTTTGTAAGACATGATTTCTTTCAATTATTGAAAATTAATAGAACATATATTAGATTGTGAATATTTTGAATGAAAAATCAAAGGATAGTTATTAAAGAGTACTTTTACAGCCTGCGTTGTTGAGTTTAGAAAAGTATTTCATTTAATTTAGGGTTTGACCAGTTAAAGCAGCTAGAGATGTGTTCTGTGTCCCTGGTAAACAAAGAAAGCTGTAAAAACTTATTTAATGCTAATCCTTTTGCCTTGTCATTAAGTCAAATCTAATATTTAGTTGACATTTTACAATAACGGAAAGAAAAACAAAACCCAGTTGAAGTTTTAATTTGCTTAGTCATTAATCAGTATCATCAGTAAGAAAATCCAGAGAATAAAGCAATGGTGTTTGACAAAAGGTTGTACCAATTTGCTGCACAAATCAGGAAACGCCACAAGACAGCTAAACGCTTGAATATTCCCATTTCCAGTGTCCAGTAATGAAGAGGCTTAAAGCAAACGGAGACATTGGGAATCTGGAAGAGTCTATACTGAACCTATTCACAATGGGGACGACGGCATGAATTTTCAAAGACACTACAAATATCATTGCAGGGCAACTATTAGTTGGGTTTTGGGGTCAGAACATCCCCTAAACTACAATCAGATGCCACCTACCTAACCTCAAGTTGTTCAGGAGGGTTGCCAGAACAAAGCTTATGCTGTCAAAGACCAACAAACTCAAGCGCCTGCAGTTTGCCAGATGTTACTGGAACTTTCAGTGGGATCGTGTTCTATTGTCAGATGAGATGAAAATAGAGTTTCTGGAAACAAACATCAGAGGTGGGTTTGGCTTAGACACAAAGATACCCATGCAGAAAAGTGCCTCATCCACACTGTGAGGTCGTGGGGCTGTTTTCCTTCCAAAGGCACTGAACAACTGGGCTGCGGAACAAGGTATCATGGACTCCATCAAATAGAAGCATATATTAAATCATAAACTGACTGCCTCAGCCAGGAGGCTTAACTGGACCGTGGCTGGATCTTCCATCAGGTCAAAGCACACCTCAAAAGCAACACAAAATCGTTTCCCGACCACAGAAACATTGAAAACAACTGAATTAGCTTAAGAGCAAGCACGGCTCTCCATACGCCGAGGTTTGGTATGGAAGAATGATCTAGAATCCCTTGCTATGTGTTCTCCAGTCTCATTAACCATTATAAGAGAAGAGCTGTTACCTTTGGAAAGGGAAGAAAGTATTAAAAAAAAAGTGGTGCCAATTGTGGCATATGTAGATTTTTAAAAAAGAAAATCATGCCAAGATTCTGATTTGCTCTGTCGAACACTGTACTTCAAACAAAGGTGTGGATTTTGGGTAATTTGAAAGAACGATAAAAAGGATAATAAATTTAACATTTCACTGCCCGCTTTGCTCACGTTTCCCAGGCCTTATACGTCTTTTGCATGTCAACTTATTTTTGAGAAAATGGGTAAAATGATCTGATGTTTTAGTTTGAAACAGAGAACAAAAAGAGAGGAAAAACAGAGTCTAATTAGATCTCTGCAGGAAGAGAGGAAGTTGGGAGGATATATATATTTAAAAGTAATACACCAAGCTCTGTACAAATGGGGCCAAGTTGAAAGGCCAAGTCTAATCACAAGAGATGGGAGGTGACCTCGCTGACTACGACTGCACTCTGGGAGAAGCTAAAGACTGGGTACATGCTGCCACATTGCCCTCCGGCTGTGGACGACTACCGGATTAAAAAGCTTGGTTTTGGAAATCTTTTGGGAAAATAAAGCCTCGACTGTACATCTTTTCGTAGTTTGAGATGCAATGACTGTGTTCCCACCCTTCTTCAAGAGTTGCAACTTAAGCCTAAATTAGAGGATTCTCTGAGCCTCCAGCTATAGCATTTGCAGATCGTCTCGTCCCAGTTTCCAACACCACAACCAAGACAGAATAAACAGTTAGGGTCAAAAAAAAAAAAAAAAAAAAAAAAAAGAGTAGGGAAACCATTACAACAGGAAAGAAACTTCCCTTCTTTACCTGTGAATAGGTCAGGTATTTCTTTACCCAGGCTGTAGAAAGCAGCATGCCTTATGTATGAGGCCAGTTTACCCCTGAAGCAAAACGAATAAATTTCTTACCGTTGACGAATACTGCTACACGTGATTAAACAAATGTCCCTGCATATTCATTTACAACAAATACTGTCCCTTTCTTTTTCACGCATGTCAAGACAGTTTGTTGATATTCGTGCATGGGAAATGCTTGCAAGATGGCAAAATAACTTTCGTAACGAAAGAGAATGGAATCGAGCAGTGCACACATTCTGGATGATCAGAACTGATTATGTTTGTTATTTTTCGTAAATAATCTCTCCACAAGCCTGTTTGAACAATCTCTCCTGCTGACAGTTATTGCATTTTCTCTTTTGCAGGCGATACCTTCTGAACTCTCTTCGAAGCACATCAAAGCAGTTAGGAAGACTTAATGTGCTGAAGGCAATGAACAGTAAACTCAATTTACAGTGATTTCCCCTGACATCTCAGGACTGTCAAAACCACTAGCCACAAGTAATTACAATAAAGCAATGAAATAAAAAACAACAACCAAAAAAAAAAAAAAAAAAAAAAAAAAAACTGACACCACGGAAAGTGCCTCGCCCAGTTTTGGGCTGGA
>JBBIGA010000126.1:12953124-12963523 GCA_037576975.1 Alestes dentex
ACACACACACACACACACACACACACACACACACACACACACACACACACACACACACACACACACACAGAGAGAGAAACAGATGCCCCTCACAGTGGGAGGCTCCCAGAATGAAATCTTCATAGCTGGCGCTGTCTAGGATGTATGTAATGATATACTGCAATCAGTCACTTCATACTGCAATTAGGCACTGTGCTGTAATTGGCCTAAAGCTATTATGAGGTTCACAATAATTGTGCATCTATAGACTGCAGATAAGAAATGAACGGTGAATTAAAATATTATTTTCGCTGTCATTACTATTATTTTCGATCATTATGATTTACACTGCTATCCAAAAAAATCCCAATAATCATTGTCGGGACAAAAAACAGACATATGGATGAGGACGAAGGGTAACATGGCTGTCAGATCTAGCTCAGCTGTCCCTCATTTCTGCAGTCGTGGAGGTCACAGTTTCTCGTTTCAGCCTTGTCCAGCTTAACCTACTTTTTAAAGTCAAAAGGCTTCATCAGGCCTGGTTGGCTGGGCTGCAGCACGGTGATTAGACATGCTTGCTCAAGTTTCTGATGCCATGACCAAGTCCAGTGGACCACAGTACTCTGAAATCTCTTCTACTCCACACTACTGGTAAAGCCAGAAGGTATAAGGAAACGACAGTAGAAAAAAAAACTTGGCTTTTGAATTAAACAGCTGTTTCACTTTAGTTTTGTAGCAACATATGAGTTTGGACATTTCAGCAGACAGGTTTGGTATACTGCCTGCAACTGGAATATGGATGATAAAGCTCATATTTAGGCATAATGGAATGCTGATTATTAATTTTAGTCATCTCACTTTTGGCAAAAGTACTTTAGAGTGTCTGGCAACAGAAAATAGACATACCATGAAAACAGATAAGATCTCATGCTAATTTAAACGATGGATTTTCACCCAACCAAACCTATGCTACAACACCTGATCTAATGCTTTGAGAAAAAAAGCAAAGGTGCTCAGTGAGAAACTTTCAATGCTGGCTCCTTTTTTCATTTTGGGCAATTTGTGCTGTAGTTTAACAATGTAAATAATATGAGCCCACCGAGTGTACTTACACTGCATGTGGATCATGTGTGCTCTCTTTTATGCTTATGTTAGGCCTACCCATCAGTCTGTGTGCTTCATTTCAGTGCACTCAGTAGCCCACAAACAGATAAACCGTAATTAAAACAAGATAGGATCCCAAATACATTAGAGCCTGTCTGCAGCACAGTAGCCTTCAGTGTCAACAGGCTACTACTCATGATGTGTAACCAATCTGATAGTGCTGTAGCTGGGACAGACCACAGGGTAGAGGTGGGCGATACATCGATTTTATTGATCAATTTCAATTTACAGTTCAGGACAGTGTGTTTTAATGAAAATAGATTTTATTACTTATTTTACACGCAAGCGCCAAAAGCGGAACTAATGCAGCAAACCGTTCTATGCGGGTAAATTAGCGCGGCGCACCCAAACACTGTAGCAGATTCACAAACCTGGCAACGACAAGGGAAAAGCTGGAGCTTGTACCCAAGAAAGGTGTTGCTACATCTGTAATATGGAATTGGTTCGGTTTTGTACCGTCAGACACGGACCAAACAAGTCCTCGTTGCAAAGTCTCTTTAAAAACTGTTGCAACCAAAGGAAGCAGCACGACAAATTTATTCCAGCACCTAAAGCAGAGGCACGCAGCGGAGTGGGAGAAGTGCAGCTCCCAGCTAAATGAAAATAGCCGCAGCACCAGCACAACATCCGAAGTTAAGCAAGCAACCATCCCTGACACATTTCAAACTGTGTGCCATATGATAAGAATAGGGCACAGTGAAAGACGATAAACGCTGTCGCTATGATCCAAGAGGCAGATCCAGACACTGATCTACTTCAGTGGTGGAAGCGGCATGAACCTAACTATCCCAGGCTAAGTAATCTGGCAAAGAAAAACCTCTCGGTCCGAGCTACAAGTGCCCCCTCACATAGGCTTTTCATTGTAGGAGGGAGCCCTGTAACATGCCTCAGGCCAGAGGTGATAGACAGGCTCATTTTCCTGGCTAAAAATGTTTAAATGCATCTTGTTTTTGGCTTGTCAGATTGCACTTTAACCCTTAAGTAAAGTTAACAAAATAAAGTTAAACTTGTTTTGAACCATTTATGTGTCATCCGTAGTTTGATTTTGAGTAGGGGAGGGTAAAATCAATTAAAATCGAAAATCGGATTTATTGTGAAAAAGTTGGAGATTTTATTTTTAGGCCTTATCGCCCAGCTCTACCACAGGGTGGTGACTACAGACAGAGAGAGGTGGCTGCATCAGAGCCAAATAAGCACATTTTTACGTTTATTTATTTATTTTTTTATCACCAATTGGATGAAAATAGAGATATTGAATATCAAATTCAATAACTGGCCAGGTCAATAATCAGTCAGTCTCTAGTGCCATCTCACCCTCCTCTCTGGTTCATACATTTGCATGTGGTGGTCAGCCAAGGTGGTGCTGAAAGGCCAGACATGGCATAAACAATCACATTAGTTTTATTATGTTCCAAACACTTGGAAAAACAGGCTAAAGATGGGGCAAAATTCTCTGACCTTGGAAGTGGGGAATCTTCTTAGGCTGGCTGAGATGAGGGTAGCTGGTCTTGTTGCGCTCAGGAGAGTGGCGGTTGGAGTGAGCTTGGGAGGAGGAGGGCACCCCCCTCTTCGGTGGAAAACGATCACGAGCAGGGGGGGACAGAGCTTTCCGCTTCAGACCCTTACGTTCATCCCCACTGCAGCATAATTAAAGACACACAATCAATCTAATGAGGCAGTCGATCGCGTGAGTCAGTTATTTCAGCTACTTACATTTGATATAAGGCTGCACAATATAAACACAAAGTTTCACATGATGATTCTACTGCAATTCTATTTGAAACATACTGGTGAATGGCTCATGTGTCATGATTAAACAGTGAACGGTTTTATTTCAGCCAAAACTATATCTTTTGGACAGCCTGATTTGACTCACTGCATTATCACTCCAGCAATGAAACTAATTTGGAATTTTGGGGCTTGTCACAATACAGGGATTTAGAAGGTATGACTGATCTGTTTGAAACCGATTTGCATGCTGCAACCTCATACAACATCTGTATAGCAACAATGAGTATTACGCTAATAATTAACAAATGATATGTTTTGCAGACTGCTAAACTGACAAATTATCACATGAAGTTATGATATGAAAATATACACATTAATAACAATAATAAAGCAAAGGAAAATAAAGATTATTCCGGAACAGTTGCAATAGGTAGTAAATTATACATGGACTAACACAGTATCAGTGTTTATGAATGATGTACATGTTCTGGTGCATACCCTCGGTCTGTGCTCACAGGTCTTAAGGGTATACTCATGAGTGGCTGGGGAGGGCCCCTGATACTAGGCTGTGAGGTCACTCTGCTACTGCCCCTAAAAAAATAAAATAATTATACATAGATAAACATGCAAAACAAAAAATACTGAAAGCTCTTTAAAGCATGAGCTGTATAAGCCACACACTATAAAAGAAGTATATCCTGAATTTTAGCACCAAAGACTCTAGTCATTTCTTTAAGAAAAGGGTGAAGAATAGTTCTGGACTACGCAGCATTCTAAAATGAGATTCTCCAGTGAAGGTCCAGGACAATTTACTCCCAGGAAGCCAATACGTGGGTACGGTGTCCTGTGCATGGATTAACCCTAGTCCTGGACTGTTTTCCTTTCAGTGGCAATTCTCCATTCAAAATGCTATGCAGTCCAGGACCAGGATCCAGGGCTGTCCGTGAAAGCGGTAATTAGTTTGCTTGAGTTTTAGAACATGATCAACATAGTCAACAGTTCTGTTCCATATTTCAGTAGTACAGAAGTATTACAATAAAGATATCCAAGACAAGACAACGTTCAGTACAATTGACAACAGCAGCAGTGAGGATAAACAGTATTTGACCGGCACTGTATTTTAGCAGCAGAAATGTGCAAAGTTGCAGAATAGTTACATGAGCATTGCCAGCTGGTTAGCGTTAGCTTTTAGCCTAGCATTGACCCCCGCACGCTTGCCGCGCTTCTGCTTCCTCTCGCACCGCTTGCGATGTCTCTTCCCCCGGCCATCGGCGTCACGCAACACCGTGGTCTGAGGGCCCGGTCCGCGTAGCAAGCCGAGATCTCGGCGTGACACCAGCTCGTCTTCGAGGTATACTACACGCTCTTCTCCCATCTGGAGCAGGGTCTGGTGGTCATAAACATGCGTACCTGTTTGGCGGGTGCACATGTTTGGTGCGTTTTCGGTGTGAAGTCTAGAAAAAAACCACTTTTGCACCAAACTGCCGGCCGCTGCGACCTAGCGCGCAGCAAGGGCTCAGTCCCGGCCGCTGGCAGGCAGAAGTGACATCACCGGCCGGCACCCGGCAACGGCACATAGCGGCAGCTTAAAAAAAACTGTTCATTTCTACCAAATGCAACAATATTATACAAAACTCTCGTAGAGAATACAAATTCAACATACAAATGGTATAAGCAACAATCACTGTACAAAGGAGGGGGGCGTAAATACATTTCACAGTATATAAAAATAAATTATTTATAAAATAAATCAAAATAGTTGAAGATATGTTATCATAAATCCTTCTTACAGATTTGCTGGATTTCAGTTTCTTGAGTGATAGCAAGTACCGTTTAAAACCATTAAAGAACCATTTAAAAGACGGTTTACTATTTTTCCATTTACTACAATGTATATGGTATTTACATAAGAGAATGAGAATATTAATCGTATCAGAGACAGATGGATGCAAGTTGTCCATGTAGAATATGTAATTTGTCAAACTGTGGGATATCACTAACCTTGAGTGATAACAAGCTGTGTATTTCTAACCAAATGTAGCTGATATAGATCTGTAGCTGATATAAATATAGATCTGGGTATATGAAACCACATGGAACCAGATTGTGACAAACATGCTCTGAGCCAATTAATCTTAAAAGTTCCTACCGTTGATTCGAAGTCTAAGGCTTTAATACCACCCTTATCGTAATCTTTAACTAACAGTGATCTTTTCATATAGTGGGTTTTATTTTTCCATAGGATTTGAGCAATTACTGAGTTGGCTTTCTTTATGTTTTGGGGAGAAACACACAAAGAATGACATGGGTAGATTAATTTAGATAGACCAGCTTTGGAAGGAACAACTCTACCAAATATAGTGATATCTCTGGTTAGCCAATGACGAAGTGATCTCTTCATGTCGACAATACGATTACATGTTGGTGTCTTCTCTTCTGATCATGTTTTTGGATATCACTATTCCTAAATATTTCACTTCTTGTTCTACTCTTATTGAAGGAATATTAGAATCAGAACATGTGTGAATACGTAGCAATTCACATTTTAACATTCAGACACAGTCCTGAAGCCTGGGAGAATAAAGAAATAACACAGAGCTTTAATCACCATGGAGTTGTCTTTTAAAAACAGGGCTGTATCGTCCGCAAATTGGCTGATTCTATATTCCTCATCAAAAATGGTTATTCCTTGTAGATCAGGGTCATTTTGGATGGTTAGCACAAGTAATTGAGTGGTCAGTATGAACCACTTAGGGGAAATTGTACATCCCTGTTGAATACCTCGCTTTAATTATCTTGCAAAAGTTTTTTTCTCAAAACCCAGATGATATAAGGTTTCAGACAAAAACAGTATCAAATGCTTTATAAAAGTCTGTTTTGATTCTCTCTCGATAAAAAAAGCATATCAAGAATGAGTCCATTACGATTATGAATATTTCTTCCCTTTATAAAAAGCTGACTGACATTCATCCACTATATGTGATAAACACTCATTTAAACGGTTAGCATAAACACAGACCTATGATTTGTAATCATTGCACAGAAGGGTTATGGGTCTCCAATTATCCAACAGAAGCTTGTCTTTGCTGGGTTTTGGGATTAGAGTGATGAGACCTTGCTTCATTGTGGGGGAGATATTCATTGTTGAAAAGCATTCTAAATAGGCACTGTAAAGCATTACTCTAATGTTGCTCCAGAAAAAGGAGTAAAATTCTACCGTTATCCCATCAGTTCCTTGTGAGTTGTCGGATTGTTTGTCCAGCTCACCAACTCTGAGTTCACCCTCAGTAAGATCTTTCAATTCTTCCTCCAGTGTATTAATAAAACCTTTAATTTCCCCAAGAAACATCCGCTGAATATTTTGATTCATAGAGGTTGCTGTAAAACTGTATTTTACCTCATTTACTTGGTCTTGACCATCAATTATAACCCCCTTGATAATCAGGTTTTGTATTTTCTTTTTCCAAATAAAAGCAGTAAGAAGAGTTTTTTTCCCCCTCTTCGATCCATCGAGCTCTTCAGTGAATATAAACACCATTAGCTTTCTCTAAAAACAGTTTGTCTAATTGAGATTGAAAATTGTTTAGATGTATTTTCTCCTCTAATAATAAATCTTGCTTGCAGCATAATTTATTGATGACCTCAATAATTTTTTGTTGCTTCTATTTTTTCTGTGTAGTAGATGATTTGCTTATCTTGGTCTCAGTTGACACTATCACTGTGAAGTCCCTGATTGTGGATTAAAAATAAAAAGCTGGCCCTACCTAACAGAAAAGGCCCAACCTTGCAAGGGCTTTATATAAATAAGATGGAAAATAATTATTAAGGCTCTGCCACTGCTACTCTTCAGTCTAATTCAGGTTAAGCAGAGGGCAATGGGGAAAACGACTCCTTTACTTCTAATGTAATTGTTTATTTTAGGAGTTCACCCATGGCTTTTCAAGTCTACAGTCGGAGCCCACTGGGCTAGAGGTCAGTGACACCGAAAAATGACCTCCTGATGTCTAAGCCTTTTGGAAAAAAGGCCACAGTCACATTGTAGCTGGAGCCTCATTGGATGTGGCACAGATGTAGTAAAGGACCATTCGAGTCCTAACTAATCTTGTTCCAAAGTTATAAATCAGTCAATGAACACATTCTATCATTAATGAACATACTGTGAATTTGCTGCTTTACCCCCCTCAGTGTAAAGGAAAAGCATTGTGAATAATTTTCAACCAGTATTTCAGGATTCAGGATTTCCACCTACATTATTTACAGCCCAGTCATATCTGTTGCAACAGCTGTGAAGCAAAGTGGCTGCTTTAGTGAGCTCATTTTCTGCTGGTGCCTTTGATTTGGCAGCCTGATTAGTGGTGGCTATACGACGTGCTGTAACACCGCAGTGAAGGTATAAATGAAGCAATGGCACCTGGTTTCCACGACCTGTGGCTGAACTCAGACCACAAACCAAACAAAGAGCTGGCTTAACGTGGCGGAGGACTTTAATGACCTAAGGCCAGGCTGAAACTATCCAGACACCGTCCACCATTTGCTGCCCTGAGCCAACTTGATTCAAGCGCACAGAACAAATAGAAGCTTAAGAAGTTCCAGTGACCTATTCAGACAGACGTTTTAGCAGTCTAGCACAACATCAAGGTTTTTTCCTGTTTTGCTCCATCGTTCAGCTCTAGCTGATGTTTAAGGACAGAAAAACGTTTTCCAGCCTAATGCTTAAGCATGGCCTGCCATGCGACGCTCTGTTATTTGCAATGTCAGTCGGTGCGGAGACAGTGAGGACAGGTGTGGGTGCGCTTGTGTGCGCAGATCAGTCCTGCCGTGAGGATGAAATGGGAACTTCAAACAGGAGATCAGTACAGTGGATGAGCAACAGGGTGCCACAGAGAGCAGCAAACAGTGAGCAGGCAAAATAAACAGCAGCGTTCTTTCAGACACAGCAGGACGGACAACTGTGCAGGCCCACAAATGTGCATGACAGATTCCAGAAAAGATGGGAGGCCTTTTTAAGCATTCAGTCAGGCCAGGACATTTATAGGCCAAAATGTTAAAACAGAAGAGTTTAGAAACAATCAAAAAAACAACAAAATAACTGGCTCCCTCCAGCTCTTTCATCAGAGTTGTAACTGCTCAGATCAGTAAACGGTAATTACCATTAGACCAACACATAAAATGTTAAAACGCAAAGTTGGGGCCTTGGGTTGCTTTTCCGTGGGAGTGCGCACGACCCATTAAAGAGTTGCTGAGGAGATTTGGTGGTTCAAAGGGAAGCTGTCTGCCAACCATTTGCACTTCAGACATGCCTGACAGGGTGGCCATTTTGACTCATTATCTGCCATTCATCACATGAGGTCACACAGTGGGGCAGTCTGAGAAATCCACAGGCTCTGTCTGCTCTCACCAGAGCTCTTGCTTCATGTAGAATGCCATTACAGACATTAGGCCTCAACAGCCCCACCCCCATCCCCATGTGTGCATGTGTGTGCCTACTGACTGTACGAGCACATTACCACCATGGGTTCTGAACAGCAGACCTCAGACCTTGATCTATGATTGTGTGGTTGAGCTTCTACTATGAATGGCCCACATGCTCTGTGGACAACGACTGCACACTTTTCTAGAGCAGCGGTTTTCAAACAAGTGGGTTGTGAGAAAGCCACATCAGTTACAGAGCACCATAAGGCAAATTTAAATAATGCAACGCACAACCAGTAGGTGGCACAATGTCCGCTTCGAACAGATTCCAGAAAAGCACCAGTAATTTTAAGCCTGTAGCGATAACGATCAGACTAAAAAACTAGCCAAACTACAAAGGTGACAACTAGCCAAACTACTAGGTGACAACATGGACCAGAAGTCAATTTCTTTCAGTCAGTGGAACCCAATAGCATACCATAAAAAGATGCACTTGCCTACACTGCAACATAGAGAAACAAATAAAACTAATGACAACATTTAAAGTTTTAAAACATTCATTTAATGCAGTAATGTCTCAGGAACGGAATATCTTGCTTTGTTTTTCTATTATGTGTGCAAATCATTTTCTGAAACATGTCACGGTGTGTTTCCTGTTTATGGTGTATATGCTGCCAATTTAAAACACCTTTCCATGTCCACAGACTCAGCATCTCCAGAACAGCGGATCTTGTGGGGTGTTCCGGGCAAGCAGAGATCAGTACCTACCAAAAGTGGTCCAAGGAAGGGCAACCTCTGAACTGGTTCATGGGCACACGAGACTCACTGGCACGTGTAGGGAGTGAAGACTAACCTATCAGGTCCAATCGAAAGAAGAGCTGGGCAGCATGCACGACTTGGTTATCACCATACATAGAGACTGACACGTCACTAGTAAAAGGGATTTTTTTTACCTACAGTGTGAAAGAAAAAAAAAAAACAACTGACTGTCGTCAATTTAGGTGAGAAAACATTTCTCCAGCAGATATCTGTACTTCCCATGCAGTTCTAGCCATGTCTAATGTGAAAATTAGTTTCAAATAAGAAGTTATCTTATCGAGCACAGAGCAGTGGGTTAGATACTTCTCCAGCTGGCTCTGCTGGACCTCACAGGGGTTTAACATTTTGGCTCCAAGAGCAGACAGAAGTGCCCTTTGTCCTAAGCTTGGTGGGCCTCCAATGGGAAAAGAATACTGCAAAATGAAGGCGGGAGCTGGAGATCATGCCAATGAACTGTTGCCACCCTGTTAGGCTCAAGATTAATGGACGTGGCAGGGATCAGATGGCTAGGCTATGCTGGGTAAAGTGATCAAGTGCTGGGCGATGTGTGAGGTCTGACTTCAGTTACCAAGAGAGTGATTACCTGATAATGCTGTAATTTTCTAATCTACACTTTATGCCCACGTGTAAATGCCTTTTGCAGAGAAGGTATAGACTGAGAGGTAAGAAGTGAACATTCAACTGAATTGGTTAAAAGTGCCTCTGTTAATGTGGAAAAGCAAACCAAAACATCTGCCTTTAAATAGTTAAGGTAAAAACAGCTCGAACACTGATTAGCTCCACCCAAAAACACATACAAAACTGGAACGATGCCATTTATGCTTCTCTGAGGCCCAAAGACAGAACAGATAATGTGTGGTGAAAAAAGTGCTATACTGCCCCCTGCTGGGCTACAGCAGCTTCAGTCAGTGAAAAACGTAATGGATGCACTACGGAGTTAAATCACTATAGCACAAGAGTAAGACTTATTAGAGCTTCCCAGCCAACCATCAGAAATATTGAGAAAAGTGACGTTTCTGCTATTCTGGTGTAATTGTCTTTTTATATATATAAAAAGCCTATGATTCTACAGGCTGTAAGGATTCGCTGCTTCATTCTGCACAGCATCAAGAAGCATCCTACCTCACTCAAGTAACCATGGTCAGTCACCCAACCTTCATATTTTACATCATCACTGCTGTTTCGTATACAGTCATCTCTTATGGACAGGACAGTGGAAAACACTTCTTCTTTCTCTTTCGGCTTTACCCTTCAGGGGTCGCCACAGCGAATCATCTGTCTCCATTTAGTCCTA
>JBBIGA010000126.1:12972528-13002312 GCA_037576975.1 Alestes dentex
CCCCACCCCTGTTCCAGATCCCCCAACAGTGGGTCCCCCCACATCAAAATGCTTCTCTCGCCCAAAGATGTTGAAAGTCTGTAATGTTGATTATTCATTCACTCATATGCCAAAATTCATTTACATTACTACATAACTTTACAGCCAAAAATGCTTGCAATTAACTTAAGATTAATTAATCACAGAGCTTGTAATTAATAGATGAATCCCCTAATATATATATTGTTTATCCACTGCAAAATGTATATGATTTGTGTATCAGTGCCTGAGATAATTAGAGCTCGCTATTGTTCAAGACTGTAGTAGGTTTGTTTCCAGTTATTTAGGTAGCAGGTGCAGATATGTTGGTTGTACTAATCAATTTGCTATAGCTCTGAGAGTCACAGCTCTCTCCATAAAACAGGAGGAGAAAATTCTGAAGCCTGACCAGCTTGGTGACAGTGCACAATGTAGTCAGATGCAAGTTAATGTTAAAGGTGATATGTTTATCACTGTACTGTAATGAAGGTGATAGGTTTAATGACCACTGTGCTGTAATGAAAAAGGAAGACTGATTATGGTTTATACAGCACACAGAAAAGGATTTACTGCACCATTATCCACTCCTCTATAACACAGTGTTTATAGGTAAACCAAGGAGTAAAACTAAAACTGGCATTATGTCTTAAAAGAGGGAACTCACTTTTGATTGGGTAACTGCACTCTAATCAGATGACCTAACATGAGAGAAAAGACAAAAAGTATACTCAACCAAGACATGTAAACAAATTGATTAGTTTATCTTTAAATATTAACAATCTACACATAATAATATAACCACAACATATTAGTTAAACAAAGTGCTGTCATGCTGAACATTAGCTAGCTGACTAAACTATATGGACAAAAGTACTGGGACGCCAGACTATTACACCAACTTGGACTTCAATGACACTGCACTTAAACATATAGAGGAATAACAGCTTCTAGTTTTCTTGGAATGCTTTCCACAATATTTTGGAGAGTTTCTGTGGTAATGTGTGCCCGTCCATTCCGTCGAGCAAGTTCTTCCGTACCAAACTCATCCAACGATGTCTTTATGGACCTTGCTTTGTGTACTGGGACACAGTCATGCTGGAATAGAAAAGGGCCTTCCCCAAACTGTGTCCACAAAGTTGGAAGCATAGCCCAAAACCATGAAAACAGTGTCCCAATTATTCTGCCCACATAGTGTACCTTTCCAAATATCAACTTGAACAGAAATACAAATGTAACTTGCGTACTGTAGCAATTTGTGGAACTGCAGCGGAACATAAAATCTAGCATCTGTCAGCATAAAAACTGAAAATAGGATATATTCTTCTTTTTTAGGCTCCTTTTGGTGTAAATAAAATCCGAAACTCTAAAGCAAGAGCTGAGACAGCAGCAAGGCAGTCCCGATTCCTTTACCAACACTCAATGTGAAGGGATACACGTTAAGTTAAAAGTACTTCATTAATTACATTTAAAACATTCAAATGCAAAGTGTCAATCCTTAAAATGTTTCTTAAAAACATTATGTACTAACTCGTTACTGACATCCTCATGAAGACAATTTAACAAATGCACAGCATTAACACGCCGCTCGTTATAAATAGTTTAATTGGTTAAATTGATCCATTAGGCCTTCCCTGGAAGCAAGGGTCACCTGAATTCAATAAGAGGTGTGTCCCAATAGCGTCCACATAATGAGTGTTTAGGTACGTGTACAACTAGTACGGTTGACTCTAGTTTTGCAAAGTGGGATTGAAGTTAATTAGACGTGCAAGTTAAACGATTTTCTCAGAAAATTAAGCAAGCTCACAAGTCGTTGCTTTAAACTCCTGGTGTAAAACTCTGCAGCATCACGATGTCCAAAGTATCTCTCAAACACTGCACCACCACTGAACCTGAGCCCACCATAACAAACCCTTCTTCACTGTCATACACTCCACGCGGGGTACATCGCCCCCTAGCGCATGGGGGGTGCTCTAAACCAGCGCCAATCCCAAATGACCCCAAAAACACGTGGAGTGTTGAGTTTCCAAACCTGGTCGTGGAGTTTCCTGGGTTTGTGTTACAGACCAAAGACCTACAGAGTGATAATATTCATATATTGGTAGACCAGGCATGAACGGATAAAATTCTGCAATGCAAGGGGCAGAGAAACCCTGACGCAGTGCAGTATTTTCATATAAAAGCCAGTAATGTTATATGTAGTGGACTATATAAGGAGTAGAGGACCATTTGGAATTCAGCCTGTTAACTCCTACGGTTTGGCCTGAATTTTACATTACAACAGCCATTTGCCTGGGCTAGATGGTGGCCCAGTGGTTAGGGTGTTGCCTACATTTGCCCCTGTGATCAGAAGGTTGTCGGTTTAAATCCCAGGACTACACAAAAGTATTTGAGGTTAAGCTTTCCTAAGCTTCAAGCTAGCTACTTTCTGAGTTTGTATTCCGTGTCCATCAAAGGTGTATGTTGTTATTTTGAATGAACACAAAGAGTATATGCCGGGGGAAACACTTTGAACTTAACTCTGAGCATCCTCAGAACTATAACTATATATATTCTCTGCTAACCTTTTGATTAAACCCTAGACAGTCTGAAGAGTATCTACATCCGTTTCTGAGTTTCTAGAGGGAATTTCCCTCTCTATCAGGTCCTCAGCCTTTTCCCAGTGAGAGGGCCTCCGCTCGCTGATTGGCTGAGCTCGCACCACGTGACCGCCTTCCGCCTGGAGTGTGCGCGACAGCTGGACGGAGAGGGTCTGCTCGGTGGGAGGACTCGGGGTCTGATTTCTTCACACTTTAATTACGGAAACATCCTGTTCAAATGGGAGACAAGAAGAGTCCGACAAGGTAAAGGAACAGGCTTGCTAATGGGGCTGCGGGAACCCGCGGTCTGTGTGTATGTACGTGTAAGTGAGTGTGCGAGTGTGTGTGTGTGTACATGGCGGATGGATGGGTTTATTTCCCTAACATGAGCTCGCAGCCCTCCACACTGCCATCTCTCTCTCACTCTCTCTCTCTCACTCGCTCGCTCTATCTCTCTGCCCGTCCGTCTCTCTCTCTCTCTCTCTCTCTCTCTCTCTCTCTCTCTCTGTGTCTGTTTGTCTGTCTGTCTGTCTCTCGTTTTGCCCACCTCCTTGTACTTGATTTGTTCCTGTCTTCTCTCTAATGTGTATGTGTGTCTGAAGGCCGAAGAGGCATTGCAAGCCCCCGTCAGACGAGGGATTCTGGGATTGCAGTGTGTGCACTTTCAGGAACACCGCCGAGGCGTTCAAGTGTATGATGTGCGACGTGAGAAAGGGGACGTCAACTCGGTAAGACAACAAACACGAAACCCCCCAGCCACACAGTGCCTGCAGCCTCACCACAAAACTTTCACACTCACTTTCAGGAGCACAAGGTCACCTCACTTCCTGACTTCCACGGACTGGGTTGCAGTCTGCACACTCCTTGTTACTTTTATCTGAGTCTCATTTTAGACATTCATGGGCTTCTTTTTTTAGGTTTAAATTAATTCTTTTTTTTTTCTTCATATCTGGGTTGCTTCGCTGTTGCTCAAACCTCTCACCTTCAAGCCCTGACATTTGTGGTTGGGACCATCCAGGAATAGCTCCATGCAAAACTTTTGTTGACCTGATACTTTTATTGGACTCCTGTCTAACTTGTTCTTGTAGCTTCTTTTACTTCTGTTTCAGGACTTTTAGGATTGCACCTTACACCCACACATCTTACCCTTTCACCTTAACTTTGAATTAAAGGCCCTTTACATTTTACTGGGCCTGAGTAATGTCTAATGGAACACTTTCAGTTTCACTTCTCTCAGAGACTATAGAGTACTGAACAAGCAGGATGAATAGTAGACAGATTGCCTAGGGAAGTTTTACTCAAAGCACGTCTAGTACGAATGAGCTTGAAAAATAATGTAATGCTTAGAAATAATGTCATGTATGGTATAAGGAACAATAATGTATAATCATATAACGAAAACTCTAATATTAAGTCTGTTCTGATAACACTGTGCTCACTAATAACTTTGTAATTATATTATTGCTCTTTGAGCTGTTACAACTAGTTGTATGTAGAGGTCTGCGCGGGACTGATTTTTCATCCCGCTCCCGCAGAAATGTGTAATATTTGGACCCACTCCCACCCGCATCTGTTATGGTTTGTCCCGCTCCCGCCCGCTGAATCCCGCAGGCAAGGCTGGTGGAGTACAGGGTGCGCCAAAAATACCGAAGGTACCGAAGTTGTTGCCTAACTGACATACAGGAATTTATGAAACATAGGCTATAAAATGTGGGCACGACTCCGGCTGCGAATTAAAGATGTCTTTTATATAAGGGTAGATTTGGCTAACCAGTCTCCCACAAAAAATACAACCAACAACATTTCTAACTAGGCTACAGACCTGAATTAAAAATATCTAAACAGTCTCAATAGAATCATTTCACAGTCAAAAGGAGAGAAATATAGGGAAACTTTGAAATTTGAGACGCGGCTCTGCGTTTATTCCGACCTCAGTCAGTGCTCATTGCGCTCATTGCTCTTCCATTCTGCGGGCGTCCCAGAGAAACATCCGCAGGTTAGGTCGCCTACCACATATGTTGTTCCCCACGTAAAAAAACAAACTGTAAAATGTATTCAAGGCAAATGTATACTTTGCGGGAGTCCAGAGAAAAATGTCTTTGTCCCGTTCCCGCGAACACATCTCTCTATTCCTGCCCACTCCTGCAAGAAACTCTCAAATGTAGACCCACGCCGCATGCTTTTGTGCCGCGTCCCGCGGGTCCCGTGGGCATCCCGCCCCGTTGCAGACCTCTTGTTGTATGTTTCCAAGTAAATAGCCTGACCAGTGAAAGCAGGGAGTTGAATTTTGAAAGTGTAGTTCAAAGATGGTGCTGAAATTAACTTGTCTCACACTTTGATAAATTTTATGGCATAAAGCTAACCTCGGTTCATTTTTAATTATATATATTATCAAAACCTAGTGCCTTCACATATGGTGATAGGGTAAATTTTAAATGCGTAGTGTCCTAGCACGCAGAGTTCAGAAGTGGTCTTCCTTTTTGCCTGAAGCAGTGGTCAGCTAAGCAGGATCCCAGCTCTTGAGGTTTTGGGAACTTGAGCGCAACCCTTCTCTTTAGTTCTGACCACTAATGACCCCATTAGCCCTGACTATAAGTTCTCCATGATGTCATCATCTTAATTCATCCAACACTCTCTTCCAGTAAACCTCGCCCCGTTTCTCAGATTGTGGCTCAGCAAGTCCCGCCACAATTCGCTTCACCTACACAGCCCAAAAAAGAGAAGAGGGAAAAGACTGAGAAGGACAAAAACGAGAGGGAGCCAGCATTGAAAAAGAACAGCCACAAAAAGATGAGGTAAAAGATTTTGTACTGTGCTGTGGCATTCAGTGTTTTGAATATGACCTGTGAATGAGTGGAACTGAAGAGTGTTCAGCATACAGACTACTACAGAATGCTGAGCCTTGCTTAAAATTTGAATGGCAGAATGGCGTTTACAGATTCCTGCTTACAGATTTATTTTATGATGTGTGCTTTATGAAAATGTTTTGCACCTCAAGATTGTGCTTATTGTATTCCCTTTTTCTCACCGGTTCCAGGCCACGGTTAAAAAACATCGACAGAAGCAGTGCACAGCACTTGGAAGTCACAGTGGGGGACCTGACGGTCATCATCACAGACTTTAAGGAGAAAACAAAGCCCTTGTCTTCCTCCACCAGCTCATCCTCAACAACCACGTCAGCAGACGCGCACAGCCAGAGTGGATCCAGCTCAGATAACACCGAGAGAGCAGTCTCCAGATCATCCTCTCCTCAGGGCGAAGGCACATCGGTCAACGGAGAACCACACTAACCCCTGAGAACCCCATCATTTTATTAAAGGTCAAAGATGTTATAGTCATCACATAAATTACTCTTCTCCTCGACTCGTCAGCAGGACTGGATGGCGCTTTGAGTTTCCCAGCAACACTGACT
This sequence comes from Alestes dentex, assembly GCA_037576975.1. Classification (NCBI taxonomy): domain Eukaryota; kingdom Metazoa; phylum Chordata; class Actinopteri; order Characiformes; family Alestidae; genus Alestes; species Alestes dentex. The sequence continues at coordinate 12,978,535 of JBBIGA010000126.1, forward strand.
GCACTAAAATCAGAGGAAGGTCTCCATTAAGTGGCAAAAAAAATCAATGCCCATTTCGAACCACCGTCATCGTAACCATAAGAATAAATTGTTTTTTGAACTCTTTGCTCTAATCACCATCTCGCTTCTCTTTTTTTTTTTTTTTTTAAACCATTTGGAGCTACATGGAGAGACTTGCTGGCGCAAAGACAGTTACTGATGTTAAGTCCCTTGGAAGTAAACACAATAAGAGAATGTATTTAAGGGAAATGGATACTTCTGTGGTTCTCGAGCTCACACCCTGAAAATGTTTGTATTTTTCATGTTTATCACATCTGACTAAATTGAGGTAAATGTCAAGGTGTGTTAGATTAAATGGAAGGCCCTAGGGTCCCTCCGGCTGAGACTGAGAACCACAGTACATGGCCATAATATTGTAATAACATAGTTTTTGTTTTTTTTCTTAAATGAGGAGTATTTTGGTATGAGTTACAGAAGTGGAAAGTTTACAGAGTATAAATGTGAAGAGTTTTGAGCAATGACTGGTATTGGTAGATTAGACATGGTAGGTCTCAACATTTGGAATAAGGCACTGTTTTAATGTCTTTAATGAGAAATAGTTCAAAAGTTGTTCACCAGTTGAAATGACTGTTTAATGTTATATTACTACAGTATCTGGAGTGCTGTGGTGTATCCAGTTATATAAAGAGTTTAGAGAGAATAACTTTATCAGTCTTTGTTAAAAGACTAATTCATGTTTGCACTTCTGAAGGTGTTCAAGGGGGTTTTCCACTGCTGTGTGCTTAACGTCCAGCAGAGAGTTACTGTCAACATATCTTCAGTTTAAGGACAAAAGATGGGGTAGGACCTTTTAAAAAGACACTATTGTAGAAAAACAACAGTTGCCTTATACATCATTCTTTTATACATACTCAGGCTTGACTTAATGCAGGAATGTCATATTGAAAGGTAGTGGAGTGTCGCATTTATTTGCATTCGTTATATTATCATTCAGTAATAACAAATGGGTTTTTCCCCATTGATCCTGTTGTAGCCTGCCTTTGCAATATGTATTTAAAAGCATCTTCCCATGTTTATATCAGTTCGACCACTCAGTAGAAATCTGTAGATCTGGTCTTTGGTTTATTTGATCTGTTTCTTGTATCTTAAAATGCCAGTTTGAATTTAATGTGCTTTCTATTTTTGGCTGGATTATCAAGCCATGTTTGTCATAAAGTGTGTGTGTGTGCGCGTGTGTGTGTGCGCGTGTGTGTGTGTGTATATATGTGTTTTTTTTTCTTTGGGAAAGGCTATGCTGAAAATGAAATTTGTCAGTTTGACTTCTCAGCTCAGAGGTTTGTATTGCATTTCCAAATTAAACTAATTAAACTATTTATAACCAGCAGTGTGTCAATAAAGTGTGTATTGGTTGAACTGTTACATACATAATGTATTGAAGAAACATTTTTAAGGTTTTACACTTGGATTTTGAGTGTTTTAAATGTAATTAAGGAACTACTTGTTCACATTGTAGCCCTTTACAGTGAGTTCCTTTCGTGGGATTCATTCTAGGTTTGATAGGTCTGCCTAGCTCGTGTCTCAGCTCTCGCTCTGGAGCTTTTGGAATTTTTTTTTTAGACCAAAAAGAGCTGAAAAGAAAACAGTAGCCTAACTTCAGTTCTTATGCTGACAGATGCTGGATGTAATGTTCCACTGCAGTTCCATAAGTTACTACAGTATGCCAGTAGCTACTTTTGTATTTCTGCTCAAGACTTTTGAAAAGGTAGACTAGATGGACAAAAGTATTGGGACTCACCTGCTAGGCCCCTTACTTCCAGAGAAGTCTTAATGCTTCAGCATACCAAGACATTTTGCAACATGCTTCCAACTTTGTGGAGACAGTTTGGGGAAGAGTCTTTTCAATTCCAGCATGGCTGTGCCTCTGTCCATAAAGTCCTTAAAGACATGATTGGATGAGTTCGGTGTGGAAGAACTTGGATGGCCCCCACAGAGCCCTGACCTCAATCCCATCAAACACCTTTGGGCTGTACTGGAACGAAGATAGCGAGCCAGGCCTTCACGTCCAACATCAGTGCCTGACCTGAGAAATGCTCTACAGAATGAATGGGAACAAATTCCCACAGAAATCAGGTCTGAAATCCTGTGGAAAGCCTTCCAAGAAGAGTGGAAGCTGTTGTAGCAGCAAAGGGGGGAACCATTTCCATATTAAAGTCTATGTATTTGAATGCAATGTCATTAAAGTCCCTGTTGGTGTAATGGTCAGGCGTCCCGATACTTTTGTCCATATAGTGAATCTTTACTTGAGTCTGCTCTGTTTAGCCCTGTCTGCTGACGCAGGCTGACAGAGCTTTGCTGGTGGAGGAGTGCGAAGTGTGGAGTGTAGCAGTGTGTAGAGTCAGGTCAGAGCTGTGGAGGAGTGTGGAGTGCGGAATGTAGCAGTGCGTAGAGTCAGATCAGAGCGAAGGAGTGAGGGGTGCGGAGTGTAGCGGTGTTTAGAGTCACATCAGAGCTGTGGAGGAGTGTGGCGTGAGGAGTGTGGAGTGTAGCGGTGTGTAGAGTCAGATCAGAGCTCTGGAGGAGTGAGGAGTATGGAGTGTAGCGGTGTGTAGAGTCAGATCAGAGCTGTGGAGGAGTGTGGCGTGTAGCGGTGTGTAGAGTCAGATCAGAGCTGTGGAGGAGTGTGGAGTGTAGCGGTGTGTAGAGTCAGATCAGAGCTGTGGATGAGTGTGGAATGTGGAGTGCAGCAGCGTGTAGAGTCAGGTCAGAGCTGTGGTGAGGTCCTCCTGGGCTCTGAGCTCCATGGTCCTCCCTGCTGCTCCTAGTCTGTGTCTCTCCGGAGCGGAGGAGGCTCGAAGCGGACGACCATGACGTGACTTTTCGTTTGACAGCTCATATTCCTCCCCTTTAGAAGAAAATGCGCCGGTATATTCGTCTTTTATTCGCCTGCGTAATATTCCTCTTCTTCTCGGTGCTGTACGTCTTCAACCAACTCGCCTCCTCCCTAGAGACGGCGGACTCGTGGACTGAGGCGAGAGATGAGGGAGGCCCGGCGCGGTACTCCGGGAGAGCCGGGGGGAGAGAAGGCCTCGCCCGTGGAGACGGGAGGGACAGGTACGCTAGCAGGCTGGCTAACCTAGCAAGAAGTAAACAAACTATGCATATGCCCCAGCCTAACAAGTGCATATTGTGGTTTCATATTGAAGTCTTGGTGAATTTAAGGCTTCCTTCAGAATTAGGTTTAGTTTGAGTGTGTCTTAATGTTACTTTTGGGGGAAAGTCTGGAAACTTAGGCTAGTTAGGCTAGCTAACTATAGATGTAGCTTTAGTGGCTGGAAAGGAAGTCTGCTCAGTTTTAAGCATCTGAGCACCAAGTAATCTGAGTTTTATGCCAAAATGGTTAATTAATTTGGGAGAACGGTAAACAATCCCAAATACAGACAATTTCATTAGCGAAATATTTTGGTTAGCTGCTGCCCATAAATATATATTTGGTTTGCACATGATTGCTGTGGCCTTGTCTACTCTCTGTGCTCCAGAATTTTGTGACTTTCACATGTCTATTATGTTATTCTAAACGGCAGCTGGCCTCTACTTGTCTCTTCAAGTATTCTGCAATAATTTGAAGTGAAGGCAGTTGTCTGTATGTCTGTGTAATAGTACTGTATAGCTTCCACCACTCAGGCTTGTATTTGAATTGCTGCCTCCAAGATAAGGAGTGTGTGAAATGTCAGTCCTTTCTGCAGAGAGCTGAATTACTGAGCTGCGACTGTCCTTAACCTGTTCCATAGTTTGGACTTGTCTGTGGCCTCATGAAGAGTGGAGGAGCTATTACCTAAATCAAGGAGTGTTTCATGTATCAGAATCAGAGCTTATGTTTCTTGTCCTGTCAGGTGTAAGTCAATGTCTGTCACACACTGGAACCCCTATTGGAGACTGCCCCCTGATGTTTGTGGAAAGAACTGCTTTATGGAGTCGGCTCGTAGGTAGGATGGGTTGCCTTGAACCTTGGCTGAGAGTTTAGTTTGTAGCCATCAGTCACATGGAGAATTGTTTGGACTTGGTTTGTTTTTTTCCCGACTTGGTGCAGGTTAAGAAAAATCTTGTTTTTCAGGTTCCTGCTCTATTTCTTAATTGCACAAATCTGAACGTGAAAGGAATGAACGAACGACCCCCAACCCTTGCATTTCATCACCCTTTTCTATTTTGACACCAGTTTACCTGCTCACCAGTGTTCTGCTGTGGTTCTGCAGGTATGCCAAGGGTAAGACATTACCTGGGGTCAGTTATGTGGACACAGCTGAGCCGGTCAGGCTGGCAGTGGTGGCGTGTGGCCCGAGGCTGGAGGAGACCCTCACCATGCTGAAGTCTGCTGCTCTTTTTAGCCAGAGAGCACTACATTTTCACATTTTTGCTGAAGATGATCTCCATTCTGGCTTCAGAGATTCAGTGAGTTGGTGTGCCTTTTTTCTTAAGTGTTTCACAGTATGCTACTGGAGTATCCTTGACCTATATTTTTTGGTTGTTTCTGTTTAGTTAATGAACATTTATTTAACAGTCCCTTCTTGAACGGAAGAGGATGTGTTAGAGCAGGAAATGCACTAGAATATGCAGGTGAGTGGTACTACAGGACTGAGCTTGGGAACCCCTGAGATATACTTTGTGATTTTTTTAGAAGGTCAAACAGACTTAAGTTACTACAGAACTGTGTATATGTGCTAAAAGAACTGAAATATAAAAGTCTTTTTATGTGATACAGAGGTATCAGTGTGCATATATGTGATTTCCCTCTTTTTTTTGGGGGGTGATTTCCCTCTTTTGCATACAACTATAATTATATTTTGCATACAACTATAATTGTTTTAGTAGAAACAACCAATTAATCTAAACAAGATTTTTTTATGCATTAAAGGTTTAAACTGAGCATTTATCAAGTGCTTTCAGAATACTGAGATGAATATTGCATGTATACTATGTCACAATATTGTCCAAAATTATTGCAATACTGTTTATAAGTCATATCACACTGCATCACTATCTTCATACTACATGCCCCACCCCGCCCCTCAACTTCATGGCACAACCCACCCTGGGGACCATGACCGAAACACAGACCTCTTCATGTAGGTGCTCATACGAGTACTACAGCATAAAAATTGTCAACGCCTGAGTATGGTCCTGTAGTCATTTGCATGGGTCTGTTCTGATGAAGTTCCTGTGTCTTATCTCTGCTAGTTGGAGTCATGGCCGATGAGATTCCGTTCCAAGTTTAACTACACCACCTACCCCATCACCTTCCCTAGCGATAATGCCAAGGAGTGGAAGAGGCTGTTCAAACCCTGCGCTTCCCAGAGGCTTTTTCTGCCTGTGAGTACACTGTGCTTCCTCAATCCTCTTATACTGGCCCTAGATCTAGGTAACTCTTACAGCTCATTCTGTGATTCAGCACTGTTATCCGATCAGGAAGGATGTTCTAGAATACCTAAAAGATCAGCCAGGGTAAGCCCAGAAGCAGAAATCACACTTATACACTGTTCTTGAACAAACAGAGAAACTTTCTTCAAGTGGATATATTCCAGCAGTGTTCAGTTTTTGCAAAGGGCATGTTTTTAACAAACAATTAGGAGTTCACAAGTGCTTAATCAATTAAGTGGTCAGATGGGCTTTGCTTTATTTAGCTTTTTTTGGAATGCAGCCTCACTGGCTCTCTGGAAAAGATTAGGTATGCTGGTTGTATGTCCTCCAAAATTGGTTTGAGTTCAGCAGTTTTTTTTTGATGATGTTTTTTTTTCCAGCTAATCCTGGGTGAGGTGGATTCTCTGCTGTATGTGGACACAGACATCCTGTTCCTGCAGCCAGTGGAGCACATCTGGAACTTTCTGTCCCAGTTTAACAGCAGTCACATGGCAGCCATGGCACCGGAACATGAGGAGCCCAGAATCGCGTGGTATAATCGTTTTGCACGTCACCCATACTACGGCAAGACTGGAGTCAACTCTGGTGTCATGCTTATGAATATGACACGAATCAGAGCCAAGCACTTCAAGGTAGAGTAACGTGTGTGTGCACATTCTCCTGTCTGCTTGTGACTTTTTTATGTTTTGTAGAAACCACGTTTGAGATCTTCCTTTCTGTTTGACACCACTGAGATGTTACAACTGGGAAGCTGGTTTTAGATCAGAAAGAAAGAGCTAGTTTAATGCTAGTTCCTTTTTACCAGTACTGAACAGCAGATGTCACTGTTACTCTATTTTTGTCAGATTTCCACACTATTGAAAGTGTTTCATCATGCTCCCGTTCCTCTGCTTGATGAGAGTAAGAGGTATTTATTTAAAACATTTGGGCACATTAGTGCCAGCCAAGACTGAAGCCCATGGAATACTAATGACACAAACTAAAAGTGAGAGGTGTACTGGAATGATGGTGTAGGATTCGAGTCCATCGTACACAGGTTAAAGTCAGTCATTACTAGGTAAAGTAATCTCGGGTTCAAAAGCAGTCTATCTATATTGTTTGCAATGATGTTCTTAAGATTGCTTTTTGAAGAAGTTTTGTTGATGAGCTGTCTGTTACTCTATGGTATGAACAGAATGACATGACACCAGTTCGTCTGAGATGGGAGGACTTGCTTATGCCGCTTCTGCAGAAATACAAACTCAATATTACATGGGGGGACCAAGACCTACTGAACATCATATTCCACAACAACCCAGGTATGTTATCGTTACACCTCATACATATCTGTGGGTTACTGTTTAAATACTTAAACGTCACATGTGTCCAGATTCTGCGGGTTGTCGCTCAGTAAGTGCATGGAAAACAATGCAAAATTTGTCCTGTTAAGCCTTGGCTTTTTTAAAAATCAGTTCTGCATTGGATGTAATAAGTGTAATCCATTAATACAGGCTGTGTTCTTAGATGTGCTAAACACTAAGATGGTCACTAATTCCCAGGTTATTTTAGCCAGAAGTATAGGCCAATGGAACATTTTATGAAGGAGAATTTAAAAATTGTCCACCCCAGTAAAAGCATTGCTTGTCCACGAACACATAAAGACGGCTTTTTCCAGGTAGTGCTTTAGGATCAGCTGTCATCTCATGACTCACCTTAGGTTGTCTTTCGACTGAAGATTAAATTCTTCCTAACGCTTCACAGAGGGCTTGTTTGTGTTCCCGTGCCACTGGAACTACCGTCCAGACCACTGCATCTACGGCAGCAACTGTGCTACAGCTGAGCAACATGGTGTTTACATTCTCCATGGCAATCGAGGCGTTTACCATGATGATAAGCAACCTGCATTCCGAGCCATATATGATGCCATTCAGAAAGTAAGTATTAGCAGGATAGTCTTCAAAAATGAATAAGCATATATTAAACCCAGCTAAACTGTTGAGCTAAAGCTTGAAAGGTCTATCAGGAGAAAACAGGTGTAATTTTTTAATTGGCTGCACTGCCTAATAACCTGGGTGCTAAATATCATCATGCTAGGTTTTCATTAGAGCAGACTAAAATCTAATTAGAGGTGCTTAATTTGGAAAAGGCCATATTAAGGTTCCTTTGGGCACCTGCTGACACAAATTTGGCTAGCTCTCCCGTTCCTCATAGAAGAGGATCAGTATTTATTGAAGAATTAGGAGACAGGGACTTTGGCTTAAATATTTTTCAGACATAACACCTGTGCTTGTGGTCCTGTGGGTCTGTGTTGGTCTACCACATGAACTCCCACTGGACATCACATGATCTGCTTGGACCGTCTCCCCCCCTTAATTTAAACGCAGTCTTATGTTGAACCACATAAGGTTTTTCAGAGACCCTAACAAAAGTGCATCTCTATATTTTTAGCCCTGTATGTCAAGAGAAGTCTTAGCAATATTAAATCCCTCTGCCCGTTGTGTTTTGTTGTCAAGGTAATAGTCAGTGAATGCTTCTGAACTATTATTTGTTTAGTTATATCTCAGACCTTTAGAGAGGCTTTGGTTTGGAATGAGAGGAAGAATTTGCTCAGTAGCTGAAGAGGAGAAATCAATAGCTCTGTTAACTTCTCCTGTCAGCCTGCCAGGGCCATCGTGTTCTGGACTTAATCTCCGTCGTCTTCGTCAGGCACAACGATCGCTCTTAATGCGCTAATCTTTAAAGCCCAACACTCCCTTCTTCCTTCCTTCATTCTTTATCTCTCCTTCAGGGCATCCCTCTCTCATTCATCAGGCCCGAGGTTTGTCTCTGTCTTCCTCTCTCCTGTCTTGCTCGCTATCTCTTGGTCTCTTGCTCTGTTAGCCACACATCTCAGTCTCCACTTTTGGCAAGCGGTCAATCCCTTCTTCATTTTATCTGCAGAGGGAGGGAGAGAGCATGCCTGTGTGTCTCCGGTCATTATGGCCAGGCGAGACCTCTTTGCCCCTGACAGCGGAGGAAGCATTCTGGACCATTAGCTAAATGAGGTCTGTCATTAGTAAAGGCCCATGATTCAACTTGGTGCTGTGTGTTTGGCAGGCCAAGCCCATAACCGCATAGAGCTCCAACAAAATAAGCTGGGAGAAGATAAACCTCATCAGCAGTCAGATCTGGAGTTGCTTTCAAAGAGCTGTGTGTCTGTCTGAGAAATGTTTAGTCTGTCTGTGTACTACTTTTGGTTTCAGGAGGCTTTGGTTTTCTTGCTAGTAATGGTATAACATGAACTTTCACATTTACTTTCTCCTACAAATTCTTGCCCATTCCTTTCTGACTGCAGCATGCTGAAGAGAAGCCGGAGGCCTGAAACCCCCCCCCACCACCTCTTCCCACAAGACCCCCCTCCCACATCACCCCACCCCACAGCATCCTATTGTAGCATTTACTCCCTGTAGACACACTCACAGATGCAAGAGTTTGGCTGGCAATAAAAGACCCTACCATTACAGTGCCAAGCCCCACGGAAGAGCTGTAAAATCTTTAGTGCCAGGGCTTCGTTTGGGACTAGGAGAATGCAAGGCAGCATCCAGCACGCCCATCCTTCCCATAAAAATCAATAGGAGACAGTAAATGCTGCTTCATCACGGCCTGATATGTGTTGCATCAGTGACAATAAAAAGAGTGCACTTTATAGTGACCTCATACTAGGCCAGAACACAAAGCAAATGGGGCCTCATAAAGTCTGTTTTATTACTATTATTTACTGTGTACACTTGCATCCACAGAATGATAATTACTCTAAATTGCCTATGAATAAAGGGTTAAATCTAGAAAAAAAAGGGCTTGCTTTTTCAGTGGAGACATATAGTGGAGAATACTTTAGTACAGTTATTTCGAAAAACTTGTAACTTTTGATAAACTGCGACGAAGCACTTTCTTTGTACATGTGGTTTATTTCTTTGTACAGTAATGGTTTCTTCAAAGGACAACTTTAAAATTTTGGGGAGCATCGTTTAACACATCTGAGTGTGTTTGTGCTTTGTTTTCAGTACCCATTTGGAGAAGATCCAGTCAGATTTCTACTTCAGCCGTTGGAGGACAAACTAAAAACAACAACGCACACGTACTGTGGAAGATCTGCTCACATTTTCATTAAGAAATTAAGGGAGAGTATTAGATATTTACAGAAAGTCAATCACAATGCAAGATGATCCCGTCCACACTCAACTTATCTAACCAAGCACATGCAGTATTGGTAAGGAGCCTTGAGAATTAATGCATATGTCCTGCTTTGCTCACAAAAAAACTCCAGCATTCAAGAAACTGAAAACTCCATTAATTCAAGAAAGTGATGAAAATCTTTCATGCCAGCTATTTGTGACTCTGCCTTGCAGATAAGAGTTTGAAATATAGGCACTGAAATCACTTGGATATGTAACTGAGAAGGGCCAAATGGATGGAAGCCAACAATCATTCAGTCATTGTAGTTCTGGGATTCTTAACTCCAGTCCTGGGTACTGGTGTTCTGCGGTCCTCTTTCCTCCTGTTCCAGCACAGCTGATCTAGCTCTCTAGCTAGTGACTGGGCTGCAGTAAGGGCCTCCAGGACTAGATGTCCGAGAAGCTCTGTTATAGAAGATTTGTGAGTAAAAATAGGAACTGTGGAATGTAGAGCAAGGTTCCACCAGTTAAAAAAAAAAAAAAAAGCCTTATTTATATTCAGGGAAAATTAAAGTTGTGGTTTGGCTGCTACTCTTAAAACAATTTTGATAAAGAATAAATGGGAGAAATCTTTTGATCAGAAAATGAGCCAAGCTAAGCCTTTTTAATGTGTAAGTCAACCGTTATATACATGTTAGGTATTTGTATATTGGTTATTCCTTGTGTCCAGTGGATTTAAGAGGTACGGATGATAACACATGTGTCACACAAGCCTACTGATAACATACTTACAGACGAATGTGAGATCATAGCCTTAAAGATAATGAGTTGCTGAATCTCACTGTTCTAAAACATTGGTATTAACAGTTGTGGATTAATTCTAACAGTTTGTCAGTGTTATATTTTTAGGAGTTCATGTTCAATATATGACAGCATCAGCAGGGACGTAACAGATCTTATATCGGAGAGTATAATTAAAAATGGAAACACATTCTAATGTTACAAATCATGTTAATTGTAAATCATAACTGTAGCTACACTTAAGGAGATGATTTCATGCATCATTTAAATGTTGACAGATCTCCTTTTTTACATTATTAATACACGGAGCTCATTTAAATGGGGCCCTTTTCACAAATAAAAATAATGTGAGTAGTACAAGTACTACAAATAATAAGAGAAGTTAAGGCCAAAAAATCCAGAAAGACTGTGCAGCCAGTCACCCCGCAGTTTTTTAATGATTTAAGTGAGACTAAATGCTTAAGCTTTGCTGGCTTTTGGAATTCATTCCAAATTTAAAGCTTCTTAAACATGACTGCATTCTGTTAAAGCTGTGAAATTACACTATGAATGATGTGCTAGAAATACAGAGGGCCTTTGGGGGAGAGGTTTTTATTCGCTGGAAAAAAACAAAAAAAACTTTGAAGAAGAACTTGTTTCAGCCACCAGATGAAGTTTCAGACTAGTCTTCGGAAATATCACTAAGAAAATTTCACCACTGGTTGCATTTAGTCCTAGACTCAACCTAATCTTTTTTTGGGAAAACCAGCCTTTAAACTCTTTACCTGTATGTCCACTACTCAGACGAAAAGAGATTAAAGTCTGTACACAGAAAGCTAACACCAAAAATAGGTTTTGCACTACATCGCAGAATCAGTTATACTCCAGTTAGGCGTATGCCTGTTGAATAACTATGGTATATTTGTCTGTACAGTACAACACAGAGAACTACCTTCCATAGTTCATAAATTTATATTGTATGTCGAGTCATATTGATTTAAAAAAATGTCTTCAGTGTCTTTGCCGTTATCAATAGCAGTCGGTACCTCAAGTGTTACATCTTTCGTTTGCTGAATGTATGTGTTTGATTGATGCAGTATATTTTTGTAATAAACATTGCACTTCTGCCTGTTTAATATTTTCTTCTTGTGCAGTGCAGTGATGTTAGCATCACAAAAACCGTAGCCACTAAAATAGATTCTTTGCATGTAACGTCATCTTACTGCGTTGCTGTGGTCCAAAGTGCCAAAAGTGCACAATTGCAAAAGAACAAGTAGCGTTTATCGAGTACCAAAAGTATGTTTCCAAACGGAGAAATGCAAGAAACTGACTGAAAACACAAAAAATAGCTCGCGAAGCTTCGTCTGCAGTCGGGAGGAATGGAGTCAGATGATGTGAGCCAGTGTTTATGTAGCACAGTTTCCTTGCTCTAAAATTATTAGTTATTGTTTTCATTGATTATCTTATTTAATGCATTGGCTTTGTTGGACTTGGTACCTCTGGAATTGAATACAGAGTGAAAATCATTAACACTAGTTAACAACAAAGTGTTTTTGCAGGGTGTGACTTTGTTGCTATAATAGATTATAGTTTTCTCTTTAGGCTGCCCTTGTGCTTTGAACAGTGTTTGTTGTAACTCAAATAACTTACCCTCTCATGCAGGTACAATGAGTTGCTGTGATGTTTCGCAAGGGTCCTTGTTTTTAGTGCCGTTTTCACCGGCCCTGGCAAGGCCCTGTTGTGGAGCACCTTAGTACCGAAGTCCTAGACTCAACCACTGTCAAGAGTTGTCTTCTGCCTGTGTAATATTTTCTTTCAAAGGTTCATCATCAAGTGGTAATTGGACCACGTTAAGAGTCAGATTCCCAGGCAGGTTAAACATGGTCTTAGAGTTTTCCTTTAACTGAGAATCTCCATTTGGAATGGCATGCACAGCTATGCTCAGTCCCTCTCCTGGAAACTGTCCCCGGCTTTATTTTAAACCTTAATTTGAAAACCGCTGAAGAAGTGGATGAATTTACTTGATGCAAATTTACATCAGCACAGGTGTTTGCCTTTCAGTGTGTTTACGTTTGGCAGCTTTGGAAGTGATGTAAATATGTGAGTCAAGTAAATGGTTCATGGTTACTTATATTCAAATTCTGTAACTACTGCAACAGGCAAAATGATCCAATCAGGATTCTTGTAATCTTTGTATCTACTTGGATATAACTAAACACACTCTCTCATGGGTTAGGACTCCTGGACTGGGTAGGGGAGAGTGGGGTGAGTTGTGCCAGTTTTTACTTAGTTACTTTAAAGCGAGGCCATGACAGTAATGCTTCCAACTGAAATATGTACATATATTTCAGGATGTGGTTCATCCCTGGGAACAATCACTTTGGGTCTGAAATGAAGTATTTAAGAAAAATGGTCTCGTGGCACAACTTGGCCCCGGTGTGGGGTAAGTTGTGCTGCTGGAGAGAATACATTGGGGTAAATTGTGCCATTGATTATTGAAGTAAAACAGTATATTTTGATCTCAGAAACTGTTATTCTATATAAAAGCTAGACAAAGTCAATACAAAATTGCTCATTTAAGGTTTATTTAAAGTTATTTTACAACATCAAATGCCAAGAACTCACCCATGTTGTGCCTATTAAATGGTGGCGTGCTTTACAGGCCGCAAAGCAATCACGTCCTAGAAAAGATGAAAAGTTTCTTAGCATTATTAGCATATCTCTTCATTTGTCCCTTATTGAGCCATAGCAGTTTACATTCAGATTTACAGAAGTTGAAGCTATATGCTCTAAATAAGTACCCAGTTTTGCTTCTCTGTGAACTATCTGCATGGTGATAGCTAATAATGAGCATTTCCTGGAGAAATAATTATTAATGTTCCCTATTACATTTTCTTAATAAATACACATTTAACCCAACCTGCTTTTTCCTCTTTGATCCAGCTGGCAGGTCCCATGAAATGCCAGTTCATGGCACTTCATGGAACTTAGACCTCGAAACATTGCTGGTAGTGCCTTTATGTGTTCATCAAAGACTTGATTGGCAAGTCTCGTTCTTTTATATCCTGCCCTTATTTCTTTTCCATCTATCTTTTTCTTCTCCATGTATCGTTTTAATGTCATCCTGCATATGTTCGTCTGCCTCGCCACCTGACGACTCGACTTCCCCTTCTCCACTTCTTACACTGCTCTGTCCATGTCCTCTAGTGGAGTGGAAGCCCTGCCTGTCTTCTTTTTATAACTGTGGCATGATGACCTATTTCTATTGGTCTAAAATTACAAATGTCACATAGTTTGTGATAATATGTAAGAATACAATGTACAATTGCAATAAAATAATATTTTTAAAATATTAATAAGTGCGAGTGAGTTGTACCACTGGCACAACTTAACCCAGGCCCTTTGGCACAAATCACCCCAACCCCACCGTTTTGGAAAAATGCATCATCCAGCAGTTTTGAGCTAACATCATGCTAGCTGTACAGAATAGGTTACCAAAGCCCTAAAACGTGTGAAATATTTTCAAACTTGTCTATAACTGTTCAGACACAACAATCAAAAAACTTTGATCACGGAAATTTTACTTTGAAAGGCAAAAAACTTACATGTTCTTATCTCTCATGCAATGAGGCTCTCTTTTTTGCAGGATGAGTAAAATGGCTGACTCTGCAAAAATGTGTGCTCACATGATCAATTTCTTCTATGATTCCCTAGAAACAGGGGATGGCACAACTTCCCCCCCTAGCACAAATCACCCCACTCTCCCCTCCAGCTAAACCAGCACTGTCAGCCAGTAAACCACCACAGCTTTATGACCGGACTCTTTACTGAAGGAAAAGGTCAAATATGTGTGTTACTAGCTTCGAATAAAATATGAGATGTACTTTACAAGCTTTAGAAGTGTTTAATCTAGAATGACCAAGAAATATGTATGTGCAGTGATGTTAGCGTCACACAAAAACCGTAGCCACTAAAATAGATTCGTTGCATGTAACGTCATCTTACTGCATTGCTGTGGTCCAAAGTGCCGAAAGTGATTTTCTTTTTCAATGAGTCGAATCGAAAAAGAACAAGTAGCGTTTATCGAGTACCAAAAGTATGTTTCCAAACGGAGAAATGCAAGAAACTGACTGAAAACACAAAAAATAGCTCGCGAAGCTTCAGATGATGTTCCTGTGTGCAACGACCACTTTATTAAAGGAAACATTACTGGTGAGCCAGTGTTTATGTAGCACAGTTTCTTTGCTCTAAAATTATTAGTTATTGTTTTCATTGATTATCTTATTTAATGCATTGGCTTTGTTGAACTTGGTACCTCTAATTGAATACAGAGCGAGAAATCATTAACACTAGTTAACAACAAAGTGTTTTTGCAGGGTGTGACTTTGTTGCTATAATAGATTATAGTTTTCTCTTTAGGCTGCCCTTGTGCTTTGAACAGTGTTTGTTGTAACTCAAATAACTTACCCTCTCATGCAGGTACAATGAGTTGCTGTGATGTTTCGCAAGGGTCCTTGTTTTTAGTGCTGTTTTCAGCACCCTGGCAAGGCCCTGGTGTGGAGCACCTTAGTACCGAAGTCCTAGACTCAGCCACTGTCAAGAGTTGTCATTTGATGTCATTTGTTTTCTTGAATAGAAAGAGGTCTGCATGAAAAAAAAAAGTTGCTTATATCTGCTGCCTTGATAGCAGGCAAATCTTTAAATCTTTAACATCGCTACTCTTTACAACATGAGGATCATCTAACATATGCTGCGGTTTTCTGTTTAAACGTTTATCTTGTAATATATTCTAAACTTGCCCAGCACAGGCTTTCCTCCATTCCTGTCCTCCATCTGGAGTTCACACTTCATCAGACTCACTAGACTGTAAACAAGTCATTCAGTAAGGGCGCTGACAGAAATTTCAGTGTGTTCGCAACTCGTCAGCATCTTCTAGTGAATGATTATAACAAGTGAAGTGGTGTTATTAGACCCATTTCCCAGGATTCTCAGTCACTACATATGTGTCAAGGCAGCTGATCTGAAAGAAGCACTTTTAAACCATCATGGATGTTGATCATTTTAAACAGAATAACTCCACTTTCTGTACTTTGTTTCAAATGTTAGATACATTATTATAAAACTGCAACTATTCATACAGCTTCTTCCACGGTGCCACTTCCAGCGTATTGCAGGGAACATTCAGAGGGTAGCTGTGTAGTATTAGAGTCAAAAGAAAAATGTACAGCAAATTCAGATCCATATCTAACCAAAGAGTCATGTCGTGTCTCCAGTGGGTCAAGCCAAGTCTCCAAGCAGCAGGAGATTAATTTCACTTGCACTCGTGCCCATAGGCTCATCCATTTAATGCAGCTTTTTCAGTTTTATCAGAGGGCTGCATTTGAATAAGCTTTGCTGTAATTATCAGCGTTCAGCTTCTCTTTCAAGCCCAGTAGCTTGCCAGGGGCAAGCACAAATGCTAAATGCCTCTGGCTTCACCGGTCAGAAATGGGCAAATATGCCAAAGGGGTTATTTTCAGCCTTCTGAAGTGATTATACAAATGCTGAAGAGCGTTTTAACCGGGGCCATTTGAATACCTTAAAGGCAAAGCTCTTAGCAAGATGAATTCCTCTGAATATGCAGTAAGGAATATCCCTCTCTGGAGAGAAATGCTGCTGTGCCAGATGTTAGCTGTGTCTGTGTGGTGTAATACTGTTGAGTAATGAGTCCTTCTAAGTGAGATTGCCCATAGGTTACTCTCGTGAACACTTCCTTCCCCAGTCCTGATGGCATCAGAAGGAACTCGTAGATTAAATCCATGGGAAATGACCCAGTGTTCTAAGAACCCAGCTGGAGATTGAGAGATGAGTTGCTTGAGGAATAATGAAATTGCTGAATGCTGATTGAAGATGGTTTTGAATCAGGCACCACATACGAGGGGCCATTTTCCAGAACTGAAAACCTGCAAATATAAATTAAAGTCAGTGAAACTTAAAAGCTTTTTAGGTCTACATGTTATTTAGATGCTAGTTCAGAGTCTAATTGAAAATGAGTCACTCTGACCTGATTGCAGAGGTGCATTTTGTTGCAAAGTTGAGATTTCAAAGTTGAGATTTCAAATGACCAGTTACATCCGTAAGCTTGTGCTAAAGTTTTGTTACGTGGTAAAGCTTTGTTATTTTTCTCATTCACAGTAAGTCATACTGTATACTAAACCGCACCAACCAGTCTGCAACACCATAGTAAAGGACTGGATGTAGCTTTGGTGGGTTGAGAGAAGCTTTGGGATTTGTACTTACAGAAGCGATCTGAGTATTGACTTTAGTGTTTGTTTCAGCGCTAAAACTAAAGAGAACATTTTGGTTTGTTTTTGTTGAAAAAGCTGACATTTTGTAGGAATAAATGCATTTATTTATTTTGTTTAGTGAGTAGTCTGTTCCTCAAATGGGACAAATAGGACCTGTGTTTGGTGAAAAGGCCTTCAACTCAAATAGATGGTTATAAAAACAAATGGATTTCAGATGATGCTCTTTGTTGGTCCTGCTTTCATTTTGAAGAATGAAATAAATGAAAGAAACAAAATTGTGGATGAAAGGAAGGAAGGAGGAAGTGGATCTGCTTGGAGAAGACACACTTTCTTTTAGCTTCTCTCTTGTCCTTTGTCTGGCCATCTTCTTTTCCCTAGTCCTCTCAGATCAATAATAGACTTGCCTGCATTGCTGAGGCAAGTATAATTGTGCTATGCTGAGAGCTTAAACAATTAATATAGTTTATTAGAGTTCAAGACTCTGATCTCGCATACAGCATGAAAGGAGAGACCGAAGTGCATACAAATAAGCTGAAAGGCAAGAATTAATTGTGCATCTTTTTGGGGCAGGTGTAGACTTTACAGCTCTCATGCCATCTGAGTTGTTTAGTGTTGTTTACCATCCAACAATCATGAAAGAACTGCTCTTTGAACACATTTCATAGACTGAACTGTCTTAGATATTACAGAACAAGCAGCACTTTAACTAGAGCAACACCTGTTACTTGTTTTGCAACACAGTGAATAAAAAAAACATTGCCCAGTTACTGAGGTACATTACTTGTGGACCATAAACTGCCATAAAGGTCATCATAAACCTCCTGTGTAGGTATTTTGAGATTTTAAAACTGAAAGGAAAAGTGGAATATATATTATTATTATTATCATATTATCTCATATTATTATTATCTCATATTGCTGTTTCTTGCACTTGAAGTTGCTGTTTATCAATTAGTTTGTTCACATTATATGCATCAGTGTGCAATCCAATGTTGACTTTTTGACATTGTCTCTCTCTCTCTCTCTCTATATATATATATATATATATATATATATATATGCCAGATTTGTTGGTCTTATACAATGTAACAGAAGGAACACATTTTCTTATTGTGCTTTATGACTCAATTGTACCAAAAATGTCAGGCTGATTCATCATGCAGAATGCCCAAGTAATGGTCTCTCCATTACCCAGTGTAAAAAAGCTTATCAATCATTTAAATTGACCTTTTGTTTTTACTTGGAGAACAGCTCAGTGTACAGTGCGACAGTCCCAGTAGCTTGGGGCTATACAGCCACTGACTGAAATCAATAGGACACTCAAATGTTCCCAGACAACAATATTCATCACTATTCAGTACTTGCCCTCGCCATTATTGTATCGTGAAATAATTGTAAATAAACCAAATAAACCAATACATTGGATACGGGGATGATTTATGAGCCTTGAATTCTGATTACAGATGCTAACAGGATTTGTTCTTAGTAACGATCTCAAAGTTCTTACTGTCTCTCATACATGGATTATAGCTGAGGTGTGGTTCACTTTGTGTTTATTGAACTTTTTTCTAAAGGTAACGGTCTTATTTCCTTCTTTACCATTAGAAATTGTAATATACAATCATTTTACATTATGCATTCCTTTTAGTAGAAATTGCATTATTATACCATACCAGTGTGTTCGGTGTAGTTCTGTTTATTACACTTGTTTTGTCAGGGCCCATATGCTTAAAAAAACAAACAAAAAAAAAACATGTGAAAAGATGCCTTGCACAAGAATCAGCAGCCCAGCCTAGCCTACCTAATCACAATCTGTATTCCCTTGGTGGGTCAACACAAAATACACAATGCAACAAAAAACAAATACCACAGAATTATCAGTTATACTCACTTTCCTGAAAATGAACCTCTCACCCTCACACACAGATTCGTACACAAATGCCCACACAACACAAACACATTCAAACACAAAAATTCAAACTACGCATCTATACAACAGCAGTTTAACTGTGTGTATTACTTGCACCAATAATATTGGGTTCCATAAAATTATCTGAACCCAACCACATCCTAGCTGAACTGTAAATACTGAATTAATCTTCTATAAAAGCTAGCAGACTACAGTTTATTCCAACTGTGACATATCTTTCTTTCTTGGTATTCTTTGAAATGACTGAAGAGAATACAGGGAGAAAGTACTGAAGCATAGATTCTGAATTTAGCTGAATATCCATATTTCTCCTGGGTGGGATTCCTCCCAGGCCTGGCTCTGCTTGTGGCCCACATGTCTGTTTAGTTGGTCGAGGAGTGGTGGTGCCAGGGGCATCTGGCATTTTTGGCAGGAGAATCATGAGTGTTAAGGGTCTGTTTATTGCCCTGTTGCCTGAGCTCCTGGTGACACAATGACACAGTGACCCCATTACCATTGGCAAAAAAAGTCACGCTGGCATTTTTTGTCTCGAACCAGGTTTTGTTGTCCACGCAGCTCCACACAACTTCAGAATTGCAGTTGTCAGATTTTTTTTGAAATTCCTCGACACCATCAAACCAGCTGAAATATATTGTCAGATCCACGAGGTGAAAAGGGAAAAAGATGGGAAGGATGGCACTATTAAATAAAAATCCTTTTTGAAGAGAATCCAGATTTTGGTAAAAAAAATAAAAATAAAATAAAATAAAAAAATCCATAAAACCACCCCCAGCTGTATGTTGGCAAATTTCAAAATTGGCAGATGAGAACTCTACAACCAAGCCAGGTGCCACATACACATCCAGGAGGTAAAAGAGAACAAGCTGCAAATGACAGCTTTTTTTTTAATCCTTGTATTTGTGAAAAAAAGTTTATCTCAGTATTTTTGCATAAAAATATAAAGCTAAAGGCACATACATGGAACTGATCTGTGCTGAAGAAGCGAAGTCAGCAATGCTGCTCATGCTGCTCATGCAGTTGCATATGCCAGTGTACTACTCAGCATAAGTGTAGACAAATGTTTTGCTGAGATTAACTACCATGTCTGAATAAGCAGGAATTTCCTTCTGTATTGGGCAGGAGTGCAGAATCCTTGGAACATAATCCATTAAGCCAACATAAGTCTTTACAGTGGTAGTTTCCTTCAATCACAGTACATCATAGAAGACTGACTCAATATAGTCTGAATAGGAACAATTGCTTTGTCTTTAGATTATAGGCAAGAGTTTGAAACACTGTTTGAAGCATGAAAGAATTGTGTGCAAGCAGTATTCAGAATTAGTAAGTTCAAAATCTAACGACTTTTTACCAAGACTCTAAAATATACAGTTCTGATAAATAATACTAGCCAAATCATATTCTGTTGTACCTCATTCATAATCAATTTAACTCTTGATTAATTTGAATAAACCAGTTATGTTTGAAAAATCTGATTAATGGAGCATAGCTTAAGCATTTAGTTTTTCCAGATTTTTTTATTCAGTTTTTATCAAATGATTAACAGATAACAAATGCAATTACAGCCACATTTGAAGTTTGCATTTTGGGGGGTGTTTAGCTTGGAAACTGAAAAGCATTCCTGAACATTTATGGAAACTGATTTCTACACACTTGGTCAAACATTTGTTTGATGTAAGGAAAGGATTTTTTTTTAATATTCAGTTTGTTAACTGAAATGAACGTTTATTGTGGAGGAACAGGTGACCATGTGAGTCCAAATCAACTTGTCAACTAATCAACAAATGACCTCAGTCCTCATTTCTCACTGCAGTGCCCTTATGACCTCAAGACATCAGCCACAAGGTAGCTAAGGGTAAGAGGAATTTCGAGATGAAGATGTCTGTCCATCTTTTTGCTATAGTTTAGATACTAGTTATGCAAATCAAGGAGCTGTGGCCATGTAACATCTGATGAGATGCCTTGTAGCAGAGATTGAGAGCACACTAAAGCACCTCAGGAACATCATTTTTCATGTGTCCTTTTCATTTCAGAGAAGCTCCATAACTAATTTCACCGCAGAAGCTTCCACCCCCTCCCCTCCCCACAGCTCCCCAGCATCATTAGCATTATTTATGCATGCTTCAGGACACGTCCTCATTTGGTTGCAAGATATAGTGAGACAGTGAAAAAAATTTGACTCCGAACTGTGGTGTTCAGTGTAATGGTATGTTCTTGGGATGTTCTGGGAGAGAATTTTAACAAGCTGATCCCAAAGTAAAAGTTTATACGCATAAACTGTCTTGACTCAATACTTAATTGATATTATTTTTATGGTTTAGGAGGAGACAGTTATGGTAGAACAAAACAAAATGGCTGGCCACTTTTATCAGCTGATCTTCTCAAAATAAACCCTAAAGATGATGGTCACTGTCTGACTCTTCACCTGGTGGTTTTCCTGGTTCTTTTCATTATGGGGTTGGTTTGGTGAGATTTTACTTGTTTATATTCCTTAACAAATGCATATCACTGAGTGGGATGGAATAAATTGTGTTGCTCTAGTGTCCTGCTCCTGGCATTGTGTACAGTAAAAGAAAACGAGTATTCCAACACTTTTCTCTTTTGTCATTTAATATTCTTTCTGTGGATATATTCACTTAAATGTACACATATACCATCTCTTGACTTTATATTTATAAATATGAGCAAAATGAAGGAATTCACAATACTAAGCAAAGTTAAAAAAAAAAAAAAACTAAAAAATATGGTTGTACCACAAATGAATAATATTAATATTTTGTTGCAAAGCTGTTTTTTGCACTTAAAGCTTTTAAGACATCTACAAAAGTAATCAGCGTTTTGCTGCATTGCACCGCCTGCAATTCCACCAGGTTACAGGGGTCCCTCTGATACACGCACAATTTTAACATCCTCCATACATTTTCAGTGGGAATCATGTAAGGAAATTGGCTCAGCCATGCAAACACCTGCACCTTTTTTTTTAGAAACCAGTCTTGACTCATTTTGTCTGTGTTTGGGGTTGAAGCATCCATTGGATGACTGGATGTTTACCCTTTGACGCATTCCACGCTGTACTCAGATGCGGGAGGTTTGAAAGTAGCCAATCCCAGAATGTTATTTATTTCTCCTTGCTGCTGATTGGCTGCTGCCCTTTGACGCAGCTGCAATCCACAGTTTCCTCCATGGAGTGTCTCGAGTGTTCTCGGGTTTTTTCATTTGGTTCATCTTAAAACCCTGTATTTTTATTACTCTAACTTAAATGCATTTATTACTGTATTTTCCCTGCTAATGCCAAAGAAAACGACAGTGCATATCAAAGAAAATGTGCATGCATGAATTACAGTACAGTCTATACAGGGATAATATCGATATTTTACATTCTAGCACTGCAGGAGTTCAGTGTAAACTGTACAGTATGGATACGGGTTTACCTTTACATTTTCTTTAAGAGGGTAATGTATTAAGCTGAGTTTAAAATGTTTTGGGAGCATATTTGGGGGCATATTTAGGGTTTACACTATAAAAATAGGCACTTTTAGGCATTTCGTTTACCACATCACAACATCGCGATTTTTCAAGAGGCCCCCCCAGGGCTGTGTGCTTAGCCCTCTGCTGTTCACGCTGCTGACCCACGACTGTACAGCAACATCAACAAGTTTGTCTCGAAACTTGCTGCATCCGTAAAGCCACCAGATTTGTAGATGACCCCACACATCCATCACATACCCTCTTCTCCCTCCTCCAGTCTGGCAAAAGGTTCCGTAGCATATGGGCCTCCACTGCCAGAAGAATAAAACAGTTTCTTCCCTCAGGCCATCAGACTCCTCAGTCACAAACAAACACACCCCTGACCTGAACTTCTTCCCTCTCCTAACACAATGAATACATACACTGTACTGTTCTGTTTTCTGCCTTGAACAAAACAACGTCCACAGCCTTTATTTATTCTATACTGCACATTCTCTATCCTGCTGCTACTGTTTTTTGGAAAATTATTTATTGTCTACCTCTATGTTTGCATTTTTTGGATACTTAATGGCTCCACTGCAAGGTAACTGTGTCTGTCATAAAACTGAATTCTTTCAAACTTGTACTGTAGCTGCTTTCATCGACTACACTAAATCTTTTCTTTTGCTGTTGCATTGTTGCTTTTGTCATTCTTGCGCGCTCTCTCTCTTGCTGAATTTGCACTCGGTGTATTTTTGTCCTGTCTGCACTTACAGTATGTAGTCTTACGGTGTTTCTGTTTTCTGTTTTGTGTTACACCATGGTCCTGGAGGAACATTGTTTCATGTTGTCTACTTGACTTGACATCCCTTCTTTCTCCAAATATGACAAGATGAATTATTATAAGTCTTCCTCTTTTGTTTCTGACCAGGGAACATTGTTCCACTATAGCTCAGTTTTGTCTCCATGGCTGGCTCCTCTCTTATTATGCTTATCATAAGTCTTAAAGAAATCTTGCATTCTGCACCTGTCTGGAGGTCATTAGTTGTGGTAAATACATCCATCTATCAATTTTCTGAACCGCTTATCCTAACCAAGGTCAAGGGGGTGCTGGGGCCTATCCCAGCAGCCCTACAGCAAAAGGCAGAGAAACACCCTGGACAGGTCTTCTGTCCACCACAGGGCAGACATACAGAAAAGCACACAGACGCACACACTCACACCTAGGAGACATTAAGCGTCCCCAGCTTGCCTGATATGCATGATTTCAAACTGGGAGGAAAGTTTTTTATTCTTCTATTATCAAACCAATTGTACTGCCATTAATGTTTAAAACATCTCTGGTACGGCTCTGTAGCTTTTTGCATTTGACTGTTGTTTAATGTTGTCCCCGAGAACTTTAGGAATCTCCTTCTGCTTTGCTATGATTACTTATTATGTGAGATTTTCCCAATCAATGGCAACAGCTGCCACCATGTGCAGTTTGCACAGAACATTTTTATCATGAGTCTGCGATGGACTGGTGACCTGTTCAGGGTGTTTCTCTGCTTTTTCGCCTTAGTCTCCAGCACTGCCTCAGTAAATGAATGAATAAATAAAACACATCATTTAGTTATATTATTCAGTGCAATTACATACACCACTGCTATAATACATTTGGACATGACCAGTCTGGTTTGGCTCACTCCAGCTCCAGCTCCACCCTAGCCTCATGGCACACACACACACACACACACACACACACACACACACACACACAAACACACACACACACACACACACACACACACAC
>JBBIGA010000126.1:13031936-13055075 GCA_037576975.1 Alestes dentex
TAATAGATATTTCCTCAAGGCACTGCTTTGATACATGACAAGTGTGACTGTGAAAAACCTTTTCAAAGTCTGACGAAACATTCTGTATCAATTAGGCTTTTTCTATGACTGTACATCCAGACAAAGAATCATTTAGGAACCTTTCGTTTTTAAGAACGAGAATGCAGATAATAGTTTCTACAAAGAACATTATTCATCGGGATTCCTCATACACCCTAAAAAACACACTTCGGTAAAGGCAATGGTTCTATGTAGAACGTA
The DNA here is from genome assembly GCA_037576975.1 of Alestes dentex. NCBI lineage: Eukaryota > Metazoa > Chordata > Actinopteri > Characiformes > Alestidae > Alestes > Alestes dentex. The sequence continues at coordinate 13,032,198 of JBBIGA010000126.1, forward strand.
AACACTCAAAGAACAATTTCACTCGAAGAACAATGTGCAAATTGTCCTTTTCCTGGTCGTATTGTTGTACTTGTTGTACATGTTTCTTTAAAAAAAAGGTTCTATGTAGGACCAAAAGGGATTTTGCTATGGTTATTTGCTATTGTCAAATGTTTCACTTTTTTTTTTTTTTTGGGTACTCTGTGAAACCATTTTAGGAGCTGAGAATGGAGAAATATCTGGGACAGACAGCAAGTGAATGCAGTAAATGTATTCCTACCATAATATTCCCAACTCAGTGTTGAATCAATTTCAGCTGTCTATGTGAGAATTTACTATGGCGGTTTTACTGTGTAAAGATGTAAAAAGAATACACAATTTTCTTTCTCTGTTTCTCCTTCTCATGCATTTTTAAATCAATAGATGGCTTCATCCCAGTGTTTAATATGTCTAGAGGAAATAAAAAATGGAATGAAGTTCTCTCCACTTTCATGTTATGTCCATTATTGGTGCAGTAGAGATTTCAGTGAATGCATAAATAGGAAATGCCTTTTGCACTGGCTCCTCTGACAAAATCAGTAATAATGCTGGACTGGTGCTTGGTAGACTTGGCATGCAAAATATGAAAGAATTTAATTGAAAACAAAATAATCTTGATCATACATCATATCAGAATCATATTACTATCAAAAAATGCATTACACATCAGCACTAGCCCACATTATTGTATGGATGCATCACTTGAATCATTATATATATATAAACCATACTACAATCATTACTGATGTGCATCAGCGAAACATCAGTGTAGTGTTGTCACCATATATCAGGGGATTAACATCAATACATGAGGCATGACTTCAAAATGTGTCATTCTTGTTATCATGGTGGATCTCACCCAAAGGACAGGGTTAAAGAGTTTTTGAGACCTCTCCAGGAAATGATGGGGCATCAAACAGGTCAGTGGCTCATCATTTGTCAAATATACATTTAGGACAGCAATAATAGCTCCACTCTCCCACATCAATACAATGAAGAAGACTGACTTGTGACCAAGAAGACTGACATTATTGTTTGCCAGAGCCTGGAATCTTTATCCATGTGCTTATATTGCATTATGTATCATAAGATTGAAAATTGGTCCCTGTGCATCGCTGTGTTTTGCATTGCTGACATGTTAAATTCAAAGGGCTTGGTGGATCCAGAGTGCAAGCACAGTGGAAACAGGAGATAGATGTGAGAGATTCTCAAATGGGCAACAAAGTCACTTCGGTTTGTTTGCCACACAGATGATGATGATGTATTAAGCTAAGGGAGAAGGTTATATTTGATCCAGTTTTCCTAAGCTCACACACAGCTGATACAGATTGCCTTTACTGGTTGCCTACTTTTGCTAGATATGATAATCAATTCCTAAATGAGATCATTCCTCCACTTAGCTAAATGACTTTAATCCTATCCTGAGTCCTCCTTGGACCTCAGGCCTGCCTGAAGCAATGTACAAAGTTGCTGCCGAAGCATTTCTTTGTGGTTTCCACTCTTCAACAAAAGAAAATTCCAAAAGCATTCTTTTCTCCAATACTCCCTTGTAGTTTCAGGCTTATGTCTTTAGGTGTGTTGGGAAGCCAGCCTGCCCTAGGCGTGCAAAATTCTAGCGCTGCCTGGCTAATTAGCTATAGTAAAATAACATTATTTTAAAACACAAATGGAGACTCTTGAAAACTACTGGGAATACCACTTGTTATTATTTCCTTTGAACATTAGACATTTACTCTGGAGCATATTCACTGTGCACCATTTGCATATCACTAGAGGAGATGAACTTCATTTTCCAAAAAGGCTTAACATGGTAAAAAAAACAAAAAAACGTCTGAGCCCATATAGGAGGTAATAGTATGTGAATGAAAGTTGGCCACAAGTAAGTTAAGCATCACCTTCACCTAGTTTTCACGTTTGCTTTAATTTATTCCACACTGAAAATCCCAGCACCGTTATGTACTCTGGGGAAAGCCTTAACTACATCCATAGGCACCTGAACAAAGGCGCAAGTGAAGCACTGCACCCACACTTTATTAGAGGGAAGGATACAATTTTGCTCCCCCTCTTCCAAAACTGACTTTCAGTGCAACTGTTAACGCATGAAATAACATTTTTCATGTAATTTTATCACTTTAGAAAAGGAACAGTAAGTAGGCCTCACTTCATGCAGAAAGATTTGATTCCTATCGTGGTATACTTCACAGAAGAGTATGTTCGTTGTAGAGGAGAGACACGGTGGGCCAAAACTACAGTGACAAATTAAAGAAAAACCAAACATAACGAGTGTGTCCAAAATCACACACTTACGTGAGTGCACTGGAATGTAGTGCCTAGTGCGCACTGAGCACTTCCTCCTGTAGTGCACACTGCTGTGGGTAAGTGTTGTCCGAAATGGAACACTAACGTTTTGCACTTAGCAGAAGTGACGGACTAAAATTTGCTTGTGATTCTCCAGGCCGCCAAAATATCTGCCGGTTATACCGCAGTAAAATAATTTTATTAACGTTACTTACATTTATACGAACCAGTTGCCTCCACTTGGGCTTGCATTTCACTGTTGGCCGCCATTATTCAACTTGTTGAAAGTCCCTCCCCTTCCGCTACATGCTCAAAATGGCGTCCGTTTAGTGCGAGTAGTGTGCTTCGCTGCACACTGCGTTTTTTGGCCATTATTAGTGCACCATCCCGGTTCTTTCAGTGCACTGAGTTTTAGTTTGGCTGTTAGTGTGAACGCACTATGCACTAAATTCGCGCACTAAAAGTGTGCAAGTGTGCGATTTAGGACACATCGAACATGTCTCAGTAAGGTGTTGAACCACCATGACCTGCCAGAACAGCTTCAGTGTGCTAATGTTAGTTGGCTAGATGGTGTTAACTAGGTTTTGCTACTGTTTAGTAGTATTACTCATCCGTATAATAGTCATAAAAACTGTCAGTCCTTACTTCTGCTCCCTGTCAGTAATTAACAGTAATTAACCTTAAAAAGAACAGTAATTAACCTTAAAAAAACCATGTCTATGGCTGTACCTGCAAACCAGCAAGAAGACAGATCTCAAAGAGGAACACTGGAGACCACCGTTATATACTGTGTATATGGTGTATATGTTCAAGATGAATTAAGGACCTTGGCTTCGACCTTTGAAAAAAGCTTCTGTTGAAACAGATTTTCTTTGCTCTCAATCAAAAAGTCCAGACTTCTCAAGTGACTTTCAGTGATCAGACAAATCAAGAGCTATGCACATTCTCCACTTCACAATGATCAAAAGTCATAATCAAGTTCAATAGAAAAAAAGATGGAGGCAGTGGTGACACCCTCTTTTAGGATTCTGAGCAGCAGCCAGTCAGCTTGAGATGCGGTGCTGTTTCATACTGGCCTTTCCAATAAACCCTTCAAAGAGAAGTGTCGGATTAGGCCAATTACTCATTTGGTCTAGGTCAAGTCACTTGATGCGAAGAAATATCGGTTCAGAGACTCCTGATCTGAATTTGATATGAGGTAAAGTGTTAAGCCAGGCTAATGCATAAATGTAACGCTTAATGAACCTCTCACAATTTTTAGGTTCAGGCATATCAAGAAATAATGATTGCTGGCAGGATCATTGGTGTCAATAGAGCCAGACTCCTTTGTGGATGAATAAATCACAGATAGGAGTAAAATAGCAATTACCTTGAACAGTGACCTGAATAGTTTAGTGGCCAGATGAAAGATTCAGCAAACCCTGAGGTAAATAAGTTTCAACCATTATATGTGTAAAATGAATTCAACCAAGTACAAAAAGAAGGAAAAACAGCAGTCTCGTTTGCTAATTACTGCGGTCAGGCATTCTATTAAATAAGGCACTGAAGACGCAAGTTGCTTGGACACAAAATTGGGCTTCTGTGAATAATGACTTTTAATGATCAATTTAATCGACCCCTAGAATATTTACACTTATTTTTAATAACGCATGCTCCGCTTTGGTGTTCTGTCACATAAAGCAACAGGGAGTCGCACTAAAGCAGAATTATTTCTACAGCTACAAAGGCCTTTTGCAATGGTAAGTAAAGCAGTACTGCACAAAATGTGTCTGTGAATATCAGAAATGCATGACTGTTGACAAGTACGCAGAGTGAGAGCTGTGTTGAATGTTAATTGGTAGTCATCTGAAAACAAATGTGTGGTACAACTTTACAGTTGATTTACAATTACTACAGATTATAATGAATCACATTCATATAATCAGACATCACATTCATTCACACTGATTCTAGATTAGTCGTCCAGTAATTGCGCTACTGGGAACCTGATTGTAGAACAGCATGTTGATCTTTCTCGAAATCTCCACTTGGTCTGTCAGAAGTACAAGAAATGAGTCATACTACTGAAGTGCTTTATTATTATTATTAGTATTATTATTGTTGTTGTTGTTTTATTTTATTTTTTATAGCCTCCCTCCCTCTCTTCAGAAAATGCACACCCCTTCTTTGTCTCAGCTTGAGGAACACATCATCTGCTGACAAAAGAAAATTACCTCCATCTCCACACTTACCTACACTATCTGCTCAAAGTAAGCTCATTCTAATGGCACTTCAGTTACCATATCAAAGATCACAAGCACCATAAATATACAAAAATGGCATCAATGGCTACATTATCCGGAGCATCTATTGCTTTGTTAGCCTTTCAAACGTTCAGACAAGGGTTTTCCGGATGTCAGGAAACAGACTGGCTCTTGGTGTATTATAGCGTCCTCTAAGCATCGCTCTAAAGTCTGATGCCCTTCTATAACATAATGGGAGGGCTCTGGTAGTTTGTACTGTCCAGGGAATTTTAAAGGTTATCAACGAAGCTTCACAAGCAGGCAGTGGCCACGCACTATGGCACAGTGAGAAAAAGGGCTTGGGGCAGGGGGGTGGCGAGCGCTGCTATCAGTTTGACATTTCTGTCAGTCCTGGTATTTGATTCAGTGGATGGCTCTGACAAATGTCAGTGCTGTCACTGAATCCGTTTTAATTATACCTGGCCGAGTCTTCCGGCTATCACCGGATGAACTTAATTAGCTGATGTGGTGGCTGCTGCTCATAGATCTCGCTGCCTAAAGTAATGCACATGGCTGTGATGGCATTTTATTGGTGCCTGCGTACATGTGAATTAAGTAATGAACCAAGGAGGTGGGTTGCATCGAGTTGGTGAACCAGATTTCCATTCTGTTGCCGTGTAAAAAGCCAGAAGCACACAAGTCTGAGAGGTCATTTAGAAGATGAGGTATGGACAGGATTCATTAACCTCTCTATAAACCGAAAAGAACCCCACTAGCCGGGAATTTATTACAAACATATTAAGAGCCCAAGATAGAGGCTTATACTTCACTTTATTTTGCAAAGTGATGCTTCACTAATAGAAAATTAAGAATAAATGCTAAATCAGAGCATCTATGTGAAAACTGAAAGTACGAAAAGGCATTCGGCAGAAGAAAATGTCCAAGACAAGCAGTCCTAGTCTGCCACTAGACACGGCTGTTGAAGTCACTGGGAGCATATGCTAATGGCGCAAAAATGACTGGAGTGTGAAACAATTGCCCAGTGTTTGTTTGATTAAGGATCATTTAACATGCTGATGAGAAAGTGACCTAAAGGACGCCCTTCTAAAGCAGATTCATAATTATAAAGTACTTACATTTCCGACGGAGTGAAAAATTCAGTTCAGCCACTGAACTCGGCCCAGCTTCGTTCATCAGAATGTGAGAGAAGATGTAAATAACAGCGGGCATATCAATGATACAAGTTTGTTCTTTTATAGAAAAAAACAACGATTTATTTTTATGTCAAAGTATCACAATGACCACACATTCACCTGGCCAGGAAAGCCTACTACATATTACTTGAAATAGGACAATTAACATTTAGTCAGTACAAGTACAGAAATTTACAGGTGAACTTTACAGTTTCTTACTGCTAGGAAAATAAAACACACATGTACTCCGAATGCTAGACTGAAATGAAGGTGGCTTAAATTAAACAAAAAAGGCCTTTTGATCAAATGACTGTAAGAATGCTGTACTGCCTGATATTCTGTGTACCCCTGAAAATGCGGAACTGTTAAGTTGAAGGGCCATGATCCAAAAGTGCCACCTCACTGAGAAACCACAAGTATGAAAAATGCATACCCATGTTTTAGGATCTTGTCATTTGATATGGGACCCGTTTCATAAAAGCAGAAATGAATGGATGCTTATGCAGGTAGTTAGCACATGTTTGAGCTGAGACTCTATAGAAAAGCTCATTGCTGGCGCGGGGTAAAATTAGGGACGGGCAATATTTTAGACTGTGGCAATAAAATGTTTGCTTTTCTGAGGAAATCATGGACATCATCAGTATTTGAAGAACACAGACCAATTTCATGTTATAAAAAGAGCATGTATGGTCCCATTTAGTTGGATTTTGTGCAGCCAAAATGTAAAACACTATCTGTTTGAACTTATCACATCTATGCGTAAGTATTGTGACATGTCATGTTTTATAAAAATGTTTTCAAGCATTGTGATATTGCCATATTGTCCACCCATTTATTATCTTCTTTTCATCCGTTTTGTTTCTTTCCCATTCCCCTGTTCAAGTACCACACAGGCCTCACACCTATTAACATTGTCTGACATTAACTGACATTTTCTGTGGTTTATAAATAATAGTATTTCCATGTTAACACCTTTTGAATATGTACCTTGGTAAACTGAGTTGTAGACTAAGTGACAGGCCCAACAAAGGCACACTGAGTTTTTACAGTAACTGTAGCCATGTAGACACAGTGAGACATATGTGGACATTTCCACTGTTGTCCCTCAAAGACAACATTTACTGAACTCTCTAACCCCTTTCCAAAAGTGTTACATTTACGAAGTATTTCTCATTCTCAGTCCTTGGTTTCGTTCTGTGTAGAGCAGTGTTTCCCTGCCCAAAAACGTGATTCAGATGATCAGAAAATGAGGGCTCCAGTAGGACCAAAAACGCGGAACCCTTTCATTAAAAGTCAACCAAATCACTAATGGTGCAGCTTCATTTAAATTGTGTCTGTAAAATACTTCCCATAGGCCTGTTGCTGGTGATTGTGTTGCGACTAGATAAACTCTTTTTGTATTTCCTTTTTTTTCCTTAAACCAAACATCTAGTAAAAATTGTCCAGCGTCTAAGACTGAGGTGGAAAAGATTTCCACAGAACGTAGCACTTTGATGGAATTGTGTCATGGCATGAGATATGAGCCCCAATTTCCATTTAAGAACCAACCAACTGAAAAATGAAACCAGCTAAGAGATTAAAATTAAAAGCAAATAATTACATGGTGATTTACATTCAGATTAACAGGAAGTCGAACATGAACATCACTTAGGCGAGGCTGCTTTGAGGAACAGAAAGTGAGGAGAAGGGGAAACACAAGGAGCTTTCAACATAAAATTAGCGCTTTGGAATTTTTGCACTGAAGAGTTTCTCACTGAGGGTAACATGAAAAACGTTCTTCAAAATCGGGTGGAAAAAAAATTATTCCCCTTAAAAATGTGATGAATCTGTTGATAAACTGCTTACAAAATGTTCATTAATAACAAAGTGAGAAAAATATTATTTTTTTTTTCCCTTTCATAAAAATTGCCACATTGAACGAGGCAAAACTAGATCATACCGCATGGGGTAGAGTTTGAGTCGGAGTTGAGCGGCTCTCTATACAGTTGTAACAGAAAGGAAGGCGTTGTGAACTTTGGCCCCTTCTGGTGCTTTTGCTCCATGCGTCATCAGCTCCTGGATGGTCATCCAGTTGTCCAGAATCTTCTTGTTGCGCTTCTTCATCATTTTGCGGTGGCTGAGCTCAATGATGCTGACCTCTTTGCGTCCCTCGCCGCTGCTCTGTGGGCTCTCTTTCAGGCTGTCAAGCCGGCAGCGCTGCATGAGCTCCCGTCGCCGCCGCTGCTCTTTGGCCCTCAGCAGCTGCTGTTTCCGCTCCTCTTTGCTCCAGTAACGGCCCATCTTCATCTCGCTCATGGCGTCATCGTCCGTTGTCATTCCGCCGCTGCGCTCCTCCTTAATCTTGAGCGCCCGCTCTCGCAGCAACCTGTCCCGGACCGGCCGCTTAGTGATGTAGCGCGTCCCATCGCTCCGCACCTTTACCTTCCACTCTAACTTGGGCTCCGAAGGCCTGGGGGGCTGTGGGCCACCTGTCGCCAGCAGGCTGAGCTGGCTCTGTCCATACTCCACGGCGGAGCGCTGCTGAACCAGTTGCATGTAGCTCTGGTAGTGCCTGGCATGGGCTGGGACGTCCACTTGCTGGTGGCGGTGGGAGAGGTAGGGGATCCTTGAGCCCAGAACTTTCTCTTTCCTCGGGGAACTTTCTTCTTCGGCTGGTGGTGTCTGCTCCGACTCAGAGGGGTTGCTATGGTCGGGGCTGCCACTAGGAGCCCTTCTTACAGCATGGCAAGGGGGTGAGCCGCGTCCTGTTATCAGACTACTCAGACTGCTTTTGAGGTTCTTCTGATTGGTGAGACTGACCATTCTCTGCAGCGAATGCTCTGGAGAGCGGTCCATAGCTAGAGGTGTACTTCGGGAGCTCTCAGCCGTATTGTAAGCACTTGAGCTGTCCTTGTCTGACTTCTCCGGATGCTCGTTGATATCAGCCAGCTTGCCTCCCTGCTTCTGTCCGTGTGCATGCCGAGGACTTCGCTGGAGCTGCTCTTTGGCTGCCACCGCCTGCCGCTGGTCCTTCTTCCGCAGCTGGTGTGCCTGCATAATGCTCTGGCACTCCAGCTCAATGCTGCGTAGCTCCTCATTAAGGAGGCGCAACTCTCGCTCCACACCGCCACTTTGTTCCTTCAGGCTACACTCAATGGTACTGCTGCGGCTATAGAACAGGTCGTACTCGCCGCTGTTCCGGATCTGGCATTTCAGCTCCAACAGTTGCTGGTATCGGTCCCCCACAGATTCCTCATCCTCCAGTCCTTCCCCAGAGCACCTGGCCAACCTCGGTGAGTCACGGCTGTGGCCCGACACCTCCTGCCGCTGCCGCAAGCACTGGGACAGTCTCTTCTGGATCTGGGCCAAAACGTTGTGGTCAGAGCTGTCAGCACAGTGTCGCTGGGCTCCAACAGTCCTATCCTGACTGAAGGAGCAGGAAGCGCTGCCAGCCATGACATCTTCTTGCTCTGTCTTCCTGGCCTAACGACAGAGGGATATTTTTGAAATGAGGGACGGTAGCAGTTTTTTCATATAGCGCATTCATAAAAAAGCATCTACAATGACTTTATTTTGTCCACTACACCACACCTTGTTTTAAATTGACAAGGATATTTCTATGAAAATTCAAGTTAACTTTTGTATAACAACTACGTAGACTGAGCATTCATTCCAATTCATGTAAACTCAATGACTGAACCCAACCCTTATCTTTATCCAAACCCTTAATCCAAAGATAGAAACAAAACAAAGGAAGGGGGAAAGACACTAGCTGAGACTCACTCAGCGAAATAAACAAATACATAACACAGACGTAACAACACAATCCCAAATAAAGGCTATTTCTAATAATGAGCCAAACGAACTAGGTGAAACTGATAGAGGCAGGGTGCCTGTCAGGGAGAGACAGCTGTAGTCCGGGGCTTGGCATGGCACCCCTGTTGACAGAGTTCCATTACAGCATTTTGTAAACAATTTGATAATTGGGAGATAAAACCATTTAAACCATTAAAAACGGTCCGACCACTATGCCGATTGTGGAGTTTCTATATCTGATCAAAGTACAGACACTGGAAAGCTGAGCTTTCCACATTTATAAATTCTAATAGTGCTTTCTGCAAGTGTAATGAACTGTATTAATATGAAATCCTTACAGATTCTCGATTCATGCCATTTTTCTTTCTTCTCACTCCAAAGCAATTGTCAATGCATGGCATACAGAGTGCTACTGTTAAATGTGTTCAAAGTTGTTTAGTAACAGTAAAATACTGTTTATATTTTAGTGCAGTTAAGGGTTTCTAGGACTCACTGCTCTTTGGTATTCCACCACCCACCTGCTCTTCCTCTTCTCTGGCTGCTCTCTCTATCTCCTCCTCCTCTCTCCTCTGTTCTTCGAGCATCTCCATTTTAAGCTCCTCCAAAAACTCACTGTGCTCATCATCCAGCCAGGCTGCATCATCCAACTGCAGAGAGACAGACACGGGGAAAAGCGAGAGGCGAGAGTTAATGGAACAATAGCTGGTGTTACATTCTGTCAAGGTCAATAAAAACTGACTTTTTCAAGATAAAATAGCAAATCTTTTTTAGTGTACAGGTTAGACCCAGACACGTTTTTTTTTTTTTTCCCTTTTTTTACCAAGCATGAGAATAGATCTAACCCTGTCAGTCCTCAATAAGAAACAAAAAATGCGTGGTTGGTTCTCATGTCAATAGTTCTCCAATAAGTCCTCAAGGCCTCCTGGATCGTCCATATTTTTGCTTTTTGCACTTAAAAATAGAGCAAAACTATGGACTATCTGAGGCACCCTGAGGACCAGTTTAAGAGCCACTGGTCTGAAATGCAAGCTTGCACTTCTGAAGTTATTAAATCTTGCACATTAGACGGATTCACAGCAGAACAATAAACTTTGCACGAAGCATTTAATGAACCAGGCTCTCATATTAGATGGTCAATACACATCCGTAGTGGCTTGCTGACCCTCTCCTTTAATTTCTTACATCAGCTCTCTGCATGGTGCTTGTCCATAAAGCATAATCCATATTTATGGTTTCAAATTTATTATCAGAGATGTATTTAATTACAGGGAGAGAGAAGAGAGTCCATTAATGGCTGTACGAGCTCCGCTGCTCTTGCCTGCCTCGACCATTCAGCTTGGTCCGAGGCTCGAACTCATGCAGTATTAGTATGCTATTAGTTTTTATGGGTGACGGCTGGAGGTCAATTACACCAGCAGAGCCAGAAAATAAAACACTACTGAATGAATGTGTTGGTCATCAGCCTGAAGAGAGGGCAGGGCACATCCTCTGCCCCCAGGCATGTTTACTGGGGGAAATCAAAATGGCACCCTCTATAAATCAAAGCAAATGCCAGGCCTTTTCATGCTCTACTGAGCTCTGGAGTGGGAACACCTTCAAGAGTCCTGGAACGCTTTAAGTGGGCCTATTATAGCGTATGATGGTGTGTGTATTCTTGCATTTATCAGTAGTAGTTCTGTCTTGGTACGGAGGGCTGCCACTGTGTGTGTGCTAGACATGTGCCAGTACATGGTAATTCATTCTAATAAACACACACACTAATGTTATTTTGGATAATTAAACACTTTCACTATAGTTTAGTCATGTTGCCGTTACACCAGAGATTGTTTAAACACGCATCTGCGCATTCATGAGCTCCCACTATGCAGCCGTTCTCAGTGTGTGTATAAGAGTGCAGGTGTAAGAGTGTGTATATGTGTCGGCCCCCCTACCTGCATCTCTGGCCTGGCTACAAGCAGTATGATGTTTCTGCAATCTTCACTAGAGAGCACAGCCACAGCCTCTTCTCTGTTCTGCACATCCTGACCATTTATCTGAGGAGGAAAACACAGTGAGCAAGACTCAGTCGAACCTGTAAAAACTAAATAAAGCATATTGTTGCTGTCGGAAGAAACCTTATGTCTCTAGTTAAAAAGAATAAGAAATAAAATGACAGCTGCCCTTTGGATGGACCAAAAGAAACAGTCCAAATAATTCTGAATACAATTTTGTTACATTAACTTACACTGAAACACGGCACTAAAGTTACTGTTATAGAGATATTGTTATAGAGATCAGCAAGTGTGACGACCTGAACATTAAAGTGCGCTAGATGACCTGAACACTAAAGTACTAGAGTTCACACGCAAACTGAATCTAATTTACACACTTTCTCATTCAATGTGGCTACTATTGTTTTTAGGGATCTATATTTTCGTATATAACAGTACATTACACCATCTATGTCTATGTCTGGGCAAGTCTATGTCAGATTACACAACTCGACGTGGTTTGAGACAGGTGTGTGATGATCTAGGCATGCAGCTTGGTGGACTGCTCGCTACATTAGCCTTGTAGCTCTAGTGCAAAATCAGAGAAGCAAACTCCAGATACCAAACATGTTATGGCTGATTAACAACATTTGGGCTAAGTGTACACTTGATTTTTCACCAAACTATGACTTTAATAACAAATAAAAAACAACAAAAATGATCAATACTTTTAACGGGCCAAAAGTAAAAGTGTGTTTCTTAGATTTGATAGCAGGCCTGGATTTACTTTTCTGACTTAATGCACAATAAGAAGCACTTAGAATAGAGCTGGCTGATAAATAGGCTGGGATAAGTGACACTGGTCAACACACTCATTCACCTCATTCCAGGTGAGTGCCAGCAGTCACTGATATTCAGGGGATGATGAACTCTCATTGTTTATAAAGGGAAAAGCTTGTGTGACAGAGTGTTTGTGTTCATGAGCGCTTCCGGCTCACATCCAGCCAGCCACACAATTAAGCGGCCCGTGACAGCCAGCGTCCATCTTTTTGCTAGATGAGTAATGATGCAGTCAGGACAGGGATAACAGTATCTGCCCTGCGAACCTGCACCACACCAATCAGTGTCCTATACACACACACACAAAACATGCACACACACCCACACATCCAAAGGCACATAACCATGCAAGCATTTACAAAGAAACACACATCTATAAGCTTGTGCATCCACCCACACACACGAGCCTGACACACACTCACACGCTCGCCTCGAGGCAATTAGAGGAGGACTGTGCATTTCTATGAATGCCAAAACAAACCCGGTCAGGGCTGGACAAGGAAAACAGTTTTCTCACTTTCTCTCATTTATAAGGTAATGATTAAGGGCCGCTTTCTTATTTTTATTGGGGTTTTTTGTTCACCCTGAGGTCTGTGTGGGTTTATGTGCCAAAAACCACCCGCATTCATTTTTACATGACTATTGTTCAAGCCCCTCTTTATCCTTCAGAATGAAACATGCTGGGTTTTTTTTTTTACTGTGCCTTCATGGCTGCTGTGTGTAAATGGTCTATGTGCCGATTGGCTGCTTAGCATTGTGCCTTAATCAAAAAGCAGTCCAGCCGGAAACACTCAACTTTAACGTGAATGGGTGGGACTAAACTACCGAGTTCATGTAAACACATTGGTTTCTGTGACACCACAAAAACACAGAACTCAAATGAATATAATTAGTCTCCAAACATTGTACAAGCTGGGGAGCGAATGGTATGTTTTGAAGCTATGGTAGTGTTTACATACTCCATGAAACTCTCTTGTTTAAAAAAAAATAAATAAATAAAAATAAATAAATAAATAAATAAAATAAAAAATTATATATATATATTTATATAAATTATATATATATATATATTCTCATGAAATTATATTTGTCTTCAAGCAGCCAATACAGTACTGTGTTTATATTACTAGTGCTTGTGTTACAGTCACTATTTGAGTGACTTCACATTTGAGTTTCACGTTCCCTTTTTGTACAATGTAAAGGAAACTGTCAGTAGAGTGTACAATGAGCTTTCATTATTTTCAGGTAGCTTGAGAAAGTCTAAACACAGTTACAGCCAACGGTACACCTTTAACAACCAATAAGTACTTGCAATTTCCTGGGTCAGCAAAAAAAGGATTAAGAACGGCTTTGGTGAAAGTGTGAGTGTAGCCAAAAATACCTAAGCGTGAAGTACAGTGGCTCTTGAGAGGCTGTAATAGTGGGCTTTGAAATGCTCCACAGGGATGCATCAGCTTCTCCATGTGACCAGCACAGCAACACTGCTCTGGCCTAATGATGCCAAGGAGACCCCCTCCCTGTCCTGGAGGTCCCTTCGCTGTGCACATACACACACCGAACACACTCATACAACATGTGTCCGGAGTAATGGTTCTGCCGAGACCCCCTCCTTACTTTGGAGACCCATCAGATGCTAAAGCACACACTCTCTCTCTTTCACTTTTCCTCTCACACACTCTCTCTCAAGCAGCACTAAACCAGGATGTAAAAATGTGTACTCTCCCAGTGGGCTGCCACTGCTGACTCCTACACTGTAACAGCCAGGGAGCACTGAGGGGGGTTACACTCAGGCTTAATGCACAGCCATTAAAGATGAAAGAGGCCTCTAACTGCGATACAATGAGTGCTCTGCTGGCATAAAGGGCTCCTTGTGGGTGTCTAATGAGGCCGGCATGCTGAGGAATAAAGTTACCTGCAAAATACGGTCTCCTTCCCGAATCCGGCCATCTCGCGCTGCAATGCTGTTTGGTCCAATCTACAAAAGAGCATAAGAGTGCGTATTTGAGAATGTAGAGAAAGTACAGCGCAGGTTGTGAGTCGCTGCACAGCGGACAGTTGCTTTTGCTGTTTTGGGACGGTAGATTCAAAATGAAATAATGTCAATGTCTTCAAATAAGTGCATTTTAATCTACGTGGAACTGTCCATGTAAGTACTTTGTACCCACCTCATAGAACAATGGCCCATAACATATTATGAAAAGAATTACAGATTTTTTTTTTTTGACCCAAAAGTGTAATTATTCTTCACTGGCAAGTCAACTCCCCAAACATTATTTGTACTGACTGAAGGAAAGAAAAGCCTAAAACAAACAGAAATGGCTGCATTACAGGCCTGGCATCACTAGGGAAGTTACCCTGCATGTAGTGGTGTTCATGCAAACATCAGTCCAAAACCATTTACAAGTACTAAACATGACAATTCTATATAAGATGATGTTAAATTGGCCATTTTACTCATGGACCTCTGAAACGGGTGGTCTGCATAAAAAATGACTGCGATTGTGGTATGATTCACTCAGTATGAACCTAAAAGTCCTCAAAGTAAAGTTGACATTCTGCATTTTAAACTCAGTCATTGTTTCATTATAAGTCAATGGACACAACTTTTTCTCACACCTGTTCGTTACTTAGTAATGGAAGCTGCCACATCTAGATGATAGTTTTACTGTTAATCATTTAAAAAATATTCCCTCACATTTACATTTTGTAGGGTTCACCGCTGACACATGCCAAAATTTCACGGGAACATTAAAGGTTGACTGGCTCATGTTTCACAGGTTTAGCAATCCCATGAGCCACTGTGACTAATGATAGTAAGTGAAGGGACAGCCCCATCTTTCAATGGCCAATCAATTTTTGTCTCGCTCCATTTGTTTCACTCTGTCCAATCATGGCACGTCTCCACACAAGGCTGACAATTGGGCTCTCCATCTTCATAACACAATCCAGACCTTCAGATGGACCCAACTCTTCAGAACGATGAGCTGCCACAGTGTGTGATCATATTGATAAAAACAGCCTCACTTTAAGGGATATCACTGGTATAGTATGTCCTGTTCATCGGTTAAGGCATTATAACGTTCTGTGTTTTCTTGCAGATAGCTTATCTAAAGAAACTATCAATGTTACCTCATCAAAGAGCTGTGACTCGAAGATTTATTGCACAATAAATCAGAGGGACTTGGTACGTCACCCCTATTCCTACATTATGACTGTTATCACTTAGTTATCATTATGCTTATCATAGTGGAAACTGAATAATTGCTGAAATTCCCACTTTCAATGCGAATCCTTTTTCCTCATAACGTGGATTACAGTGCAGTTACTGTGATCCTCCTTCCCATTTTTACAACAGAGAGCAAAGGCAGTACATCAAGAGCAGCGTATAATATGCCAGATAGCATAGGCCACGCATCTGTAGTCTTCAATTTTATGGAGTGAAGATTTTAATAAGCCTGCAACCACTGACTGGCGCTGGCATATCTATATTCAGCAGGAGTCTCTGCTGCAAGTACCTTGCAGTGCTGAGGCGACTTCAAATGAATCTGGGAGCAAGTTTGGCAGAATGGAGGAGAGTGGCTTTGGATTTGGTGCCAACAAGTGGGAGAAGAACCCCCTCGACCAAATCTGTCTAACATGCACACCCCATGATTTCTGGAAGCAGTGATATTTTCACGGTGCCAGGAGAGAGGAGGGCGTATGTCAGTTTCTTCGTTAATATTTACTGTTCCGCACAATTTAACATTATTTATGGCTGCCTATAAAGCAGCAAAATGTGGTGACAACATGCATAAACACTTATAAAGGCTCATTCCATCAAGAATCACAGCCATAACATTGTCTGAGGTGAAATGACAATAGAACGGACTAAAGCTGACGTTTGCTGGAATCAGGCTTCATAAGGCATTATGAAAAATGATGTTTGTTGGAATAAGGCTTTATAGATGTTTATGCCAAATGTCAAAGATTCATGTAGGCGCCATGAAGCCTTATGGATTCTAAAGTAATTTGAATGCTAAATTGTACAAAAGTACCATAAAAATGCTGTAAAATACTGGCTGCACAGTCTATGAAACTACTGTGATGCAACTGTCTGCTGCTGTGGAATTACAATTATCTCCTGGTATTTTATATAAGAGCTAAGCTCTGACCATACAGATTTACAGGCATCTCAAAAACACTCTTTGATCAATATTGGTTTGATGTCGCTTTTTTCATGATGTATGTGCACATGCCTACATTACTCATCTGTGAGGATTGGAATTGCTCTCTGGAAAGAGTAGTACCAGAGCATCTCTGCACAGAAAACTATTCATATCCTCGGGACTGGTAAGTAAGCAGCTAATTTAAAGTCAGCAGCTGCTCATTTTTTTCAACTGCCATCACAGTAAAATGCAAAACTTTGAACACCCCAGTCAAATTACGTTCTGATGATTTTCTAAGTGAAAATAGCTGCACCCCCTCTATGGGGAATAAACTTAACTATGGAATTTCCTGCAAGTTTTAGAGCACGACTTCTATTTATGTAATATACTGGGTTTCGCATTCTATTTCATTCTGTTTAACATTTAACGAAAACAAAAAAACAAAATGTGCTTTTGAACAGGTCACATTTTATGTTTTGTTTTTTTCCTCCTCCCATGTTAAATTCAGCAAATAAATATCAATGGGGCATTAATAAGATAAGATGACCCTTACGAGTCCCACAAGTAGGACGTGGCCTATTAATACATTCTCATATTAATACATTCTCTGCAGAGGATGCTCACCCGTTTTCACACTCACATTTGACCAGGAGCACCCAAGCTTTTGTATACAACTGTATAGGCTGAACTGCTAGACCGGAACCTGAAACACCACCATGGTTAACATTTGAAATTACTCAACTTATCTGACCCTCATTTGGCCTTTCAAGTTACCATGAAGTCACGGTCATGATACTGCCATGAAATGGCCACGTTCAAATCTAATTTCAAAGTAATTTGCTGACAATACTCAGCACTGTGCCTGAACAGTTGAACAGTTCATTCTGTCATCAGTGTCAGTCTAAACCGCAGGGTAAACTGTGTCAGAGACCTGTTCCTGAACCAGAACAGCATTACACAAATAAAGCTGAAGTGTTAGCCTTAAACAGTGCATTACACAACCCTTACATCACACCTCACCCACATTTATGCTGCATGATTAAAAACACTTCAGTGTCACAATACCATGACAAATAAAACTATCCAAACATGCCTGTTTAACCTAGCACACAGTGGAGGAGCCAGGGGAGAAGTATCAAATTCAAATGTCAGTTTTGATTATGTCGTGTTTGCACTAGGGTCTTTCGGTCTCATTTACATGCAGCCCAAATGCCTGTTTTTCCTGCAGATCATGCTGTACTCTGAGAACGGGTAATTATAGTCATCACGGGCTTGTTATTCTTTGTCTGCAAACAATTCAGAGAGAGAATCAACATCTCTGAAAGGAACAAAAAAAAACAGCAAAAATTCCATACATTATACAGCAGATTCCATACATTTTTAATGAACAGCATAAATACATCTTTTTGCTATATAGCAGTGTGGTATCTGTGGGGGTTTTTTTGTTTTTTTTTTTGTGTAGAGATATGCTGTCAATCACAGTAGTACTTTACGTCCATCAAACAAGAAATTACTGAAATGTGGCCTAACTAACTTTGAGCCACTTTTTAATCTTGCTTTTTTGACTTGAAGCAAAAGTACTTTTAATTCACTGCTCATAAACTGAATTGAGTTGGGCAAGCTTTACAGAATGTTGGCAAAAAGAAAGCTAGTGAAAGACAAACATTCTGTCAAAATACCTACATTTAGAGTGTGTTTTTAATGCTAGGTTATTCTATAATTTACATTTATTTAATATGACAGTATGGGTGTGAAATGCCAAACTTTTTGCACTAATCAGGTGTAGTTGTATATGTTTAATACAATTGAGCTCAGACTCGCATCATTATGTGGTGACTCAAACATTCTAGCAGAATGATGTGAAACAGAAGAAAGCACGGAATAGACATGTTCCCACAACTGAATTTGATCTCTCTCTGCTGTGGGTTTTAAAACAAGAAGAGACACTCACTTCTGACACGTAGATGGCAACGTCCTCCTCATCATCCGTCCTGTAGCAAAGAGTGAGGCCGAGCTTCTCCTGACTGTTCAAGCGACACAGCTCCACCTCCTACCACACCAAGAGAGTCTTCATGTTAGATGGTGACATTTCCGTCAGGTTCTGACAAACAACTCCTCCAAGTTCTGCTGCACTTTCCTTGAACAAATATTTTGCGCAGGCAGTGCTCACTTACAGCCGACACAAAATCTTCCAGTAAACAGCCGTCTGAAATTATGCATGCATGCATGAAATATTTACTGCAGACTCCCTCACCCATACATCTTAATAAATAAGAGTTTTTAACTTGCACTTCCAATGGCGCACTTAGTATGCAGTTTCTCTTTCAATATTAATACATAGTTTGTAAATACTCTGTACTTATGCTAATAAGCAGTAATTTATTCGGTCAGCGATCGCTGAGCTTCAACCACAGAGAGGCCGAGCAGATGAAAAATTCATCGCCTGTGCCATTGTGGAGTTCGTGAGAGAGGCACCAGCCAAAATTAGCGCCTCGCTAAGTAGGATTCCAACTGCAATTTCATCTTCTTGAAAAGCATATTTCAACAAACCGCCACAGAAAAACAAATTTCCTTCTAGCTCAATAGTATAGGCAAAAACTTCACTGATAAATGTATCTTCATCATGACTTTTAGAGCTTATGCCAGGAAAAAAAAAATGAGGAAGAAATAGGAGTTATCGAAAGGGTGTTGGGATAAGAGAAGTAATTAATCTTTAAATCTCTGTAAAAGAAAAACGTTTATTGCTATCTTTGCGGTTGAAGCCCACACCGTACTTTGCGGGGCAGGCGAGGACTGAGGATGGAAATCCTTATTTATAGGGGGGAATCCCAGTGTGCCTGCAGGCCTCATTACGCCCAAATAAGAGATCATTTAGAAATCATGAAACACAGCTAGAAATATGGAATATTAAGTGGGAAGTGTCAAGTGAAATGTACATCGCACGCATCACTTTCTGAGATGCTCACTCAAGAGACTTCAGAGCAGATCCACAGGAAGTGAATACGAGAACATGAGAACGAGGAATAGGACTCATTCCAAACCATTTGAAGCAGAATTGTGCACTTGGCACAAAAGATCACTGTTAGGAAGTTGGCACACATTGAACTAAGCACTAAACACCCAACTGTTTCCTCTCTGCAGTTGGGTAGGCAAAAGTTTCACACAGTTCCAAATGCCACGTTTTACAACCTCTATAGCTCATCAAACATATGCCATCTAATACAGATAAAATACAGTCGCCTCAACTTAGAGCAGCAAACATTAATTAATTAATTCATTCATTCATTCATTCGTTCATTATTTGAGCTGCTTACACTAACCAAGGTTGTACTGGAGCCTATCCCAGCACTCCTAGGACAAAAAAAAAAGCAGAGAAACACAAAGGACAGTCCATCATAGGGCAGCCACACAAACACAGTCACACCTGGCAACAATTTCCAAGCATTGGCTGACATATGTGTTTTTAAAAACTGTGGGAGGGAACCTACAAAGACCCGGGGAGAACATGCACACTTCAGACAGAAAGGGCTCTTTGCTGCCACAACCAGGAATCAAATCCAGAACCTTTTTGCCGCGAGACGACAGCACTACCCACTGACTCAGTGTTACCTCAAAAGAAATTCCCCAGGAACACAGGCACGCCATCTCCCCAACGTTGCTGTTCTTCTTCCACACAAAATCAAGCACCCATATGTCACTGTATTATTAAAGCCTTATTATGGAATTCTTCGCTCGACAGTTCCCCCGCATATATTGTCAATGCACTCATGCATATTTTATTAACCTACTGTTTATTGTAGTATGTATGGTCTGTATTATTGTTTGCTGATTGGGATTCTGCTATACTTGTACTTGTTCTATTAAAAAAATGAACGTTTCAAACCCGGGCAGGGCGATAATTGATTGTACTTGGTGAACTGTGATTTGTTCCACGTTCGATGCAGTAAATGACTATATCATGAAAATCGAGTACAAAATGTCACATATGTTTAAGCCAGTACGAGACTCACTGTGATGTTTCTCTTACGCTTTCCTAGGGCTCTCTCCCTCTCACACACAAAAAGGCTGCATCCCAAACTGCATACTAAACAGTGTGTTTGAAAACATTCAGAAATGTAGTAAGTGAAGTTTAGAAGGTGTTTAATTTTTGGTTTGGGCTTACTGATGGTTATGTTTTATTGTACTGGTCAGTATGAGACCACACCCCTTAATTTAACCCCTTAATATTACCATCATTTTGACCTTAATCTCCCATACGGGACATTAAGGAAAATTGAGGGGAAAAGTGCACAGATTAAGGCTGATTGAGGGATAAAACTATGGAATTTTCGCCTTACTTTTTCAAATTTGCCCCTTAAAAAGTGGACCTCCTGAATTAACACCTTAAATTTAAGATGAAGCGGTTTCACACTCATGTCTTAAATCTAATTTTAAGGTAAAATTAAGGGGTCGGTTTCACAAATGAATGGGCACTTACTTCAAATGAATGGGTTTGATGTATTTTCAGGGGAAATGAAGGTAGGGTTAGGCACATTTTAAGTACATTGTGTTTCATAGCGGGTGTCAAACATTCTGGCATGGCAGACTGCCACAAAGATATTTTAAACACAGTAGAGGACAGCCTCGTTGAAGGCACAGTCAAATTAAGAATAAAACTGTTGAGCGGCACACTGAAGAAATGGCGGAAAGTGTTACCTCAGCGAAGGAAAGCACGAAATCCTTTGTCTGCATTTAACCCATTCACCAAGTGAAGCAGCGGGCGGCCAGGAACACAGCACCCGGGGAGCAGAGTGTGGGGACGGAACCTCGCTCAAGGGTACCTCAGAGGTGCTTAGCGGTCTTGCGATTTGAACCCAAGACTTCTTGATCACAGGGTTAGCCTAGTGGTTACCAGCTGCCTACCAATATAGCTTCCAGATATACTGGGGGAATTCCAGTTGTGTCGGAAGTGTTTTTTGACATGGTGCTGAAACTAAACTTAATGTTAAAATGGCACTAATTAATACGCATATTTCAAACTGGCACTTCATGTCATAAGTGCTTCAGAGGATTTTTCAAAATATTGAGATATATATATTTTGCATCGCGATACAGCCTAAAACATGATTAACAGGCCATATAGCCCAGCCCTGCGTCAAACCCAGACTCTCACTGTTTTAGGTCAGGTGTGTACTTGGCATTCCACCTGGTGACCTGCGACCTGGCTGGTAGTCAGGGCCACAGCAAAAAAAGCCAAAATACAAGAAACAGTTCATCCTTTGACATCAGTGGCTTGACTGGCTCCACATGTGTCAGGCATGTCAAGTCTTTGAGTGGAGAAATTTAGAAACACAAAGGATGGCAGAGGGGGACAAATGAAGCAACCAAAGAGAGCCATCTGGTGTGTGTAGTGCCAGGGGTCACATACACTTCCTCCTTGTTCCCTCCCTGTGTTCATCAAATAGTGGCAGCCCAACATAAGCACACCGGTGCAGGGGGCTGCACTGCTAATTGCCCCCCAGAGCAACATGAGAGCGGGAGAGAGGAGAGGGACGAAAATGGGGAAACTATAGTGTCAGGCTCTGCGTCTCATTTTTTTTGACACACTCTAGCAGACAAGCTCTCAGATCTTTAATTGAGTGCCTCTGTGAGTAACAGCCATAGTGGAGTGAGTGAGGTGCAGTCACTGGTGTTATCACAAGCAATGAAGGGCTGGCTGGGGCTTACTGCTACACACTGATAGACTGATAAACTGACACACTTTCATTTTTCTGTATTCTTTCATGCTTTAAAGCACCAATTAAAGCCTTCGTAACCTAAATCTGCAGCAATGTTCCTTTATCCTTCATGGGAATATCTGAAGTATATGACGGAAGTCTCAATAAGATTTTAATACGGTCCAACACCGACATGAAATGAAAACCACACAATATGTTTTTGACATAACATCCAAAGTAATTAGTTTGGATGTCAAGTGAGAAAGTGGATCTATTTTGATAGGTTTAGAGGTGAATCGCAATTTGTCTGTTAAGATAAAAGGAATGAGAGGAAACACTTAAAGCGTAAACAGGCATCAGAAGACTTGCTAGCAGCAGCAAACATCTACTGTTCAACCCCCCCCCCCCCCAAGTTGAAATTCCTCCAACAATACGATTCCTTTAAACAGGTTGACATGTCAGAATGTATCATTATTCCCTCAGTGAGTCAAACCTGAAAGCCTCATCTGATCTGCTTTGCAAAGTTTTTTACCAGGAACATTCCTGCTGCCTCCCATTTTCTCTCTCTCATTCCATTTTCCAGACGATCTTCAAGGCTCAGGAGAGCGAAAAGATAGAGAAGATGAGAGAAACACTGGAATGACAGTAAATTAAGTCTGATGGTGTGATTACAGAATATACACATTTCTATATATTCTCTC
>JBBIGA010000126.1:13055175-13066172 GCA_037576975.1 Alestes dentex
TCTCTCTCTCTCTCTCTCTCTCTCTCTCATATATATATATATATATATATATATATATATATATATATATGACTATATGTGCAATTTATAACGTGCATTTTTCTGGTGCACTGTTTATGTCAATGCCTGTCATGCCATTGCGTTATATTTATATATCCACATATATACATACATATACTCAGTGTGTACATAGATACACATACTTATCTAAGTTTATATATACATATTTGTATATATATTTTTTTCAATACACATGTCCATATCCATATTTCTAGAATGTTTGTACGGTGTACTTTTTACACTGTATTTTTGGTGCAGTTTGTATTCTATTGTTTTTCATTTTTGCTGCTCTTACCTTTGTTCTGTCCATTTTCTGCTGTGACAATTCAACTAAGATAAGATAATAAAGGTTTGTCTTATCTTATCTTATATATAGCATGGTACCACTGTTACTCTCACCGGCCTTTGGTGATAAAAGATGGAAACTGTGTTCACCCCAGTGCAACTGAGATTGATCAGGATGCACTCAGCAGAGCCGGGGTATATATTTAACAGTGTTTTTTTTTTTTTTTTAACAGTATTGCGTGTGAGATAAAACAAGATTATGTACTATAACCTAAGGTCCAGGCCTGGCCTTATTATTTACTATTATTTACTATAACCTAAGGTCCAGGACTGTTCGCCAAGAAGATCAGCACAGCCATTAGTTTCAGATTTGAGGCTTAAAGACTGCATGTAATGAGGCAGACTGCTTGTCACGAGCACTGTGTTATTAGGTTTCATTATTACTAATTTCTCCAATTTACATTTAAGACACTGAATAATGTATGATTTCATTTTAATTGTAGCTCTTGTGAATTTCGAACTGCGATTCTGATTTAAAGCGAGGTATCATTCAGCACTAGCTCACAGCACACATCCAAACATTCAATGACTGATTACAGGCCTGCCAACATTATAGTTATCACTGTATCTGCCTGTGCAGTCGCCATATCTCAGAAGGCTGAAATATGGATATGAGCCTTCTAATCAATTCCAATTACCCTTACATTTTGTAGTGAGCATCCTGTCCAATCACAGTTCTAGTTTTGATGACAGGTAATCCAACAAAAGCAGCTCATTTTGGAAAAGTACAATCAATTCAAATTGAGGTTCATTTTTGATATTGTGGACTTCTATGGCTGAAGCTGATACCGCAGTAACAATAAGCAAACAGTATGTAGAAGAGATCTACCACGGAGATGTAATTGAGATCAGGAATAAAACTACAAAATCTAAAATAAAAAAAACACTATAAACCCTAATGAGAATGAGGCCACAGTCTTTGGAAAAGAAACACGCCTCTGAAAGTATCGTTCCACACCACAGAAACAGTAGCTAGAATCTTTTCCTGTGTCTCATGCTCGATTTTGCTAAGATGTGCAATTCTCCGCTAAGTGGGCTCCTTTTTCTGTGCAAAGATATTCCTATTGACATATGGTAAGTGGAGATACCCTGGAATCTACCCTTCCAAGCATGAAATAAAAAGAACACACACATTGTAATGGGATTAGTTGATAGAAATGAGCCGTGTAGATCGGAGCTTAATATAATATATTTGCTCTGACTTAATGCGAGCAGCAGGAGACCCGAGCGGATGTGTAATTCTGTGAAGAGGAGCTGCAGCTCATGCTTCGTGGGCAAAAGCATTCAAACAAATTCAAATGAAACACGCAGACTGAGGCTATCATCATATATCACTCAAAAGCTTCTAAACAGACTGTCTTCTCTCCAACAGCCTGGGAATAAAGAGATCTTGAAGCCAGTTGTGCAATTTGGTGGACCAAAACAAGAAGTAGCATGAAGAAAAGTAAATTCATTATTTACGGCATGGTGTCCTATAAGATGGCTGATAACGTCATCTGTCAAAGCTCAACACAAAGAAGAGGGAGAATGTAACAAGATGAACAGTTTTTGACACAATGATGGACTAGCAGGGCTTAACAAGGGCTCTGAAGGTGCTGTTATATGTTTCCAGTGCAGTGACATATACATAATGAGCAAATTCACTCAAGGGGCAGAAACAATCAAAGCCAGTGGTACAGAAATGCTTTGGTGTGGATTTGTGAGGATCTCAATATGATTTATTCTGCAGTGTATAACACCATAAGAAACACAGTGGGGTTGAATGGCATAGACCATGCCATTGCTTTTAACCCTATCCTACCTAACATCTCTGAACGTGACATATTTAGAGAACTCGGCCGTGTCTTCTTTACGTCAGTAAAATCTGCCACTTGAGTGGTTTTAAAATGTGTGCACATTGGGCACAGTCAATAGATCAGCATGTGGAAGGGAAGCTTTCTTTGTGCTACTGCATTTTCTGTTATGGCTGAAAAAAACGAGCATTTTTGGAGCTGTTTCTTTCTTCAATAGAATATTATAAAAGAAATGTAGAACTCTAGATAAGCCAGTATGAATTTGACTTGTGTGAATATGTGGTTTGTAAATAGGTTTTCAGGATAAGCTGCAGGTATTTTTTCATGTGAAAACTCTGACAGTTTTAAGTAGCTAGATCATTTATGTAACACTGACAGGGCGTGCTACCGAACGCTCCGTCATTTTTGGAAGCAGCTGATAAATACTTCTAATTAACTGAAAACATATAGCTATGAATATTCTGGGGACGTGCATTAGTAATGTAACACGGTGAACGTTTTGTTAGCTCGTTCTAATAAACCACTTACAGTGTGAACTGTGTGTACTCAGAGAGTAGCTGTAGTTTGGTTTGCCAGCACGGAAACTATTTACGGCTGCTTCAGAATCTACAGGACGTTTTGTAATCAGACGATTGATTGAAGAGAAAGTAGTACCTCTGGTTGAAAGCTGAGTCAGACCTGCATGTGATCTACTTCATCCCTTGTTTTAAGAAAATGCTCCTAGACTTCACTTCTTTTTGTGTTTTCAGCCAAGGTTCTTCTTTTTGTTTCACTTAGTGCTTACATAGGCACCACTCTATAGATTCAGAATGAGCCATTAACCTGATCTGGGTTGGATGCCACTTTGAAAATATCAGTAGAATATAAATCAGTTAAGAGGTGAATAGGTCATGAAATATATTCCAGTTGGGAAGCACCATGGAGCAGTGGTCAGGCGCTGTCACCTCAGTCCTGCGTTTGATTCCCGGCCAAGACGGCCAGGGGCATTTCTGTGTGGACTTTGTATGTTCTCCCGGTTTCCACAAGGAGCTCCAGATGCAAGATCTCCAGATCTTCTCCCCTGTGTGTGTGAGTGCGTGTCTTTGGCCACAGATGGACTGGTCTCCTCTCCAGGGTGTTTCTCTGCCTTTCACCCTGTGACTGCTGGGATAGGCTCCCTTTTGCTGTATCATTTTCTGTATATATATCAAAGCAATGACATTGAGAAATCTCGTTGCTGGCTCAGGATTAAAAGGTTAATACGCTTCCCTGACAAACAAATTTGCTGTATGCATAATTCTTCTGTAATACCTTCTTAGGTGTCCCCTTGCCTTAATAACAGCATCAGTGCCTCCAGAAAAGAACACAATGAGATAATCCAAGTCCTGTAAGAGAATGCCTGTATATTGCAGCTTGCTCCTCTGCTTATTTTGTCCTTCATGTCTGAGCAGAACTCAACAGTGACACTCCTGACCACCGTAAGGCATCTGTGTGTGACTGATTCAACAGACATGACTGGAACACTGGGACACTTCGACTGCCCAGCAAAATCGTCAGATCTCAATCCCAGTTCTCAAAGTAGAGCAGCAGGTGAAATACTGAACTACAGGAACTCTAGCTGAAATGTGCACCCAGGTCTGTGGAGGAGTGGGCAAATAATGGCCAGGAACCTGAAATAAACATTAACTCAAAGGACTGAGGCTGTTATTAAGGGCCACTTTACAACAAGTATTAGAAAGGAAATAATGCAAGCAATTTTTTTTTTTTCAGTGTACCTATTTTGGACAGATATGTCAATGACAGCTACTAATACATATAATGTCGTTTCTTTACTGAGACGGTATGCACTAATCTAGGGCCAGCATACCCTCCCCTGTAGCCAAGAGCCATCCTGCTTAGTAACAGTTTCTTGTTCGACCAGTCTGGTTTTGCAGGCATTCCATTTGGCCATTACATCTTTAATGCAGAGAGACTCTTTTCTCCATTAAACCATTAAGAAAACAAATGTGACAGAATCCAGCCAATCACCGAGCTTGCCAAAGTCCTGTGAAATAAGGAATTAACATCATAATCTGAGTATCTGGAGAACCAGACTGGTTGGAGCAGAAAAGTCATAACTAACCAGGCAGCCTAAACGAAGCCATTTTAATAAAAAAAAAAATGCAACAATCATCCTGGCTCCCGCAGTTAAGGCCTCAGCAACCGAGGGCAACAGTGCACCCCCACCCCTCTATTTATTTACCAGCCTGTGATCATGTGTCTTAGGTCATGACTGTGACCCATCATCTGTCAGTGTGGGCCCATGGGGACAGCCCTGGGGAGTCTATTACCAGCAGGGCTGCTCTTATTATTGGGAAAGGTCTATTATAGGTAGTCACGCTGGGTGGATGTCAGCTGTCATTAATAAACGTGACAGGAGGAAACAGGGTGAAGTC
Organism: Alestes dentex; assembly: GCA_037576975.1. NCBI lineage: Eukaryota > Metazoa > Chordata > Actinopteri > Characiformes > Alestidae > Alestes > Alestes dentex. Next base: position 13,059,788 of record JBBIGA010000126.1, read on the forward strand.
TTACCTCATACTCGAACTCATCCGTCCTCTCAGCATCAGCCGGCATGGTAGAGAGGTACTCACTTCCTTCGTAAAACTCCTGCCCCATGGTGTGCAGAGAGTGGCAGCTATGAAAAAAGAGAGTGCATAAGGATGAACATTTCTGTCATATTCCGTTGCCGTCAAAACAAAAGTCAAACTGTTCACACAGAATGTAAATGCACTGACAGTAAAACATCATGGTGATAACTCTCGACTTCTGAGGGACAACCCCTAACAATCGTCCACATCCTAAGGCTTACGATGCGGAAATGACCCTGAAAACATTACAGATATGACTGCATTATCATTAAGAAACAAAAGTGAAGAATGAAAGTCTGGACCCTCAGACAACTCAGTGAAAACGGAAGCAGCAGTGAGAAAGAGATGGACATAGAAAGGAAACAGAAAGAAAGGATGAAACTCAGATGTGGAAAGAACAGAAGGAAATAGAATTAGAGTGAGTGAGACCAAGTGGGTAAGAGACTGAAGGTATCAGCAGATGGAGACAGGAGAAGAAAGGTGACACGTCTTTTTAACCCTTTCACACTCACGCATGTGCGCGCGCACACACACACACACACACACACACACACACACATTTTCTTTGTCCTTTTCTCTGACGGCAGTGACAGGTGAATAAAACATATGTCATATATTCTCAATGATGATGTCATGAAAAGAAAAGAGCATTGTCTCTAATGAATCATTGTGAAGATTTCGTCCATCATGAAGCCCCTTCCTCCTCCTCCTCCTCTTGCTGTGCCCCTGTCCTTGGGGAGAACACACAAACAAGCCCACTTTCATAACACAAAGGATCATTCCAGACAACCAGGAGAAAAAAATATGCTCTTCAATATGCTGCTATATGCAGGAATATGTAAATCAGAGAACAGGATGTGTAGGTAAATACGACTGTTTTAAGGAAGAAAACCAACTTATGCAAGTTGGATGCATGACAAATAATTTGCTACTGCATTTTAGATCCATAAACATATAGAAACGGCACAGCAATGATGCATGGGGCGGGCATTTTGCAGGAGCAGCTTTGTATTGTAAATGCCAGAATGGTTTATTATTTGTCTCTGCCATTTGGTGTGCGGCACCGAGCATGTGAATACAGCAAAAAATTGCACAGCTTTATGATCTGCTGTGTGAAACACTGGGACAAAGCCCATTTTGTTGGATCTATAAAATCTCTATTCTGTCTGAGGCACCTGATGGCACATGAGGAGCCAACAGCAGTGTTGGTTTTATGGGACAGGTTGATTACATTGGGAACCTGCAACAGGGATACAGGAATAAATTTCGACTTAATGTAGGTGTCTATGCTGTTCTACTTTATAGGTCAATTTCCTTTTAATTACCTTGTAAAGCTCTCACTGTTCCAAAGGAACACTCTGACAGGCTCCGATTATTACAAGAACATCTCCAACTGAATTCAACTAGCTTTGTAATAATGAGTCAGTGAGTTCTGAAATGAGGTGACATGACAAAGAGATTTACAAGACGTTATGTGAAGGCTTATAAAAGTATGAATGTGCTCGTACATTTGCTACACGTGTATGCAACCGAACGTCCATAGAGGTCTTCCGGATGCAGTGTGAGTATTAATGAGGCTTGATGTCAGATTCTTCAAGCTTTTTGTCTAACTGGACAAACACAAATTTGAGAGGGCCGACTCAAAGTACCTAACATGAAAGGAATTTCAAAATGAAACACTTGGGTGTTTGACAAATTCGGAGACAATTAATTATCCAAGGACCATTGTGCGGTATTAATTACCTCCTCTGCATGCGGGCTTTGTCTGCGTGTGTGAGAGCTGGTCTCAATTAACTTCACGTTCTGTAAGAAAAGCCCCCACATAGCTTGTATGCCACGGCTGTGTCTCTGGGGAAGAAACCCAGATATTCTTTATGCTAAACTTTATCTTGTTCACAGTTTGTGACTCCTTTGAGAGGAACTTGAGAACAAGCACAAGTAAATTAAAAAGAAAAGAAGCAAGAGCTCCAGTTTCCTTTGTTGTTTTCGAGGAAACCCCTAAGACGCTTTTAAAGTTTGTTAACAATCCAGGGCCTTTTTTTTTAAGGAATACACACAGACTGAAGTGCTTTTGGAGGTCAATTACAAAATCCAGAGCTTGTGATATAAACTTTTACTGTGTAAAAGTGAAGGACCGTGCCTGATAATGGCAGGACCGGAGTTTCTTTCTTTCTTAACAGGCTTGAAGGTCAAACCTGAATATTTAGCCTCGGTTAGAGCAGAAGTAGGAATGCCTCTGATCCCAGAGATTGACACCGAGTCTTTCTGATTCATGACACAAATTGACTGATTAATCAGGTCTGTGTTTGGCTACCTTTTACTTCAAAATTCTGCAGCATTTTTGAAATTCCTATTTGGTATGTCAGCAGAGTCGCCTGCAACAAAAGGTTCTGGGTTTGATGCCTGGCCTGGATGGCCAGAGTCCATTCTGGGTGGAATTTGCATGTTCTTACTCATGTCTGCATGAGCTTTCACAGGGACATGCATTTCAGGCGGACTGGAGGTGCTGCCCTGCCTCTGGGCATGACTGTGTGGGTGAAAGTGTTGTGTCTGCCCTGTGACGGGCTGGAGACCTGCCCTGTTAACGTGTGGCCACTTTAACCAAGGTGGCTTAACCAAGCCTAGCCACAGTCGCAACACTAGCGATGCAGGTATCACAAGTGATTAAACTACTCAGTTTAATAAATATACTAGTTCTCAAGTTTAATATTCATATTAGTTCTCAGCTTTGAAGAACCAGCCCTTGAAGAACCAGACACACCATGATGTATACGTTTTAAATCAGACTGTGTCGTCTCGCTAGTAGAAAAACAAACTCACAGTTGCACTCTGATTAAGACTTTTCCTGTCAGGGTCAGCTGGTCTCACCTGTCTGAGAGCAGGAAAGGGCAGATGTCCGGCACAGGTGGGCTGCTGGGGCGAAGCTTGGCGAGAGCCATGATGTGCTCGAAGGTGATGTCAGTCTGTGTGCACACGTCCACCAGCTGGACATCCTGAGACGACCCTTGAGCTCGTGGGACGGGATTCCTCCGGAGCACCTGGACCACGATGGGGTCTTTGGCACTGCGGAAGGCTTCCACTGCCTCCTCATGACTGGCCCTCGATAAGTCCTTCCCATTCACCTGCGGAAGAAATGATATCGAATGATCATTCACATACCAAACAAACAAATGATAAGATTGTCATCTTGATTCTAGATATGATCTACGTGAACGGACATCTATTTCTCAACTGAATAAAATCAACACTTTTGCTGTGGCAAAAGTAAAAAATCCTCACATCTCTATCTGCAAAGAGGAATGTCCAGATTCATTTGTAGTGCACCAGTGATAAGACATGTCTCTTCCATTCCAAAGTTCTCAGCCCTCTGAATGTACATACTGTTGTTTTTCCAGTAGGCTTCATATCATTACACTTCCTAACTTAGGGTTTTGACTTTCACAGCTTACCTTGTGCCTTATCATTATCTTCCTTATCATTATTCTTTAGCATTTGCCTGAGTAAAAACGGGGCTCGTGATACTTTCTTCGTCTTTGCAATAGCCCAGAATGCCCTGCTGATATAATGGCACCGTTCAACAAGCTTACTGATGGAGCAGTGCCCCTGTTCAACTGCTGTGCAAGGGCAAAAAAACAAGTGATCTGTCTCAAACACAATAAAGGGCCTTGGTTTAGCCACTAAGCCATTTAGTGTTTTTTTCCACTCATATTTAGCCCTTAATCTATAATTAAGTGTTTATTGGCTGCTTCCAATAGGCAGCGATTAAGGCACACAGGGGACCTGTGCGCTATTAATGAAAAGCGTTTGCTCTGCTGCTGAACAGCAACCCAACAAACCTGCAATGTCATTACCTTTTCAAACAATTAATTTCACAAACAGACTTAATTCAAGTATCTCTCTGCAAATTCAATTCTGTCTCATTTAGTTTGTGAAGAGATACAGAGAGATTCAAATCAAAACCCATGCCTGAAATGAACAGGGAGTAATGGGCTTTTTTCTCTCCTAAGGCCATAAGGGGCTGTGGTTATGTACACTAATAGCAGACTGCTTTACTTTCTGTGCCCTTGAGACTTTAGTGTGACTTGGGTCAAAATGAGCACTGGCGAGGCATTATTATGGCAAGTAATGAAAAACATGCTCTTTCTTTAGGTCACCATGTAGATGTCACCATGCAGAAAGAAAGAAAACAAGAAAAATGCAAGCAAGAAAGAAGAAACAGACAATCAGAAATCAAGAAACACAGACAATAAGAAAAAAAAAATAGAATGAAAGAAAGAAAGAGACATTGAGAAAGAAAGAGAGGATGAATTAAACAGACAAAAAGACAACGAGACAGACAGACAGAAAGAAACACAGACAGAAAGAAAGAAACATGGATAGAAAGAAACACAGACAGAAAGAAACACAGACAGAAAGGAAGAAACATGGATAGAAAGAAACACAGACAGAAAGAAACACAGACAGAAAGGAAGAAACATGGAGAGAAAGAAACACAGACAGAAAGAAAAAACACACAGATACACACGGAAAGAAAATGTCCATCATTATTTTTAACAAATACGCTCTCAAAAATGTAAAACTTGCCAGAATAAAACGTCAAAGTGAAGCACACCCGCATACCCCACAGTATCAGCATGAGTACGTGAGTTATGTATGTGAGGCCGGCACAGAACCAGGAAACATTACATTAAGTGGGACAGATTAGTGCCTGCGGTCTCATCACTCTCAGCACAAACATTTCATTTCTTTGAAATACTTTTTTAATACTGTGTATAATTCATATTTCCACTGATTAGCTATTGAAACATTCATCCCCACAGCTAAATGAATTCGAAAGCAACTGTGTGCTTTTTCACTCTCTTAGAAATGAATAAAGAAAAGAAAAAAAAAAAAAATCCAGACTATGTTTAAAAGGAGAGTGGGGCTCAAACGGCAGTCGGGCACGATTTAAAACATGTATCATGATCCGCTGAAGTGGTCAGTCTCGGTCAGAGAGCGCTCGGGGCCCGTCTTATTTGCTGACTGAATTGAATATCTTTGCTGGGCACATGGCATATATATGGAGAGAAGGCTTGGTTCATTTAGCCCAGTAATTGGGAGCCAGAGAGAACAATACGGATGAAATACTCCCGTGAATAGGCTTCGCGAGTGAAGATAAGAATCTGCTGCTTGAATATGGTCAAGCCAGCACAATTTTCTTCCTTGGCTTTTGAAATACTGCCTTCCTCTAGCATTTCTTATCCATTACGATTACTACAAAGAAAGAGCAGTTTGAGAGAGACAGAGAAAAAACAGGGAAGAAGAGAGAGTGAGAGGGTGAGAGGGAGAAGAAAGCTGCTTTGTTGGGTTTATTCGAAAAGAGAAGTGATTCTCAAATTCATTCATGTAGTTGCTTAAGGGTGGTGTAAACAAATGAAAAGAGAAAAGGGAGCGTGTAAATGCATTTCATAACCTAATAACACAATGCAGTACATATTGCATCACTGCTCTTTTACCATTGTACCAACACTGTAGCTTACCATTACTAATGATTTACTCTGTCACTTCAGAAAATGGACATATCAGATAAACTTGTTTAATATCATATTTGACCTGCAGTCCATTTGATGAGATTCTGTAAGAGACTGTGACACCAGGCCTACAAGAAATTGAGAACCTGATGTCAGAGATGGGGACTCGAGTCTGAGACTCGGACTCGAGTCGCACTTAAGTCACGCAAACAGAGACTTGGGACTTGACTTTAGACTTGCCCTCAATGACTTGAGACTTGACTCGGACTTGGGCGTTGTGACTCGAGTCATAACTCATAAACAATGTTCATTTCATGGAATTATTTATTTATATCTCGCGCTGTTTCCACCGACCTGTCGTTCGCCATGATCCGGAGTTATTAGCCAAAAACCGGCCCGCTCACTCTAGGGGTGGTGGTAGCTCAGTGGGTAGGATACCTGCCTCTGGACCAAGAGGTCATGGGTTCGAAACCATTGCCGTAAATGTGTCCCATTAGTTTTGTCCAAGGTGAATGGTTTTCAGCTAATAACGGTTTTCGGGGGATCAATGGAAAGGTGTTACCGATCCCTTTCTATCAGTGAAATTTCACATTTAGAGTGCGAAATACAATTTTCATATTTAACATTTAGATTTAAGACCATTAAAGACAAATCCTCCATGTTGGTCAGGGGAGAGCACAGCATGCAGTCCCGCCCCCTGCTAAGTAACAGCCAGTTGTAATCGCGGGGCGTGGCCAATTAGCATACCTTCTTAACATTTAGAGCTCAACATTTACAGCTCAAAAATCCCATATTTAGAGTCGCTGTTTGTAAAC
>JBBIGA010000126.1:13066272-13091256 GCA_037576975.1 Alestes dentex
ACTTGACTTGGACTCGAGCACAAAGACTTGAGACTTGACTTGGACTTGGGAAAAATGACTTGTGAACATCTCTGCCTGATGTTGCCCCTAAGCAAGCGTTCCAGTCGGCAGCTGTCAAGCTAGTACAATTAAACAAACTGCAATTAGCCAGAAATCAACACAATACAAACAAGACGGCTGTGAAATGTTTTATAGACTGTCTGGAACAAAATTAAACAGGTGAATCTGGTAAATACTTAAAAAGCTCAGCTGGAGCTGACCTTGCAGCAGTTTCATCTGCAATTCGTAAAGCAAAAGGTTATGACTTTTTTGGCAGCAGACACTGCCCATATTCAAGCAAACTGAATACAACAAGTGTGCTTCCATGCTCGTAATAATCAGATAAGTGCAGAAAATCCATAATCCAGTCAACTAGTTCTCACAGTCTACATGGATTGCTCAGTAATCAGATTACATATTGCATAAAATACAGTAATTTATTGTCATCGTGGTCATAGTGTTGAAATGAGTGTTTACTCTTAAGAGCTTCCCAGGAAACCCCACTCTTAATCTAGATTTGTTTCCAAGCCTGCACATAAGGTGAATTCGAATGAATTTAGAATGAATTTAGGATTAAGGGGTAACATTTGTGGGAAAATGTGAGTTCTGAGCTAAAGTCCAGCTCTTTTATTTGGATTTCTATCATCTGATCTTAGAGGTTGCTGTCACTTGAATAACTGGATAACTGCCAAAACCCAATACCCACGTATGCAGGTAAACTCACCCAGTAAAGTAAAAGTGTGCGTGGAAAAGGTGGGTGTGAACTCACTCAGTTGGAAACGCCAGCTTGCCCCCCCCCCCCCCCAAAAAAAACAAAAAAACAAAAAAACAATTACGCGTGATTTGTAACTACAGTGCTCTGGTGTTCTGTTACACATGAAGAAAGCAGAGGTGCTATGTCCTGACAGCAATGGCAGAGATGGCTAAGATGCTTTGAGACCTACAAAAGTTATTTGTCACTTCTCTGATAAGCACTCTCAATAACACTTAGTCTGAAGATGCCTCTCCTCCCACTGGAGTGACCTTTGCATGAAGCAATGCTGCATTAATCAGCTCGACACTAAAGTAGGCCAGCCCTCCTGAGGGACGCGAACGACAAACATGTGGCGAGAGAAAAAGCGGAATCATCAGCGGCAGACATGGCAACCATCTTCCTGGACCCACTTTCATCCTCCACACCGCTTTACTCTGTGGACCTACTTTGCGTTCCTTTTTTGCTAGTCAGCATTCAAAACCTATCATTAACACCAGGTATGAGCCGAGCCATCCTCTGGGGTTGCGTCTGGAGTCTGGCCCCCCGCGAAAGCGCCTGTATTATGGCCTGGCAGTCCATTCCTGAAGCAGAGAGATTGGAGACAAAGAAGCGGTGCTAGATAAATGAGCACGCCTATGGCTTATGACAGGCTGGGAGAAAAATGAACAAATGGTAAGTGCTAGCAATGCCTCTCGCAGCATCCAGCCTGATGGCCTTGCTGAAGGAAAAGAAGCCATTTAAAACAGAAAGACGGAAGGAGGGCTACTTCCTCATTGTTTACATGAGTGCCAGATGGACCAATTAATCCCATTCGAGCGAGGGAATATTAATGATTCTGGGCTTTCTGGACACGTGCCCGGCCTCCATGTTCGTATTCTGCTACCTGCCAGTGGTTTGGCATTAAAATTGTCAGCGCAATGTTCTAATATCACACAGATGTTCAAGGACAAAGGAGGCAACTCACAAGGGTGTGTATGATGCTAATCCATGAGAATTTGTCATTTAAAGAGATTAGCAGCTTCAGTTGGTGAAGAGTGATGTGCTCTGAGAGGAGAAGGACAGGTTTAGTGTGTGCTATATGGTATGAGATCAGCTAAAAGTTCACGTCAGCCCCCTTTCATTTCAGTAATTACTGCCAATAATATATACAGCAACAGTAGCCAATCACCATTAAAGTATACTAAACGATAGGCTGATTATTCAAACTTTTATTACAAAAAAACATTAGAAATACATAAACAAGTGTAACTGACTGTTTTAAAGTGTAATGTAATGATATACACTGTAACTGCAGTTTAATGGATGTGAAAGCTCAAGAACGAGTTTAAAATAACTATCGCCTGCCTTTATCACAGCAGAACAGATTCGTGGCATCCTTTCCAGCAATTTTTGGAAATAACTGTGTCCCGACCCTCCCAGCACCTTTCGAAGCAAACAGTTCTGTCTCATTCGCTAGATGCTCATTTCCAACTTGCATGTCCAGCTCATCCCATGCCAGCTCAATGGGAGAAAGATCTGGGGAATGGGGAGGCCAAGACACAATTTTGGCACAAATTTGAGGAACGCTTGGGATCATTATCCCGTTGAAGAAAGAAATTTTGTCCAATGATACGTAAACCAGAAGGAATTGTGTAATATTGAAGAACTGAGCGATGCTTTTCTTTGTTCATGATCCAACACAAAGTGAATGTCAATGCACTACAAAAATAGCTGATATGGATTCTTTTTAAAACCAATAGTTAGAGCCCTTGAAGCTAAATATATTAGTCTATAAAATATTTAAGACCAGTTACATTTGTCTTAAGTACATCTAATGTTTTCTTGTAGTAACATTTTGAAAAAGCAGCCTATTGATTATTAAAAAAAAACCCTCCTCTTTTGAGTAAAAAAACAAAACAAAAAAAAAACACTTTTTGGCCCATAGTGTATGCATCTGTTCACAAAACATCTTTAAAAGGTATGAAAAAAATCTTCTATGAGCAAAAATCAAACTGCATTTTTCCTCTTTTGGCACAGTTGTCTTTTTGGAGATATTTCCAGCAGGAGGATGATTATATGGTGTTTACACAGATGCGTGTGGCTCCAGAACACTGGCAAACACACAAAGGCTGTCCTTGAGAAACTTCTTCGCATAATCCCTCAACTGGTGACATAATTAACATCAACCCACGTGTTGAATATCCAAAGTTAAATTGCTTTGAGTCCTCATTAATCTGATTCTGTTCCAGCATACAGGTTCTTTTGCACAGAGCAGTTTTTTCATAGTGCTGTGGACATTCACGTGGAAGATGCTGGGGGTGGATAAGCAGAATGGCCGTGCTGTGATGCGTCTGTTAATGTTTGCACACAGACGCTCAGCAGCTGTGGCGGAGAGGGAGCTGTGTTTTCATGCTAAATCTCACAGGACATCCTTTTCACACTCAGAAAGCCACTCTAAACAAGCTACTGTCAAAGCGCAGGTAAACAAAGACCTCTTGACATGTCTTTCTCTACATTCTAGTCCTATCGCTCTATATCTCTCAGAAATCTCTCCCATTCTTCATCTCTCAAAAGCTCCTGCACAAAAGGAAGGCTGAATATAAAACAGCCCATCATTACTTAATGGGATGCATCCTTAGATATATTTATAGATGCATAGGTTCATTTGTAATCCCCCCTTTTTTTTACCCTCACTGTTGATCCGTCAGTGCTGCTGTTCTGTTGTGTTCTATGTTGCACCGATGGTCCAGGAGGACGATATTTCGTCTCACTGTGTACTATTATGTATATCGCTGGGATGACAATAATGCTTTACTTACTTACTTAATAAGGCACTTAAAACAGCATATACTCTTCAGAAGATATTTGTTTATTAAGCTAGTGGCACTGTGACACTGTATAACACTGTGACACTGTATAACTGTATAACATTTCATTTTACATTTTAAAGCCTGACGATGTGAAAATCATTGATCGAATCATTGATTGAATGTAAAAATTAAAATTTTATATAGTCCAAAAAAGAAATTCCAATCATTTTAGTTTAGCAGATCTTTTCTTTTCATCTTTCATAACACGTTATCAATTTTTTTTAAATCACAGATTAATGCTTTAATCATGCTAGTATTCTGTGTTACACTGTGACTGTCAGCGCCCAATAAAGTCATTGTTTTTTTAAGTCATGTGACTATGTCAGCAAGAGCCAAGAGGCGCAGCCGCATGTGACATTTCAGTGTTAGATGTGGGACTCTTATTTTGGAAACAATGTATCACGATGTCTTCATGTTTAGTCAAAGTGGGCGTTTGTTTAGGTTCAGTGATTCTCAGTTGGGATTGGTCTTTTGTCTTCGTCTTGTGTATATTTAAGTTCTATTGAGTCATTCCCTTGAGTCGGTCAACCCTCACACACACCCTCACCCTACCCATCCTTCATGTGTCTCCTGGTTTATGTAGTCCCTTGTGTTTTGGGCCCTCGTGCCTTCTTTGTTTTTTGAGTTTGTGTCTTGTAATTAAAACCAACAAAAGGAACCCCGCGTCTGCGCCTCGCTACAATCTCCAAGCCCCGCACGTGGCATTGTGTGATTCTATTACTGCTTGTGTTTATTTTATTTACAAAAGAGAAAGCAAAAAGGCACAAGGGCCTAAACAAACCAGAGACATTTAATGCGGCAACAGAAGACAGGAGAATGACGGTGGACCGACCCCGGTACACCAAACACAGGCACTTAAATACAAAACTTAACTAAACCAAGAACAAATCAAAACACTGAATCACTTAACTTAAATACCAAACAGCTGTAACCAAGGATATGAATCTAGACACCACGAAAACACAGATCACTTCACAATAAGAGTCCTAGACACAAAACAGAAAGGCGGCCTCTAGCGGCCGCTGACCGGGGAGATGACAGACTAGCCGAAAGGTTTACACTTACTTACTTTACTGGTAGAATTTCAGTTGAAACCACAGCAGTGGCCGTTAGTCAACCGATGTACTGCTCAAGTCAGGGCTGAAAGGTTAATCTTTTTTCAAAATATCAGAATCAAAATCAAACATGTGCAACTATGGCCAACAGCGGCTTTTAAGTCGAGGAAATCTAATCCAATAACTGCACTGTGAACTGTATGAGTTAGATCAATAAAAAGCAACCAAACACCCATATGCTTGCTGACTTGGACAAAAAAACAAAAACAAAAAACAAATCACAGTCACAGTATTGATCAGAAAGGCAGAATTAAATATTTTCCCTAATCGTTCAGCTCTAGGTCCAGTCCTACAACGAATACACTTGTTATTTTGCACAAGTGACCTATTTCTTAATGGAATAAAACAAAAGAGCATTTCCTCAGTGTGTCTTAAATGAAGGAAATATATCATCTACTGTCAGAAAGCAGGTACTGCCAGGTGCCCCAAAGTAAAAACAGTGTAAATGTACCCACAAAGGTACAACATGGTCCATAAGGTTCAATAGTGTAGTTTAAATGCTACATTACTTTCGCTTACTCAGAGGAAAGGGGCACAGTCATACCTTCTCATAACTTTTTCTCTTTTTTGTGAATACAAACAAAATAAAAAAGCCTGAAGTCTGAAGCAATGTGCAATTATGTAATGTTGCTTAAAAATAAAACTGCAACAGAATACACTTTTGCTCACTAAAATGTACTAAAATTCAGATGCTCAATATTATCACAGCAGTCAGCAGTGAGGGCATGTGTTGAAAGATGCAGTGCCTTCTGAGTGTACATGCATGATGGAAACATTTTTAACATCATTAATAAGCAGAACAATTAAAACCTAGCAGTCAAGGGCAAGCAGCAGCACAAGTGCACAGAATGTGGGTCAGTAGGACCTTGGAGCAGTTTTACCCTGTTTACCACACACACACCCCCACCCCCGACACACACACACCTTAGCTCAAAGCAGGTAAAAGAGAATAAGCTGTGGGACGACCTCCAAGTGGACTCGCCTCTGGCAGAGGCCCCTTTCAACATCACAGCAAACTCCATCACACAGCTAGGGGTTACAGGCAGCTGCAGCTAACAGCTCTAGAGAGAGAAACACTCGGGGATGAATAAGCAATAGAGGTGTAATGTGACTCCACTGTCTGTAGGCTATCTGCATCTGTTTAGTGCTCAAACACTTGTTTCTGTGTTGACGACATCGCATACAGTTTTTTTCATATGAAATCTATGAATCAAGATACATTCACTTAAGCAGCTTAAACAAATCATTGCTAGTTAATTCCTACAGCTCATAACACCAGAATGCATTATCTGTTTATTCTGTGGAGCGCTGGGTGATATGTTTTCTACTGGTGTTCAGTATTGACTCTGAAAAGAAAAGCTTCCTTTAACTGTGATTTCTTTGAAAGAACATGTGTCAGGTTTTGTAAGACATTTTGCAAGACAGAGAGTGGCAGCATTCAGGACGAACGGGCTCGATAATTCGAAGAACACATGCTTAAATATCATCTGGTACAATGATACGTTTGGAAATAACTTTGGTGCTGCTGGAAGATGCTGAATTCTATCCAGTGCGAGCACCACTAATTCCAATGAACATTTTCACATCCTGTTACCTTTCTAAGTAAATAAAATAAAATCAACAGCATGAGGTTGGTTCTGCATTACATCAACCTCTTCAGGAAAGCAGGAGCAGGTAGGGGTTATGATGAATTCTCCAAGCTTCATCATTATCATTGTTTCTGCAGTGAAAGTAGGAACAATGGGTCCTCATGCACACACACACACACACACACAAACACAAACACAGCCCCACTGAGGGGGGGAAGGTGGCCTGGAGCCCACTTCACCGGATGAGCTGGCCATTGTGCTGAAGACGGCTGCTCTCATTTTCATAGACAGCACCATTTGCTTCTGAAGGTGACTGAATGAATGAACAGCTCTCTAATCACAGACAATATTCCACACACTCTTCGCCCCTTTGAGCTCCAGGAAATCAATTTGCATTTTCATAAATAAAATCCAGCATTCAGGTGAAAAGGCATGGGGGCTGCTTAGCTGGGAAGTGGCATTAAATCCCCCGAAAGGTAATCCCCCGGTCCTGCCGAGGAAAGTGTCCAGGAGCACGGTGCAGCACTCCTGCCGCCGCGCCTCTATTCAAGCGGCCTAAATGTCTCATTTCAATAATAAGTGTCAGACTAAAATATGACGAGCGGCCTGGTACAGTAAAGCTGTTATGAGTACATAAATCACACTGGGGGAGAGACGGAGGGCCCGCAGTGCCGCTCCAGTGACACGGAACTGCGAAATAAAAACAGTGTGAAGACCACCAGGGAAATCTGACTGTCCCCCTGCATCACAACACCAAACCTTTCACCCCCACAGCGACATAAAACACACGCAGAGCACAGCCACGGGCTATTTTATACATTAATGGGACTACTCTGTCCCCGCTCCACTCTGCCTCTATGCCCGGATGCATTCAATGATTTTGAGCAATTTTCTGACTTGGATAGCTGTGGTTTGTTTGTTCATTTTGTTCATGGGCTGCTGGAATGCTGGTGTGCGATGGATCATGTTCTAAAACATCAAAAGTATGATACAAAATTGAAGAAAAATTCATGTTAAAATTACTCTCCGTTTGTTGACTGAAGTAAGTAGGTATGAAGTAATACAAATTCATTCAATACCAGTAAGCACTGGACAAACTGTATACCTAAATCATTACACACTGCTTCAAACAGTTGTTACTTAATCTCAAGTAGTTACTCATAAGGAGGAATCCTGCTCTCAAGATTACAGCTCTCAAAATGCAATGTTACGCTTTGGAAAACGTAATCTCACTACACATCCTTGGACAAAACTTACTTGAACAAACTGGATAAAGGAAAATCCATTAGTCCTTTTATGTAATTTATTTAGAAGGAAATGTATATAGTCATTCACAGTAAACTTGATGCAGGTAGCATGCACATGTGTTAATTACATACCTGTATATGACGGAAATATACATTTAAAAGGCATACCATATAATATATTTTGCTCTTCTGAAGATGCATAAATAGCACAAGTAAGGCAGCTCTTATTAAGTCAGTTACTGTAATGTGTTTGCAAGAATCTCAACTGTAATGTGTTATACTACGTACGTTTCTTAAGTATGCTACCCCCAACACTGGTTACCTATAAACACAGACAAAAGCAATATCTCCAAATCTTGAATCCTGACTTTTGCCTGTGTTTTTGCACATTCTTTTAGATATCAGTCTGTCATACAGTTTCAGGAACCACCTAAGTGCATCAAGTGTTGGTGTAATATAGGGGAAATACCACTGCCCTTCATGCAGCAGGCTGTGGCTTAATTTACACTACACTGCACCAAAGATATTGAGCAAGACTTCTAACATTACATCTGCACTACTAACAGGATCAAACTGTAAGTCATTCTGGACAAGAGTGTCTTCCAACTGCATGAATGTAAATAAGCAGTTTGGGTTGGGCTGTTTAACTTTTTTTATAATGCTTTAGACAGGGCACTATAGCTACACCAAAAATAGTGCATGTGATGAAATATAGAGCCCATTGAGGCCAGTAATGAGAATTTAGATTCTAAGCTGAGCTCAGGGCCATTGGTGGACACACAGACTGACCCTGGAGCAGTATTACTTGACCCAATCACAGGTGGTTTCCAGACTGAAAGGTCTGTTTAGCATATGAGTTCATTTAAACAGACCTTCAGCATTTGTAGCGTGAATAAATTCAGATGATTCACATAGATTCCCTGCGTCTCTACTTCAAATATCCGAACCGACAACAAACAGCAAACAGCACTAAAAACAACAAACCTCAAGGAATTAGTTCACTGCTATTGTAGAGAAGTGTGTTAGCACACTAAGCCCTCGGCAGGATCTCACATTCGAACACACTATGCAAGGATTTCTCCTCCCTCTGAAGCACCTCAGCCTCATTTAATCTCAACAAATTAATTTTTGGAAAAAAAACACTAACTGCCATGGTTAACTGCACATTATGCACAATCCCTTCTCAGAATCAAAGAGAGAGAGAGAAAGAGAGAAAGAGAGAGAGAGAGAGAGAGAGAGAGAGAGAGAGAGAGAGAGAGAGAGAGAGAGAGACAGAGCAAAGAGAGAAACAGAGCAAAAGACAGAGAAAGAGAAACAGAACAAAAGAGATAGAAAGACAGAGTAGAAAGAGAGACAGAGAGAGAGAGACAGAGAAACAGAGCAAGAGAGCGAGCAAGACAGCACAAAAGACAGAGAGAGAAACAAGACAATAAGAGATAGAAAGAGAGAGAGAGAGGGAGAGAGAACGAGCACAACAGAGAAACAGAGAATGAGAGCTAGACAAAGATAGAGCAAGAGAAAGACAGAAACAGAACAAGAGAGATAGAAAGAGAGAGGGAGAGCAAGGCAGAAAGAGAGAGAGACAGATAGAGTGAGAGAGAGAGAGAGAGAGAGAGAGAGAGAGTAAGAGAGATGATTTAAAAGCCCCTGCACATTAATTTGCACATCTTCGACCACAAAGTGCACTGTGCAGGAGGCAATTAGCATCATGTGAGCGATATTTACATAGTGCCAGACACACACACACACAACAAAGACGTTTCCTCTGACTGGCTGTCACTCGCCAGCCCATTCTGCGCTCATTATAGCCAGACACCAGGTCACCGGGTGGCACAGCGGCGCACAGATCAGATGTAACAAGCACCCAAAGTTCTAAGGGTCAGTCGGGACCCCTGGTGGTGGCCCCTGATCAGGCTGTTTGAGAGTAATTGGGATTTTAGTAAGGCGTAGGGAGCTTAGATAAGTGAACAGTGGACTCTTTTCTCCAAGGAGAGAAAAAAAGGCAAAGATAAGGACAGACATCCAGAAAGACAAACAGAAATATATTTGTCTACGTATCACTTTGAAGATGTATAATACTATGTAAATGTAGTTATAAATACACTCATTTTAGAATAAATACAATTAAAGTTCATACAAAAAAAAAGTGCTTATTTAAAGTACATTTAAAGCACAGCTTTAGTATTAATAAAGTACATTTCTATTTCATGGATTTAATGGAAATACACGTAAAATATCCCTTCAGCTATGCTGTATTTTTCCAGGCAGTCAAACAGTCCTACACCAATAAGAGTCACCTGTAACATGAATCAGTTCATGAAACAATGACTCGACTAACGGCAAGCAGATATTGTTGCCACTTCACACAACCAAGGAACCATTTTTATGCCTTCGCAACACATTCTGGGCGCTCTGCACTGTGCCAAAGCCGCTGCACTTAAAGCAAAGTGGAGTTCATTTATTCATCACTCAACAGTCTTGAGGATTTGTCTGAGTCTGCCTCGCTCTCAGCACTTTAAACTCACTCTACACTCCTAATTTTGGGTTTGGAGACAGCGGGAGCGTTTCCGCAGTCGGACAAGACTCTGACAGGAAAATAGTTCATTCTTCCTCTCTCTCTCTGCTCATCAGTTGAGTAAATTAGAGGTTATGGCTTAAAGGTTAACAAAGCCCTAAACCAGAGAGTCCTGTACTGTGTGCCGCTAACACAATGCACACTGTCTGAATCTCCTTTTGAAACTGTCACAGTGTGGAAAAGTATGTCACCATTCTTCACCATTCCAGAGATGTGAACGCAAGTGTTTCTCTCTGACAAAGACAGTCAAGACCCAGAGAAGACACTTAATGGTTTCTGTGCAGGACTGAAATTCCTAACCATTAACCCATGACAGATAAACATTTATAAATTCTAAGTTATTTAAGTGAATATGTACTTTAAACACTTTCACCAAGGGTTTTAGTGTGATGACATTTGCAGGTTGTTGTTTAGAGCATTCTTGGTGATGTTCCCAAATGAGTCTCTGGAAACACATTCTCCATACCTCTCTCAAAAACAGTTCTATTATCAGGTCGTATTTAACCCTGCTGGTTTGTTAATTTTGTATCTCTTCACAAAGATTACGTTCTGTCAGAAAAGGAGACAGATGATTTGTACTTACCTAAATAGTAGTGATGATACAGAAATAAGTCACAAATCCCTAGACATAAGACATTAATCACTTAACATCTTTGTTCACTAACCAATTTTTATTGCCAGTTTGCCTCGTAAGTTTCTCCTCTAATGTTAACCTAGAGCTTCAGGTTCATGGCCATCATTTTGCTAAAATTGCTCAATTCCCACTGTAAATGGTGCAGCATTCAACACATGATGTTGCACCATTTATGGCGGAACAGAAGGCTCCTTTTAGGGTGGAAACTTGAACGATTCCATAATGAGCACAATAATGGTAGTAGGCAAGCAACTCATACATTATTTAATATTATATACATGTGTATAGATTTAGCAACATCTAAACAAGTGACTTAACTCAGAACTTGAATTTGGCTATGTGTGCCTTATTTTAAGTTGCGTGCCATTTTATTTACTCTTACTTTTATTTAATCTTCCTTCAGTCTTTCAAGGGAAAGGGATGAGTAGTGAAGGCTACTGTCACCTGCGTATAACATGTTTTAAATTACCATCATAAACTCTACAAAATTTCATTCCCCCGGTTTTATGAAAAAAAAAATCAAAAACATTTTTTTGTTTGTTTATTGCTAAAACATGTCAGGAGGAGGGCTGAAAAAAGGGTGTTAAAGGGTGAAAGAACGACTAAATACAAAAGCGAATACCAACAGAACCAATGAATACTTCTATGCTTCCTTTTATGGGACAGTCCAACTGTTATTTCTGGTACTTTGTATCACATTTGTGTTGCAACTGAGACTGTAATGCTGTATTGGCCAAGCACCAACCAAGCAATAACGAGCAAGTTTCAGACCTGAAAACAACATCAGAGAACTTTGAGAACTCTTCTGCGACAGGCCATCAAACAAAGGTTGTTAATTCTGGAAAAAAAAAAAAAACAAGGTAACATAAAAATGGCCGCTTTGGGGTACAGGTCTTTGGAGGTGTGTTAAATGAATGGGAAATCATAACACATTTTCTATTACAGTTTCATGATACACATTAACAGGGAGTAATCTGAGCAAGCTAAGCGTTTTCACTCAGTGGTGGGTGGGGGTGATGGGAGGGGGAGCTGAAATATGAAGTGATGTGATATTATTAGTTAATTATAAATAAATGACCCTTCTGCACTCATGCTGGTGCACTGTGTTGTCAAATTCAGAAGATGTTTTAGAAGCGGGTAGGAACTACACTTTGATGGAAGATTATAGGAAAACTACAATGTTGTCTTTTAATCATTCTTAATATAAGAAGGCAGATAAACTAAAAAGATGAAGTACATTTTTATTTCAGGTTGACTTTAACCATATAACTGACTCAAATTGACAACATAAGACATATCTTTATTCCTTTCCCTTGAGGTACAAAAGGCAAAGATATTGTTTTTAACTGTTTATATAAGAGACCGTTATAAAACTGTTAAGCAAGACCGCTTGAGAAGACCAGCCATCATTTATATTACTGTACACAAGTTTGAAAAGTGGCACTCCTCATCTCTCTCCGCAGTCCTGTTATGTAGCTGAATAAAGAAATTCGTCTCACACGCTCAGAGGCGGCTCTGACTGTGCAGAAGCATTTACAGTTACACAACAGATATCCCACTGTGACATTGCCCTCAGGCTGCAGACGCAGCTTGGGAAATGAACTCCACCTTAACACATCACACACTAGACAGAGGCTTGATATAATGGGACTGACAATTCTGCCGCAGTGCGAAGGTCATAAAATTACGAATTCTGAAAATGATTGTTTTGTATCTCATTACATGCACAAATGGAAAGTAGATACTGCACTTAGTCACTGTCCAAAAGAAACCCCAAAAAACAAGTCATCTCCAGCGTAGTAACTTTAGAAGACAGGCAAGGCATTCTTTACTTTCAGTGTAAGTTAATGTGAGTCATTTTGGAGCATTTCTATTGATCTGTTCGTCATGCAGATTTCAGTGTTCAGATGATGCAGCTATAGAGGTACATGGTTTTTTTTGCACAGTGATGGACTGTTTGACCAGGACTGTCACTCTAAGTGCTAATGCCGTCTTCAGAAATGCGCCACTATGTACCTATTAGGTTGTGTAGGTATAGCTCATGCCGGTAGCTGCAATTAAAGCACTTGTAAACGTTGCTCGAAGTACAGTTTCATTCTGTGCCATAAATCATTTGCTTTCGTAACCTCAAGGGACAAGGCCTTGCATCTGGTGGAAGGCTGCTTCAGCCCATTTTATATATGTTAAGTCTCATTTAGAGGGAAAAAAAAACCACAAGAGTGAATGAAAGTTAAAGACAGAAACAGAAAGAGTTGAATGCTGCTGCACCTGGTAGAAGGATTTGACTAGTGTCAAGCATGTAAGTGGTTCAAAGCCTGAATCCAAAGTAGGACAAAAGCACAGTACTTTATATCATGAAATATGTCTTAACAGTCGTGTCTCAGTGCAGGCACTACACACTATATTCTTATACTAAAGGCTGCATACTTCATTATCTAGGGCCCGGATTTTCGCAGTGTAGCACTGCCTCAAATCAAACACTGACGTGGTATTACATTAGGTACTAAATTATAAATTACCATTCTATATTTCATGGCACTGAAGTGGGCCATCGAGTACCAAATATTAGCCAGACTGAGTAAAAGAACCTTTACCATGGAAAACCAGGTTTTTCTCACTCCTGTCAAATGAATGTAAGTATTAAGCATTGTTCCGAATCTATTCCATTCATTCATTTCCAGTTCAAACAACATATATTTATACCTAGATGAATCCACGGTTTTATGATGTCATTTGTAATTTGCACATACCAACCTATTCACCCTACAGCGGTTTGGCTCCTCCCATTATTGCTGAACTTGTAAGAAAGTTGTAAGGAGTGTTCTAGTCTGGACTGCCTTTTGAATGAGATACAATACAGGACAACCAATCAGAACAAAGCCCATTTACATAAACCAGTCTTGAGGCCACAGTAACAAACACAGCCTGTTTGATTCAAAGGTTGAAAAATGTCATGCTAAAATGAACTTCAAAGGTCTGTAGTACCACACAGACTTTATAAACTGACTTAGGAAGGGGAAGAAATCAAATCCAATAAATATTCAGGATATGGGCCCTTTAACCTGATGTCTGGGTGCCAGTCCAACAGTTTGGAATTCTTAGTTGCATGTTGCAAATGGCCTAATGCAATTAACATCATTTCGAAACATAGAAATACTGCAGAGTGAGTTATTTATATTTATTAATGAATTTCTTCTCAAACTGCAGTAGTCTTTGGTGACTCCTCCCCTTCCACTGCACTTGGCAGTCTGCTGCGGCTGGGTGTGAACAGTATGCAAAGTTTCACACTACAACATCCCAGCCTTAACAGAACGCTACAACCGGTTTCCTATGCCAGAGATAACACTACTTTCTCTAAACGTGGCTTGCACTAAAAGTGATGAGGAAAAAAAAAATCACAACAATGCCACTGTCCAAGCAATCACTCAATTTACTCGAAGTGAATGTAGCTTAAACCTTAATGAAACGATCTATAGAGCTGTTTCCAATCTGACAGTGCCAACGTGAGCTTAAAGGAGATTAGCCGAGTAGCTCTCCAAACACTGCTTCTGCAGTTAAATGAGTTGTCAGTGGCAATGATTACCCTTAAGTCATATCTGCATTTGTGCAGAGCTCTCCGCATTAAAGGCTTGTCAATCGCAGACAGACTTTGCTCTGCCTGTACGCTGCAGAGACCGCTCTCACTGCCTGTTAATGAAATCAATTACACAACGCGTCACAAAAAGTGGAAGTCATTCTGTGTGCTAGTGAGTGTGTCATTTTAAAGTTAATGAAATGCCTTTCAGCCATCTTCCTCTCAGATGGCAGCCTAAGAGAGCGTTCGTCGAGGAAATGAACAACCGTTTCCTGGAAACAACTGTACCTGCATACTAATCCCCCAGGTAGCACACCTGCTGCTGTGCTATGAATTAAGTGAGTAGTGATTACTCATTCCAGGTCTTTGAGCATGCCGAGGGCTGGTGTGTGGTGTTCATGGTTATTAATAGCGCATTATAGCTAGATTGAATTAAGGCTGCAGTGAAACCAATGCATGGTTAAGCTTGGCAACATGAATGAACACAGATATCAAACAAATGGAGTGACTAAGCTGTCCTCTGAATGCAAAATTCTGCATGTGTGTGTGTGTGTGTGTGTGTGTGTGTGTGTGAGCATGAACATTCATGTGGGATCCCACCCTCCTCCACCGGCAGTCCAGACACTAATAGCTCTAATGAAGGATTGTTTCTCAGAGGGTTCACTGCTTTATTCTCATTCTGGAGACAGCAAGAGGAGCCAGCGCTGCAATCAGCCAACACTTTCCCTTTAATTTATTCTCACATTCACAGTCCTGATTGACTAATGAATGCATCCCCCCATACACACACACACACAGACATGCACATATACACACCCACTATACTGTCACTGTTATGACCAAATTTATCTCTAAGCAGCAGTTTAGCAATCATCATATCCACTAGCTGTATCAGTAATAGCGGTGAACATAAATAGGAAACACTTCATGACAACTCAAGCATGAGATCACACACATGCAGCAAATTTATCACAACGGTGGCCAGTTAAGTGAAAATTCAGCGGGAAAGGTCAAAGAAATGACTGAAGCAGTTGACTGTTAAAAACGAAGGGTTATTTTGAGTGATGTCAAAGAAGAACAACCCTTGGTTCTGCAAAGAACGTTTGAATTTTTCGTTTTGAAGTGTTCTGTGAAACCAACCACTGAAAGGGAACAAAAAAGTGTTTCTTCTGGGGACGGGGTCTCAGTCCTGGCCCTGAAGTATCATATCTTTGCAGGTTGCAGTATTTTCCTGCTCAGGAAGTGCTTGTTGCTAAGGTGTGTTAGGGGCAGGGGAACATGTGCATTGCAAAACCAGGACTCAAAAACCAGGATTGTGAGACACTGTTCTATATCATCGTTTTTGTATAATATAGAACGGTTAATAGCATTGCTGCGGCTTGTCTTTCTTATTGAAGAAAAATTGTGTGTCCTGATCTGTCTGTTGCTTCATTTACTTTAACAGAAAGCATGCAAATGTGAAGAAAAAAAAAAATCTGTAATGACCTGATTTAAGTATTAATCCAAGCTTATTCGCTTGCAAAACCATCCAGTAAGTCTGTCTGCTCTATTCTGTTTGCATCCTGTTTTGAAGGCTGGACAGCTGCTTTGGCAGCCAGCGTAGCTCATGATGTTGTACACTGACAAAAAGGTGCCAGAGTTCCATTCACAGTGCCTGAGTGAAAGAAATGATCCGTTTTTTTCCTGCGTGTGAATGTGCCTTTAGCTCACTGGGCTGGTGAAAGGGGATGGATGACTGAATGAGTAAAACTGTGAGCAAAGTCTTTCTTACTTCAGTCTGTGTGCAAACAGGGCAGTGTTAAAGGCAGCCCTGCTATGTTGCACTGTGGAGAACTGATGGCCTTGCCCTCGCTCTCTCGGCCCCACTAGCAGGTGCTTAATTGGTGGGCCACACTGCCAAGAGTGCGCGTGTGTGTGTGTGTGTGTGTGGGGCGGGGGACCTCATCATTAAAACCAAACGATGTGAACTCAGCACCATGCAGCATTTCTCCTCTTGCACACTGTCGCTAACAGACCTAAAGCTGTGTCCACGTCAATGGACAGAGTACATGCTTTCAGTTCCTTTGTTCTGTAAGCTCCTAAGAAAAAGAAAAAGATTAGATCCACTTAGATCACAGCGGTCTTTGGCAATGATAGCATGGAGCCACGTGGAGCCAATGTGAAGACCAAATGGCTCTCACAATTGGAGAGCAGAGGGAAGGAGGGGGGGTGTGGTGGTGGTGGGAGGGGTGGTCGAGGTGCATCTGTTCCAAATTCATCTAGTTTTCATAATTAGATGAGCCCAATTGGTTGGGAGCAAAGCGTCTGTTGTAGTGCGATTTCTCCGATAACAGTTCCACAGGATGGAAGCTTGGCTTGACACCAGCGGTGAAGGCTATTAGTGAACCCGAATGAAAATATCAACCATATTGCACTGGAGAGGAAATCATTGTTTAAAGAATGCAACGCACAAATTCACAGATACAATACTGAGACAGATGGGGAGGAGCCGAGTTTAACACTCCTGAACAACATGCTCAGAGATTCCGGGAAACGTACTGTGCGGTAGAAAATAACAGCGCAAAACTACACGCCAAGCCTTCTCATCTCTGTTACAAAATATGGAACGTAAAATAAGCAGCCCATACTGGTTAACTAGTTTAAAAAGTCTGATGCTGTCAGAAAGCAACAAAACTCCTAAAGTTTTAGTCTCATTTCATTTCCGTTTTAAAATGCCAAAGATACATTTTTATTTGGTCAATACAACAGGCAGACATTAAACGCTAGATCTCTGTTCCTATTGGTTGTCATTCAAAACTGAGATACACCTCATGACAAAAGTCAGAGCAGGGCTAAGTTGCTGTAGGCTGAGTAGGTGGCTATATGTAAATGTGTTTTGGGACGTCACATCATCAAAGAATTCAAAATGGGCTGTTAAGCATCTTTGTTTCTGTTGATGCACTATGTGGACTGGGGAGTAAATGGTACAATTTTTAAACGCTAGAAATGCTTTCAAAGTATGTCAAACTCTTCCTAAACTCTATTGATTTTTTTAAAAAAGATTTTAACATTAGCAGAAATCCCACTGAAGCAGTTATAATATGTCTTTCCGTGTGGTGTAAATAAAACCACATTCCAAAATACAATAATACTTTAAACACCTGTCACACTTGCGGAAGGGCAGTCTTGATTGAAAGTTCAACATTGTGAGACTTTACATTATTTACCTTCTTAGTGTTAAGCTTTAATGGTAAATCAACTGTATGACATTCATATGTTTATTTAGAAGTGGTTTGTTTTATGTTTATATTAATTAAAACATTCCTGATGTTTATTTGAGAATGAGAAATTGGATAAATGGGAGCTCACTCATCACACTTGACAAATCATAATATATTAGTAGTGTCGGTTTCAATTGTGATTCATTTATGTCAGACGATTTCACGGATCTGAATATTCTGAATATTGAGTGCCTCAGAAAAGGGTTTTGCATGAATCGGAGAATCTGCTCACTGTCAACACCTAAGAAGAAAATTCTATGTGTGAAACTTCGCTGCTTATTGTATCTGAAGGTGTGAACATCAAATGCAAGGGACTCTACCTATGCCAGCTATGACAGTACATAAGGAAAGCCCTTCACTCTCTTTCCTTATTTTCAAGGGATATTGTTTTCCTGCTCAGTCCTCCAGGTACGTCAGATGTGGAAAGAGAGAGAAAATAAAAGTTCTCCTACGAGACTGTGTGAGCTGAATAGGCAGCATTATCCTCTGGGGGATGGTCAATGTTATGAGGGCTTTTCTGACCCCAAAGCATGGTGTGGAGACATACACAGAAGCTATTGGGAGTATTTCAATGTCCGTTAATGACCTGTAGTCCAGAACCTGTGGGATACCCCAGTTTCACATATCTGGCTTATTGCCAGAACCGATAAACATCTGCTCCACTGGGAGAGGACCAGCATGGTAAAACAGCTTCTCCATCTCCATCCCCATCTCCATCCCCATCTCCCCCTCTCTCTCTCATTGATTAGTGCCAGGTTTCCCCTTTAGCTGTCCCACAGCAGCCTTTAAGGAAAGCGCTGTTTCCAAATCAGCAGTTCTAATGCCCTCAGGTGACGGCTCTCCCTCGCCGCGCACGGACCAGACAATGAAGGTTAGTGCCTGACCACCCCGGCGCTTTTCTACATGTATAACAGCAGCTTTAAGGTAAAATCACTTTCACTGAGACTGAAAGTTCAGCTCTCTACTGAGATCTAAGAGCAGCCACAGCCTTTAGTCCAGACTAGCGTCTGGCATCATAACCGCGGGAAGCAAAAAAAAACAAACAAAAGCCTTCATATACTATTTCATAGGTTTAGACAATAATGATATGAAAGAGGTTTTTGATTTAAAATGTGGACAGAACAGCACAAAGTTAAATTCTTTTTCATTCTTTCATTCAGCAGTCTGAGTTGTCTCCGATAGATTAAAAAAACCCCCCAAAAACAGCTACTTCTGCAAGAATATCAAATCCACCACTGCTCCACGGGACAATGTACATTCTGGTGTGTTTTTAAGTGGTGCTTTTGCTCTACAGCATTATCATCAGAAGCGCTACCTTTAGCCACCAGCGCTTCCTATCCTGTAGACATATGTTATGATTCAGTGTCACTGACAGAATCTCAGAGGCTGCGCTGTTTCTAGTTGTTGTTGTTTTTTTTTGTCCGTTAGACACAGTGCTTGTTGTTTTGGCGTTTCACATTTTGTGCACCCTGAGTGGCTGTGGTTTATGCGGCGCACTGACCTGAAAAAAGTCAGGCAGCGTCTACATGATGAGTGTTATCAGTGATGACTAATCAGATGAATGCAGAGCCAAGCCTTTAGTGACTCACTGTTGAAATCGCTAAGTAGGCTAAACTCTTTGATTACACAAATCCAAATGATCACAACATAGGAAGCATGCAGACGACCTCTTTTCAAACTCTTCCAGACCCACTTCTTTTCAGTGTTGCCTACGGAGCAACGCAGACTGCGACTCCTCAAGCCTGTGTTTTTAAACCACGCATTAAAGCCGAGACACCATCGCGCCGGGAAAGAGTGTTATACGGCATCCCAGCTTACCAGTCAATATGGAGGGTGATTCCTCTGATTTCTCTAACAGCTTTTGTAAAATCAGCCTATCATTGCTGTCCTAATAGAACATCATATCTCTAACTTTGCAGGAGAAAGAAAAATGCTCTTTTAATATAAAACTTGTCATTTTGTTGCTCCATGCGTCATGTTATTGCTCAGATAATTGCAAAAGGCAGTTGAAAGGAGTTAGAGGGGTTAGAGATGCCAGCAATGAGCTATAAACAGTAGCATTTACAAACGGTTTTAATTTCATACTGAGACCATAGGGTTCTTTAAGACAATGGCAATGTCACACGTTACATATATTTATAGTTGGTGGAAGATTCATTGCTGATCTTTATAAGCGATTGTAATGTATCATAATTGCATCTTAAATGGTTATCGTGTACACTATCCATTTATTCAGTTTTATGGGAGACTAGAGACAGCCCTGAGTCTGCTCCTGGCATTGCACACTATCGCATCATCGCAGGTTTGAGTGACGACTTCTCATAATGTTCCCCTTCACTGAGTGCCATCATAATCCCGAAAGCACTTTCCCCACACGCGCTCTCTCACACACACACACACACACACACACACACACACACACACACCATGTCCAAGGCTGATTGACGGATGTGTTTGTTGGAGAGAAGCTGTCATGAATGATGGTGCAGTGAGTGTTAACCCTCAGCTGCTACGCTGACAGTAATGAACTTCTTTCTCCTCCACTTTCTGAGGTGGTAAAGAGTGTTTAGGACAGGGCAGAACGAGAGAATGCATGACGTAAAACTCACCACACGACAAATTAACATATACATCCGTAAAGTCTGTAGACTCCTACCAATGCAACATTTCTTCTCAAATTTAGAGTGTTATTGGGAAGTGTATCCCACTTTTTACTATCGTGACTGTTGCTACTCTTTTGGGAATGCTTTATTTGTTAGAACACGAATTTGACCGCATTCATTTATAAATTCATTAGTGAAGCCATGTAATGATGTAATGAACTCCACTCCAACTCATCCCTCAGGGATTCACTCCACCACTACGAGAACACAGTTCCACTGCTTTACAGATCAATGCTGAGTTTTATACCCCTCTAGCTGATGCTTGTAATTGGGCATGGCAACCTTAGGATCATGTGTGGCGTATCCACAGTGTCCCTTTATGCTGGCAGTGCTTAATTATGGAGAGCACACGAGCTATGTGTGCTTCTTGCTGCTGTCAGAACTGAACCGTCCTAATTTTGCCTCAGCCTTGATTGTGCCCTCAATATTGGTCATTAAATATGTGTTGTAAAAAAAATTTGGGCACCACTCTCTACATTTCTGCAGCTATAACCAGCAGTTACAGTTTTTCTGGCTTCTCATTATGACGAACTAGCTGGACAGCTGGGACTGGGACTGGGGTTGTGGGTATGTAGGAGGGTATCGTATCATATTATGTTACGCTATGTGATATTAATGTACAAAAAAAAAAACAGAGCAACTATTTGATTCTGTAAATTCCTTTGTCACACAACATGCGAACTGCTCAATAAATATATCTTGAAAGAAAAAAAAAAAATTATATATATATATATATATATATGTTGTAAGTTGGAATGGTAACGTCAGTTTTGCTTAACATTTTCTCTGCAGTTAGCTTCTGTGAATTGGGGCAAATAGCAGAAACGTCAGTCATTTTCTTGAAAAAAAAAACCTCCACAAACTTAAAACAATGAGCAAACCACAGATAACTTCAGGACCTCCTTATGATATCAGGAACCTGCACGCACACACACACACACACACACACACAGAAGAGTGCATTTGGCTAATAATAGCCCTCGTGTCTGGACTCTTTTGTGTGACAGAGCTTTTCAGGCTGTGAATGTAAATGGATGGTGGTGGGCTTTTGTTCTGCTGCTTATCATCCCCTGTCTGCACGCGGCCAGACGAGATGAGAAACCTTGGAGGTGTGTCAGCATCTCATCAGTCCCTCTGCCTTCCCATCAGCCCCTCTGCCTTCCTCAGCCTTATCAGGTGGGCTGCAGAGAGTGGCCACTGACCTGCAGCCTGACATGCAGAATGGGCCTCTCAGCAGGGCTCTCTGTGTCTCCCACCCAAAGCCAGGTTTTCTGTGAATGTTCAACCCCCCCCCACCCACCAGCAAAGGGGGCCAAGTGACTCCTCCTTATTGATAACAGATCAAATGAACACCTCCATTCTGACACCTGCACATTGCTCTAAATGTCAGAGCAGATATTGAGGTGGAGATAAGTTGGAGAGGGAGAGGATGCTCAGTTATTAACAAATGGAGGAGATAACAGAAAAGACAGAACGCTTTCCAAAAGAGAGACTCACAATTAAATACAGGAAGCACACATAGTTTTATTTCTATAGCAGAACAGCAAGCTTTAACCTGTTCCATTGCTACAGTACCTTGAGAACGTTTTTTTTCTCTTTAGGTGCGGAAGACAATCATGCATTTGGCCTGTACTGGTGAGAGGTCAGTGCTCTTCAATAAAACCTCACACACAAGCCGCCGCCGCCCTGTGTAAACATAAACAAACCTGACCATCGCTGAGCTGCGGTGCTGATCTCAGGTCTAATTTTGTTGAAGAAAGGGAGCGTAAATTAGCACACCCACTCTGATAGGTAGGTTCCACTGGCACATCAGAGGACAATGGCATGAAGAAATTGACCCCAGTGTTATCTTTTTTTTTTTTTTACTAGTACTGGAGATACAACAGCTAGGGATACTCAGGATCAGTGCAGCTATTAGTTTTATTGTATAGGGCAGCTGTTGGCCTGATAGTTAGGGAGCCGCTCCTGCAATCAGAAGGCCGTGGGCTCAAAAACCCAGGACTGCTAGTGGCACCACTGAGGTACCCTTGAGGAAAGTACCGTCCCCACACACACTGCTCCTCGGGCGCTGCGCCCACTGTTTCACTCAGGTGAATGGATTAAATGCAGAGGACTTCAGTACTTTCCTCCAGGATTAATATCGTATAAAAAGAAATAAATAAACAAATAAGAGACAAGGGACCCACAAGAACATCTCGTAAGATGGCAGTTTTAAACTGGAAAATGAATGTAATGGAACCTTATTGAGTCTGATGGATTCCAATCCCATTCTCCTCTAAAGACTCACATGGCATGCTCATATGTTCTCATAACATAACCTTTTTCAAGGGAAAATAAAACACAGAAGTGTACAGTCTATAAAGGGTGTATGGAGTCAATGCAACGTTAAAATGTCATGTTTTAGTTTGAATTCCCATCTCTTTGTTCTTTGAGCATGCTGTGGCTGTGGTTTGCTGAACAAATGATAGTGGTCCCTCTAGAAGGACTGGTTTGACAGCAGTGGCTGCATGAAGAAATGTGACTGTATCGCCTGGAGTTCAAGGCCACTGAATAACAAGTCTCAAGATTAGGAACCAAATAATGCCCCTGCAGTAATGCTCCTGCATCAGCATGAATATAAAAAAGATAAACAAGTCAAACATGAAGGACAAAAACAGACAGTTCTATGAACTTTAAATGAAAAGGCAAAATCTCCCTTTTCAGCTCACCCCTACTGCTAAGCAACAACTCATGGCCAATTAAATGATTGCAGACAGTGAGGCTGCATGCTGAATAAAGCGAACAGAGTGGTACTGTCACTGGAAAGGGAAAAAAAAAAAAAAGCTTTGTGAATACAGGTGCACAAACCATTCCATGCGTCAGACCAACCAGCACCCTACCAAGTCATCAGGTCTTAAGACAACCCTTCATTATATCATCGAAGGGTTTCTAATAATCGCTCTCCTCTCCCCTCCGGCATAATGTTTTAATTGGAGCAGGGGAAGTGTGTCCTCTTAACAAGCTAAACAAAGGTAATCAGGCGGATGGCGGCTACTGCCCACTGCCAGACGGCCCGTCGGCCCCTTGCCGATTTCATAGGGCTGCCCTGTATCCTTTTATTCACTGTTCAAAGCCTGCGGGCCAAGCTGTTGAGGATGTTGTCACCCCAACACACACAATCACACACACACACACACACACACACACACACACACACACTCTCTCTCTCTCACACAGAGCCAGGCATTTCATTACGCTACAAACAATCCCTTCAGTCCGATTTACGCCTAGCCATAAAGGAGGGAGATTGCTGCTTTGAAATGCATAAAGTGTCATTTATGTGGAGGGGCTGCTACTGCTTCCCACCACTGAATTTAATAATGTGTCTGTGCCAGTGAAATAGAGGAAATATGGTGCAATGTTTCATTTATTGCCCTCTGAAGAGGAGACAAACAATATGGCAACAGCGTGCGGAGTGCCATGGAGGCTGACTCGCCCTTTGACCGCCAGCTTTGACAGCCAGTGCAGAAACACAGCTGTCTCTTCAGCTGCCACTCAACAGTAGTTCCGTCCTGATTGACAGCCTCATTCAGGGGGACGCAGGATCGATAGTTTACCTCACACGGACAAAAGCTGACAAACCTGCCACTATCGACATTCATATAAACAAGGCCTCGCGAACACACAGCACTCTTCTGTTTCCACGGAACTTCAGCTTTTCGTCCTTTAACTCATGCAGTTGTGTGTTATTCATACGAGGATGAGTCTATTGACTACTAAAGCAAATTGAGCAGTTTAACGAATTACAGTTTATTGTCTGAATGTAACATATAGGAAAAATAAGGCATACATATAAAATGTGGTCTTTGATTTCACCCAATAAATAGAAATTGTGCAATAAAATCTACCAGTGTGTCTGTCTGACTAAAACATTACATGCATATCTGATATTATGAGATGAGAGGGTAGTTAAATATAATGAGAAATATTCGAGGAAGCCTCTTTTCCTTCCTAGGGTCAGAATGATTGGCCGTGAATTTGACACACGGCTGTAAAGGTTAGCCTTGCTCTTACAGGGATAAGGAACAGATGCAACCGCTAAAGGTCAAATCATCAGCGCTCGCTTAAATCCTCACCAATGAGACTTAGAGGACTTCAGTGATAAAGCTCATTGAGTTCATATCTAGCTGTATGAGGCACACAGCCAGGAGACTTCTGTTTAACACACCCAAACCGTATTGAGCCGTGCTGAAGACTGAAGCGTAAAGTAGATGAACTACAGATGATCATCCTAACCCCTGAACCACAGGCTTATTATTCAGTTATGAATTGTAAGACTTACCTAAAATAAATGATTCCGTAACTACTATGAAACTAATATAAAAGGGAAGACGTAAAGTGCATGCCCACATACAGACCCTTAGGGTTTAGGGGGTTTATACATGCAACAGCAAAATACACTAGTTATGTAGTAAATTGACAGAATATGCACTGTCCTCTGCCTACTCATACACCAGTCAACAGAAAACTCTGCTACTCCACTTTACAATACAGGAGCAATGGGGAAGGCCAGTCTTTATTGGAACATAACACTCAGCTGCTGGAGAAATGGACCTTTGCTAATCTTCTTACAACACATTTCTTTTTGAATCAAGCAATTAGAACCGATACTGACTCCCTTCTCTCTCTCTCTCTCTCTCTCTCTC
>JBBIGA010000126.1:13109801-13120969 GCA_037576975.1 Alestes dentex
ACACACACACAAACACACACATACACACACACACACACACACACACACACACACACACACACACACACACACACACAGACACACAAGACACCTGCTGATCGCCACTTCAAGTCAAGCACAGAATCAAAGCAGCAGGAGATCCAGCAGTCACTTAAAAGACACACTCACACACACAGACAGTACCACTGGTTTACCGCTGTGGGTGCTAATGGCTAATAGCTAACAGTGCTCAATGAATCAAACTCTTACTGGGTTACACCAAGCAACACTAATCGCACACCAGCACCAATACTGGATACTGGCAGGGGAGAGAGCAAAAAGAAATGCTACCATTTAGTCACATTCACTAACACACTTGACATCTTCTAACCAACACATTTCAATATGGGTGTAGTTTTCATCAGGGACGGGGGCGGGTGTGGGTCACACATGTTTCAAAATTACATTTTTATACCGCCACACTCTCATCACAACCCACTCTCAGCCTATAAATGTTCTGAGAAAACTGATAAATAGAGAGCATTAGGGCAACATAATTAATTGGATTTCATCGTCATTGTTACATGAATGGGTAACAATGCATAAACCACCTGAATAATATTGTGTAGATTGTGACACCAAGTCAGGCCACTGCCATTAGGGAATGCTGCGGCCATAATGGGATGTACTTGGTCTGGCACAGTGTTTCGGTAGTTATGTGTCAAAGTAGCATCCACATGAATGCCAGGACTCAAAGTGTCTCAGCTGAACATTGCCCAGAGCATCACACTCAACCAGCTTGCCATCATCCTAGAGTGCATCCTAACGCTGTCTCCTCCCCAGTTAAGCGACACACACACCCCGCTGTCTACAAGATATAAAGGAAACGTGATTCACCAGGCCACTCTGACAGGGCTGTGTCTACGCGGCCCCATTCACAGTAACTTGTGATGCACTATGTGTTCTGACACATGTCTATCATGGCCAGTTTGTGCTACAGTAGCTCTTCTATGGGACCTGGAGACTTCAATGAGCCTCAGGCAGCCATAGGAATAATTCAGTAGGTGCTGTATCTTAGTAGAGACATGTCCCCACCATGCCTACCAAATTGTATGCCCTTGGGTCCCACCACCCAATCACTCATGTTTGTTGATGGTGGAGCGTTTGTTTCTTTCCCAGGTTTTGTCTCCTCTGATAGGAATGACTGTGCACCCAATTCTGTTCATCTGTACTCTCGACAAGATCAATCCTCATTAGCTCGCTAGTCCCCCCGATCAGTTCAACCACCATGGATCACCTGCATGTGCTGCCTACCTCTAACCAAAGCTACTGCTACTGCTAAACACACAGACTACAAAAAAAAGCCGCTACTACTAATTACAGACTATTGATTACTGACTCTACTACTGCTATGGGCCGTCTTGGACATCAGTGGTTAGGTCTGTATTCTTCTGCCTCTTATATATGGTTAGTCTTCTGCATATTATTATTATTATTTTTTGCTATCCGCTAGAGGAGGACGAGTTTCCCTTTTGAGTCTTGGTTACTCCCGAGGTTTCTTCCTGCTTTACACAGTTTTCTCATGTTTCTGTTGCCCTTGGTTTGTTCACTGGGAGTTCAGACTTGGATTCTGCAAAGCTGCTTTTTTGCAATGTCATCCAAACAAATGTCATTTGGCTGGACATGCCTTTAAAGGACCTTGCAGTGGAAGTACTGAGGTAGCCAGTTACTCTCACGGTACGTAAAGTAGATTCATTTCTATGTCTTTTTGTAGATGAGATCATGTCTGAAATTTGTCTTGGGAGTGGTCTGCATGAGTGATTTATGATGATTCTTGCACTGCCATAATGACTGCACTAAAAGCAGTGTGTGGCACAGCCTCTATATTTTGTAAGAAATGTGTAAGTTATAGCAGGACTGAACCACTTCTTGAAACAAGCCGGAGGCCCAGCAGGGCTGTTAGCTATAGCAATTGCACCACAGGTTCCACGTTTGAAGCAGGAAATTATGAGAAAAAGAAACGAGGGTTTGAACTGAGAATTTAGCATGCTCCTTTCGTTATATGAGTGATTGGCAAAACTGGCATAGTGAACAAGCTTCTTCAAAGCTTGCAATTTGCCCTTGTTCTCATCCAGCTCGCTCTACCACTTCTCTGTTTCTCCTGAGATGAGATTTCCTTGCATGTACTTTTTATCGTTCTTCTCCTACACATCCAGCACTGCTCACCATGCATTATTAAACAAACATGCATCAACTAAAGCACTGCAGACCTCTCTGGGAAACTTTAAAGGAGTGGAATTCCTGTAAAGTTAGCTAAATATTCCACAGGGCTGCAGTCAGAAGCAAAACACACATTATCAATTACTAAAATACAACAACCTGATATTGAGGAGCATACAAGGCCAACAGGGAGTGTAGGACGCCAATGTCAGTCTTGCATTTTCAAAGGGATAGCATCTTATGAAAAGGTTTCTCATCAGTGGCCACAAGAAAGCCATGTTAACCATACGGCATTTTCAGACACCAAGTCCCCTTCATTTGGCTCAGTAGAACTCAATGAAAGACAGGAGAATCCAGGGGAGCACTGAAGAAGTGTTCTGCTCCAACAGCAACAAGACATGCATTATCTGAACAATGAAATACAATATCTTGTGAAACAATGGTGGGCAGAGAGTCACTGTCTTGCACTTTGTGTAGTTCATCCAATTAAAGATATTTGGGAACTTTTCAAGGTAATACTTTTCATATTTAATGTATTACTCAGTGTATAACTTCCTAAATGGGTCAACTTATGTCATGGGTGCCACGCTATGACCAAAATTACACTTCAGCATGATTTCTTTTCTCAGCCAGCCGTATACAAACTCTCACATTCAAGATACAGTTGGACTGGATTCGAGCAAAAGTATAGTATCACAGTTCTTGAAGACCTCTTCATGACAGCGCTACATTTAAAAGTACCCTCAGCCATGATCAATCCTAAAACTACGAATTAATTAATTCAATTAATTAAAAACATGAATTCATTAATGCAATCTTTCATTTTCTGGATTGCATTTAATCCAGTTAAAATTACTTTAAAATATAACTTACAGTTGGTCAATGTCCTTTGAGTCCAAACAACATTCACAATATGCTCAAACAGGTATAAAGGCATGTTTCCTATGACAACAACAAAATACAATCATTCCTAACGTAAATACTAAATCATCTACTTATTTTAATTAAATAACCACCACAAACAATTACACATATGTCCCAAAGTGCCTCACATCTGAAGAGTTGTGGGAATGTGGGATTTTTTTTTTTCCACACTGGAATGGAAAAGTTTAAGAACCCCTGACGTAACCTTTTAACGTAAAAAAATTGTAAAAAAAAAAAAAAAACCCTGCATTTTAAAGTTGCATGAGTTTCTCATCAGAGGTGGGTTGTCGTCTCCTTCTATTATACCAACATCAGAGCGGCAACACCCAGACGGCTGAATTATACATGCTGGATGTCAGATATCAGCAGTGACAAAAAAACACCTTGCAGCACTCTTTGTGGTGGGAGTCCTGTCATGTTCTCATGTAAATAGCAAGAAAACATATTGAAAATTAATGCTCACTAGAAACTTCTACTGAAAATGAATTCTAAATCCCATTTGGATTAAATGAAAATATGCCAATTACCAGATAGATTAAAGAAATACTTCAAAAAAAAAAAAAAAAAACTTGCTCTGAATGGAAAATTCAAAACATCCCATGGGGATTTGAACATGAAACTGTCTCAGTGACTTGAAGTTTCCTTTATATACTGACTCAAATTTGCAGAAGGTTTTGATATTTATATACATTTACTGACCTTCATAAAGGACTACCAAACCTGATGTTTGGTGTGAAACAAACCTGATCTATCTTTGTGTCTGTCTCAAACTTTAGAAAGACACAACAGCACATCCCACTGACAACAAGGGCCACGCAAAGCCGGTGTAGAAAAGGCATGCCATTGATTTCATGCCCTAAACCTTCCGCCGCTACAGTAACAGTCAATACAATCAATAAAGTCCAGATAGAAAAAGAGCGCTGAGCCTCTCCTAAGGAGAGATAACAGATCTATAGGACAATCTGTAGAGAGGGCTTGAAAGGGTACCATGTATATGGCAGACTATTGAGAATTATGCTGAAACTAGCAATACGCTAATAGACCCATAAACCTTCCCTGTCCCACGCAAGGCCTTTTAGGCAATGTCATTTATTTTTACAGGGTGAGAAGGGTATGATGCTTTTTAAGCAATGGCCACGTCACACGCTGTCGATGCATAGCTATCTTTAGTGTTATTGAAACTGCTGGAAGCAACACATCTCAGTGCAATCGTACTTGGGCCCAATAACATGGAACATAGTCTCAAGTGTGTTTAGACTGCATTTACTCATGTATGCACTCACCATCGATAAATCTTTAACTGCTTGAGACACCATTAAGAAGCTAAATCCAGAGGTGATTTCTCTGCTAAAGGAGCAAGCAAATAAGACACTGGGAGCAGTTTTAATATATGAACAGCTACAATAAGTGTTCTGTGTTATGAAGAGTCTGACAGAAATGGCAACCACTATAACCCCTGAGCAGACAAGCAAATCTCTGCATTAGTAAGAGGTCCAAATTAGGTAGATGATGTGATCCTGGGTTGATGACATTTCCCAGCACTTCCAAAATTAAACACACCGTGAAACCGAATTACAACCTTTGGTAACCTCAGCTTCATTAAAAAAAGCAACAAAGTAATATGGAATACTAATGTGCGAAAAAAAAGCATTTGTGTCAACCAGCTCTTGCCCAGAGGAAAGTTTCCTTGGTTTCATTTTCAGGATACAGAAACTCCAAGAAGCAAAAGAGCATGACTATCAGTTCAATAGCTCTTCAGATTGGTTTCAACAGCAGGTGCATTTCCCATGACCTCCAGGGTGAAACAATTTTGCAGGCCTGTTTTGCAGCTAGCCAGGCAGGATTGACTCATAAAAGTTATATGCTCATGGAAGCCATTCCATAAAAAAACTGACACATACATTTGTTTCTAAAACGACGCACTTACAGTCAGCATTTACACACGAGGGCCAGTCTAGAGACAGAGGAGCAAAACTCTACTTTTACTTTCCCGTTATCATTACCGCAAAAACTCGCTTTTACCTTTGAACAAAGTCAATTTTCCACAGAAATGTGGTTTAGTGGAAAAAATATTCAAATACAACAGCAAAAACTGATTCATGGCACTGGCAATTTGTGTTAATCCCCGGCCGCTCTCCTTCAGGTTTGTGTACTCTATAATTTGGGTTGCGATGGAATACTTCATCACGTTCTTCACAGCGCAGCACAGGCGGCACTCATTTCCTCTGCCCTGTTGTTTGTTGCATTCTGAACCAATAGGTAGGAGGCAGCTTTTGCCGAGCCTCCTGGGAAGCTGGGAATCTTCAAGTCTGCAAAATTCTGATCAAAAAGCAGAGCACCACCAGCAGATCAGCTTTCTTTTTGATTTTGGAGAAAGGCAGATTAGTCAAGTATTATAACCAAGCCCAGCAGGCAGAAATCTAATTTTCAGCTTTAGCGATAAGGGAGCAAAACAGGTGTCTTTTTAAATCATTACTGCAGTGGGTGGATCATACTGCTACTGACACTGAAACTGAGCGTTCGATGAATTTCACTTGCTATAAAAGAATGCACACTGTGTTACTGTCTCCGTTCAGTTGTTGTCTTTGCATACATCTAAACAATAAGAAGATTTTTCATTGTAAATCATTTATAAGGACTGCAACAACGTTTGTCACAGCGGAGTAAAGCACACTTAAAACCTTAATGGCTCACTAGTTTAGCCCACATGATCTGATATCTGACATCCAGTTGTAAACAGTCAAAAAATAAAATAAATGAAAATAAATAACGGGGAATAAATAGGGAATGTATATTGCCCTAACTCAATTTTGTGTTCTTTCTGCCCTCTTGCTATGTCTCTCCAAACAACGTTATCCAGCTGGGAGCATGTGAAACTACCATGCAATGCAATGCAACATGCCCTGCTGGCTGGTATTGGGCTGAGTGATGGGGAGAGACAGGGCCACTCCTCCAATCCAGAGACTGTGAGGCCAATTGTGCTCTCTTGAACTATCAGCCATGGATGGGTGCGGCACTGCCAGGGGTCAAACTCAGGATCAGTCTCACTCTAGAACCAACGCTTAACTGTTGGGGCCTTCAAGAGAGATTAAGGTTATATTTGAGAATTTTTATTTTTTAAGATACATCATGTAAAATATATTTACAATTCAGTCATTTCTAAATAGAATATATTTACAGTTCTATAGAACAAAACCATTTTAATACAAAAAGTATTGAAAATCAAATTAAATTCGGACTTCAGAATTGAAATGCGACCTGATAATATGTGTGTCATTACACCCCTATTCAGAGATCAGAGAAGTTTCACAGAACTTTTCAGCAGAGCCAAGGCTCCATAAAAACGGTGGCCTAGGTCACATATAATCCAGTTTTCATTTGGACCCCTCGACACAAAACACAGAAACACATAAACCCACTGCTAGTGCCCTTCACCCACTCGCTCTATCCTCTTCTACACAGTCCTCAGAGAAGGGCATTGATTTCCCAGTTATTAGAAACACCAAACCATTGAACATCAGATGATAGTATGGGGTCCACAAGTACTTCTCCCAAATGGGCTTGCGGGGTTCTGTTGCTGTATCAGCCCCACTGTTTGACAGAGCATACAACAAAGCACCCTCTTCTACAGAGTCTCATCTCTGAAAGTGGAAAAAGTGTAAAGACGAGCTGCACAGCATCTAACCATGGTTAATGGCACTGTAGGAGAATCTGCTTGCTAAACGGAAATTGAGAAAATGTCCTCCTTACAAAGTCGGGAGAAGTTGTATGGAGCTCGCAGCTGCATGACATAAAAGGGTAGGCAGTGTGTGTCCTTATGAATATAAGACAGGAAATTGAATCTTCTTTAATTTAACTGCGCTAGACGATCACGCTAAATGTTGCAGCAGTAATAACAATACAAGATCGACTATTAGGACAAGCTGTTTTTTGTAAGGAAAAAGTACGCTTCACTAAGCTTCAAGGTAACACATAGTCAAGCTTAACACATTTGGAACAGCTCTGCACAAAACAAAGCAAAAATCAGAAAGGTCTTCACAACTATATTCTGAGATTATAGATATTCTGAGTGTGTTTGTAATTTTTAACCCTTCCTATCAACTCAAGTCTAGTCATGCCAAGTAGGTTTACTGTCATTTCAGCCGTACACACAGTACACAGTGAAACGAAACAACGTTCCTCCAGGACTGTGGTGCAACACAAGAACAAAAACGGAACACCACAAGACTACAAAGAGTGCAAAGAGACCATGAGAGAGTGCAAGAAAAACACACAAGTAATAACACAACAGGACAAGACAACATTTGGTGCAGTCCACAAAAGCAACTACAGTATACGTTTGAATGAAGACAATATTATGACAGATACTGTATTCTAGCAGCCGTTAAAAATTATTAAGTGTGCAAAAATGCAAATATAGAATTAGACAGCAATAATTAATAACTGGGCACATAATGACATGTAATAGTCTCAAGTCCTTATTGTTCTGTTTTCTATCATCCCAACCAAAAGGGGACACTTCTAATAAAAGAAGAGGGCAAAGGCTAAGGTGAGAGTCTAAGGTTAGGCTAAAATGCTGCTTTGACACTGCAGTTTCTGTTGTTGTGACTCAGATACCTGCTTGTGGAATCTTGGTGTTTTCTGTGCATGTGGGTTTTTGGTTTTGTACAGTTTTTGAATAGTTCTCCCTTCGATG
Source organism: Alestes dentex (assembly GCA_037576975.1). Classification (NCBI taxonomy): domain Eukaryota; kingdom Metazoa; phylum Chordata; class Actinopteri; order Characiformes; family Alestidae; genus Alestes; species Alestes dentex. The sequence continues at coordinate 13,117,621 of JBBIGA010000126.1, forward strand.
AAGCTGGCTATGATCCCAGTGCCTGGGGCTTTCTTCTCAGGGCTGTTTTTTTTTGTTTTGTTTTGTTTTTGTGCATATTTGCACTATTCATCACTGGATTATGACGCACCATGGAGTTTGACGCACCATCCGAACTGAGAGTGAGCGGGAAAGGCAGAGGTCCAAAGATTGTGCCAAAAGTCTGCATGTGTGTATGTGTGTGTGTTGGGGTTTTGGGGCGTTAAGGTTGTGAGAAAATTTAAAGGTACTCTGCCCAGAAATCTCTACCTTGACGCTTATGGCGAGTCAGGAGAAGACACAACGGCTGATTGACCACTCGTGGAGGCGGCTGAGGACCAGCTTACTCCGACTCCACCATCGCCTGGGGACGAGCCAAGTTTTATAGTCATGGTGCTGCTTATCTGGCTAAGCCGGCTAGATGCTATTTTGCAGATACAGGTGGAAGTGTAGACGGATCAGGTATTCGAGTTGCAAAGCTAGCATAAATCTTATATTATATGCCAGCAAAAAATAAAGGGCATACACAGTGAATTGCATCAGGCGTGTCAGACCAAACTGTGATGAGCATTTACATCCAGGTTTAACGGTGCTGACGGGGAGGATCATATTAGCTTCACAGAGCAGTGTGAAGAATCTCTGGAAATACATGTGCTGTCCGATGACAAAATTCTGACAAAAACTGGACAATGTTTAGATGGGCTCTTCTCAAGCCATTACTCACCGAAGATCAACACGCTGAAGCTGAGAAGTGTATGAGAAAGCATACAGAGAGACTAGACGAGTGCATCTGCATGTCTGAGGCGGAAGCCACAGATGACGGAGCAAGAAATAGTAAAAGCTACTCTCTGCAGTTTCAGTCCATGAATTGCTAGCATATTGAGGAGCACCGCAACCACCATCGGCGAACTGGTACTGATCAGGACGCTAGTCGAGAGGGATTTTAATGCTGCTAGGAAATACTATAAAAAGCGACCACCCACTCCAGCCCAGAAGCAAAGTAAAGAGGGTCAGAAACTTTAAATGTCTTCCAGTCTGGGTGTTGGACAGGCCAACCACACACTAATTTCCCTTCAAATTATATTAAACAGTGTCCCTTGTACTGCTGTCATCGACATTGGGAGCACGTTCTCACTCATCACAGAGCTGGTGTGGAATGAAATAAAGACACCAAACAAATGAAAGCAATCTGCAAGGGTCTTTCACTTAGGCTAATGGCCTTGTACAGACAGCTTTAGGAAGGGCACGTGATCGGTGTTCATTACAAGGTTTTAATCCTGCACTTGCCAAATCGCTCTCCATGTGGCAAATCTGTTACCGCAATCCTCAGATGCAGCAAAAAAAAAAAATTTATATCTCTTACCCCATTCTTGTCCATAAAAAGCAACCTGTAGATGCAGAGGTTTCTAAGATGTTAGCACAGGGGACAATTCAACCATCTACCTCACCCGAGGAGTCACCTGTGGTGTTAGCAGGGGGAAAAATGGAGGGGCTCATTTCTGCGTTGATTTTAGGGGCCTAAACAGCAAGACCCCACTTGATGGATTTTCCATGCCCCAGGTTCATGAAATCCTGGAATCTCTGTGTGGGGTGGCTATACTTAGCAACCAGGACTAGCAGAATGGCTGCTGGCAGGTTGAAATGGCGAAAATATCTGGAGGGAAATCTATTCACTGACAAAGAAGAAATGCTGTGTGCGTCCAGGACACTAATCCTTCTTTGGCACAGGGATGATGACGGACACATGTTGGAATGATGGTGCTGGGGGCCAGGTCTTCTTCTGCTTCTGAATGGGCTCGGCACGTCTGACGAGCAGTCGGTGTGCTGGAATCAGTGTAACAGATATGTGGTTTGAGTAGCTATGGTGAGGATGTGGCTGAGCATGGTACACACAAGCGAAGTTTGTGTAAACACAGTCCATTACGTTCCCCTTCTCCTCCTTGTCCACATACTGGAGAAACTTAGGGAGAAGTGACTCGAGATGTGCATGGTAGAAATCACCAGCAAAAAAAACATCTAATCTTCAAAAACTCCAGAGGCAGAGAGCACTCACACACTAGTCAGTGTTAATGTAAACACACAAGCCCCCAAACTTGCTAGTTAGAGCAACACTTCTGTCTGAGCAGAATGTTAGCCTGTAGCTAAACTGGGTAGCCATGTACTGCTGCGTTGAAGTTTTATTTTCTCTGCACAAAGCATATAAAAACAAAACTGTCAGTCCTCCAGGATATCAAACGGGAAGAAGTGTGCAATTAAGAGAAATAATGAAATGACACACCTGCGCAAAGCATATAAAAGCGAAAACGTTGGTCCTCCACACATTTACGCCTCCAACTCCTAAAACAGCCCACACAGTGTCACAGCTAGTTAAGCTAGCCTAGGTAAACATAGCCAAATGACAAAAAAATACATAAAATAAAATATAATAAAATACATATAAATAAGTACATAAAGTAAATATAAATACGATAAGGGCAAATAAACTTATGGATGACACTTCTGAATATTAATATTTCTCAGATTGATTTTTAGCTAATATCACCCAACCTACCTCTATCCAAAGGGATATCCAACGGGAAAGAGGGCGGGGGGGGGTACAGACTGATAAGGCAAGGGGAAGAGAAGGAGCTACCAGGACCCTCACAAGCCGTGTGCCAAATAAAAGAAAACTATAATACAAACTAGATTTTGCAATTATACAATACATAAGTGTATATACTATATTTTAATATGTTGATAAGTGTATATAATATATTTCATTCTAATATATTAGTATATTTCAACCTGTTACACTGGCATGGACCCCTGCTGGCTTGCCATGCTTCTGCTTCTACCTCTTACGATGTCTAGCCCCCCCCCTCAGTTATCTGCACTTTTCTCCCATATTTGTTTTGCTCTAAAGACATACTTGTTTACATGAAATTCTACGAGATCTAAGAGCCAACGCCGTTGATGATTCATGAGCATGGCCTACATGTGTAGTGGTTTGTTCTGATGACTGAGGAATGATTAAAGCAAAAACAATTTTAAAACTAAAGCAAAAACGTAATCTGTCTATGAGTGGGAGGTCTCACATTTCAACACTGGTTAGGATGTTAAAAATCCTGTAGTGGGAGCCAGACTGTTGAAATGATACGATTCAGCAGTCCAAGATCCTTCATAAGTTGGGCTGGATCTTTGCCTTGGAATAAACTCCTGGCAAAGGCAACACACTTTCAGACTTTTCCCATGGTTAGGGATAAACACCATGGCAAGCTGTACTACACACACACACACACACACACACATGCACAGACACACACACACTTTCCCTATCGCTGTCTCTCTCTCTCTCTCCCTCTCAAACACAATG
>JBBIGA010000126.1:13147256-13163066 GCA_037576975.1 Alestes dentex
CTCTCTCTCTCTCTCTCTCTCTCTCTCTCTCTCTCTCTCTCTCTCCCTCTCTCTCTCTCTCTCTCTCTCTCTCTATCATACTTGCTGAACAGATAACAAGACCACTCCCATGGTAATGCATGCAGAGGGGATTCCACCCCAATTAGCAAAGGAAATCTACACATTCTGATTCCTGATAAGAGAAATTAGATTCAAATTAATCAGCAGGGTACTGCAAAGTCATGACACTTGGTGGCTGAGGACTAATATGCAGTTCAGTGGATATTAGCAGCCAGGAACATACATGGCAAAGCACAAACACTGGAGTTTCAGCCATTTCTGGAGGGAGGGGGGTACTGACCAGTCCTACTTTGATTGATGAGTGTGTGTGGTCAGTGCGAGAAGAGAAGCATTTTGCAAATGTAGCTACAGAAGGCTAACTAAAGTCATCTTCAGAAATAGCATAACTAACTTGTACAGATGAGATGCACAGATGTATAGAGCCTGACGCTAAGTAAAGTAATAACCTTTGTTTTTGTTAGTTAAGCTCGGGCTGCATTAGACACAGGTGTCAAGTTGGGTGCAGGTAGCGAGGCGCAAATGCAGGGTTCATCTCAACTTAGACTTTAATTCTGAACAAGAAAACAAACAAGGCTCGAGGGCCGAAATGCAAAGTAAACAGACCCACCAGAGACTAACACAGCTCTGGGTCACTGTCAGGGCAGCATGAGAGTGGACCAACACAAGGGTTTAAACAAAGGCATGTTAAATACACAAAGGACTAGGACAAGAACCAACGAGAATCAATCACTTAAGACCAACACTGTACAGTTGACTGCAGACAGGACATCACACACAGTGACACACCGTTTCAAAATAAAAGTCCAAAATAATGGCGGCGTCTAGCGGCCGCTGGACAGGACATGACAACAGTTTGTCAAGGTTTTGGTGCATTAAATGCTAAGCTATACAAAGATTCAATACATCCTGCGCTTTTTGTTGCTCTCATTTAATATATATATATTTTTTCATCTTGTGACTTTCTGTAGTGCCTAGCCTCAAGTCAGCAAGGGGGGGTAAGAATCTAAAAACTGTTTTAGGCAGGCAATTTTAAGTGGAACTAAAAAACTGGAATGCAAAGCTAACTTCAGCCTTGCCTAAAGTGAATGAGACCAGGACTTTACCTGGAGATTATTAATGGAGACGGTGCTATTTTAGTTATCCATGTGAAAGCAAGTGCATGTACTCTGTGTACAAAGGTGGTAAAAAGCTGTACAGCATGTTGCAGTCATGCCCCCCCTCCCAGCATACACACACACACACCCCATCATATTTGCCAAACATATAACAAGACCACTCCCTTGGTTATGTATGCTGAGGGGATTCCACCCCAATTAGCAAAGGAAATCTGCCAATTCTGATTCCTGATAAGAGAAATTACATTCAAATTAATCATCATGAGACTCTTGGTGGCTAAGAGTGATTATGCAGTTCAGTGGATATTAACAGCCAGGTGATCATGAAAAGGTTCACTTGTGCATGTTTGTGTTTGCTTTTGGAAAGAAATGTCTTTGGGTCACACATGACATCAGACTTAACAATCAGTGCCATCCCTGCGCCTCTAGACAACCAACGACGTTGTCTATGCCTAGAAATGCCCCTGCATACAAATGTGTATACACACACACACACAATACACACACACACACACACACACACACACACACACACCACACACATACAGTCGCAACAAAATGTTGTACCTCCTAAGTCCCCAACTTTAACTTCACAGGAGAAAGAAAAACTAATCTTAACTTTATATATGTTAGTATAAAAATATTTCTTACATTGCTGTGGTTTTATTTATCATGAACATTAACCACACTGTAAAAGACAAGTCTATTCAAACTGCTCAGAAAGTGAAATGGGGCTACAAGGTTTCGTCTCAACAGCAATACGCACCCCGCAAGGACCCACAGAAGTCAAGAGTTATCACTTCTACCTTACATGTATGACTTTTTAAGACATGGTAATACATAAACATTTCATACTAAGTGAGTAATGAATGAAATTAATTAATTTTCTATGTTTATAACTTCAGGTCTGCAGTTTGGAACTGTTTTTTACGGATGTAAATTAAATTAAAACAGGCTGTATGTACATTAACAATGTACATAAAATGTTCAATGTTCATTAAAAATAAAAACATACATGTATATCTGTGACTCTTTCTTCTCTACTTATAACACTGTATGATGCATAGAAATCCATAACAATTAATATCAAATCATTCCATGTTTTGTTACTGGTGGGGATAACAGCAGTTTATGTTTACATTTGGATCATCCTGTAACCTACTCCTGAAGATATGTTGCCATTAACGTCTTTGCAAGCCTCCTATTAACCATTCCACATGTGAAATGGAAAACGGCTTCTCCGATTTTTAAAATATAATCCAGGCAAATATTTTACTTCAAATTATAATTACAGCGAAATGACAACATTTAAAAGGTTGATGACAAATCTTCAAATTCAAGGCTGAACCGAAGGACATTCTGAACAGTGCAAAATGACGTTGTATGGGTAGTGTGAAGAGAGTTTTATCTTCCACTAAATGAAGGCTAACATTTTTGCGTGAAGTCGTTCTACATTCACCTCATACATCTCCCTATTTGCTCTGCGGCGAAGTACAGTTTGTAGGGTAATGAAGCAGCTCATGCAGTGTGTTAAAACAACAGCTACGAGGCATGAAGGGCAATGCTCCTCTAGATTTACATTCACACATGGATCAGAGAGGACTCACTTCGGTGGCTATGGAACTGGCACCTTTTTTCTTTCTTTTACTGTCTTTACTCAGTTTTATTCCTGCATTTAGGGCAGATTATTTTCAAAAGTTCTCCGTCTAAGGCAGAGAACACTATTCTGTAAAGATATTTGTGACTAAAACTCCAGTCCTTCTTCAGAGTGTAATCCTTACGCCGAACAGCATGTGATCCCAGACTGCCGACAATTAAAGCTACATTGTCAGTTCAATTATTCAGTAGTCATTTCCCGGAGTGATGTAAAATCCTTAGGCTTTATTCATTTATTAACACATTTAAGGCCACTACACACCGTAGAGAGCCCGGGACATATCCTGAAGCACCACAGGGTTCAATAAGCGAATCTGACATGCCATTGTGGTGACAAAATAAATTTCAATTACGGCTGTGTGGAATTGGATTTTGCAGCCGCATTAGGGGCTAGAGAAGTGCTGAAAGCCCTCACAGCCATCTCTCCTGATGTGAGGTCTGGTCACGAGGTTGCCTCGTTACACCACGATTCTGCACTAATGGTCTTATGAAATCAATAACTCACCCCGGACAGACAGGCTTTCCCAGTTCACAGCCATGGGAGGATGGGATTAATATAGATGATTGCGGGCTTTGGATATTTTGGGCCAATTTTCCCCCACCTGGTGAGCTTCCATGTTGATTGGGCCCTGAGTGACCATATAAGAACCTTGTTGCGTGTCTTTGATCAATACACCACAAGAGCAGTGGGAGGATACTATAAATATGTTTTGCAGGCTTAATACTAATCTTCTGACACATGGACGACCCGTTTTTGGTCATGCTACTATTGGGAAAACCATATTCCCTTTCGGTATCAATCTCGCTCTAAAAACAACAGAAAACAAGTCACGGAAAGCTCTCACGCAAAACTCTTTTACCTTAAACACGCTGCAACTTAAACCGGTCCTATCTGAGGAAACAGCTGTTCTGTATGGCGGCCCATTTGTATTATTAGTAAAGTAAGGACCAAATGAAATTGTTCAAACAGACCATTTGGACTGAAATGCACTGGTGGGGTTCTATGTATGGAGTATAGAGACTGCATCTGACACACTCAGTATTAAAAAGTAGAACTGTCACAATCAATTACATGAGAAATCATGTAATCAAGTGATTATGTTGACTATTAATCTGATTTTTGTTGTTGTAGTATTTTTAGACTTTTTTTTAAAGGCCAAACTGTTACAAATGAGTTTAAGTGAAAAATAACTAAAAGTGACATTCTCTTTACCCAAAGGCTTTAAGACTGCTTGGGTCAGCTCTACTTAAACACAGATGTCTGAAGCATATAAAGCTTGTAATATATTGAAGTCACATGCTCTTTACTTTGATTGCTGCTGTTTTAGAATGAATCTTTCAGTAAAGCTTCTATCTGAATATTACTTGTTTGCCGACCTGAGCAGTTCAAACAACTGCAAACTGAAAGGCATCAGCGACATCTTGCTGGTGTGGGTTTCCTTTCTTTCAGTGATAAACACAACAGTGACTTCAGCATTAAAAGTTCCACCTTGTGGAGAATATTCACCCTGCCAAACTTCAAAATAACCTGCACCGTTCATCACTCAGATTGACAGATAAACCAATTCATCGAGAACATTTATTTTAATGGGTTATCGTCACACAGTTGTGACAGCCCCAGTTGAAATATTAGTCCCGTTTGACCTTTTTAAATGTTTTACCAACAATACTGCGAGTAGTGTGCGTGCCCAAAACCGTGTGTGATGTCACTGATGCCTTGGCTGGCTTTTTGATGGCTTAAAAAAAGAAAACAATTTAATGTAGTATACATAGTGTTCAGTAACTACATGGCAAGTAATGCAAACAGTCTACACTATTCCTAGGTTAAATCAGCAGGTCCCTGCCACTTAAGTGGATAATGTGCAATGTAGAGAGCTGTAAGCAAATCTTTGGACTTTCGAATCAAATGACATGAAATTGTACATAAAAACAAGTAACTTTTTGTGTAACACATTGAAAAAAAAATGTTTAAAAAGCATAAAACATCAAACAAACAAGAAAAAGTCATGGTGCATGGTACAAAAAAAGAACAAAAATCTGCAGTCAAAATGTAATTTCAGTTAACGTATCCTCTCTGTTTTCACATAGAAAATCAACTAATTGTATTATGATATATGATGTAGCGAAAGATAGATTTAGCGCAACAAAGACACAAATACTGGATGGATAAGTAACTTGAAATGGTAATTTCCTGAAATTTTAAGGTTCTTTTGGGGTATTTTTCATGGGCCTTCACAAGCCGGAACGTTTTGTATGCTTCATGCTCCGAATCAGGTCTGACCCTGAAGGTGAAAGTGACTTTCCGAGCAGCAGAGGCTATAAATGCCTCAAATGGCACATTCAACATTAATGAAGAGATGAGACCTTTACGTGACACACTCACACTTTCATGCGCTCCCTCTCACCGTACAGGTGACATTTCACTCATTCAACCTTCCATTCAGAGCAATATCGCACATTTAGCAATTGAGCAAGCAGGGTGAAACTGAAGGAGGCAGTGGAAATGTGTGTGCATGTATGTACATGTGTGTAAGTGTGTGTGTGTATGTACATGTGTGTGTGTATGTGTGTGTGTGAGAGAGAGAGTGTGTGTATGTGTGCTTATCCACCTAATTGCTTCTTGAAATTCTGAGGTCCCCAATTGCAAAATTAGTTCATTTAACTTCGGAAGTGACACTGAAAAGCAATATATCACTATTGGATTGGCATCAATCTTGTGGCGCAGACTTTGCAGGGTTTATTGCTCGTCAATGGATTTCTTTGGGGTCAGTTAACCCTAGTGATACAGTAGACAATTGGGGAGGCTCTTTAAATGTCATTGTGAGGCTGTAAATGTCTTTCCCGAAGATGATATATTGGAGTAATGACTAAAAAATAAAGCTAAAACAGCCCAATTTGGATTAGAGTGAATTGATCAGGTTATATGAGCAAAGTGTTAGAAAAGCATAGAAAGAGTAACTGGCTCCACCATGAAACTGGTTATCAACATGTTACATGTTGTTATATAGCCTGAAGTGTATACCATAATCCATGAACACTGAATTGTTAACAATAGAGTCAGCGATAATAGTCAGCGGAAGTATGTTACTATACAGCCTTTGTGAGTTATGAACTTATCCTCATCAAAAAAACTTTAATACAGTCGTTTAATGTTGCAAAAGATGGATTTAGTGAGATGTTCATAAATACTGTATGTATAATTAACCATGCAATTTCCTGAGATTTCTGTAATTTCCTGAAATTTCAAGGTTCTTTTGGGGAAGAATTCATGTGCCAGAATGTTTTGCAAGAAATATGTTACTACATTTTGTTATGTACACATTAAGGGTGTAACAAGTTGAAATATAATTTGACTTTGCCTTGTTTTTAGTTATTTTATTTGGCTAGTTTGTTGTGTCTTATCATGGAGAGCAGCAGTAAGAGTGACTTGCAGGCCAAGTTAAATTTAGTCATGGCTACACAAGAGTTCAGTGGAGGACTAAAGAGTTTTTGGAACTACAGGACCACTTGAATGTGAGAAGTGCCACAGTGGAAGTGGTGGCAGTCAGTGATCCTCTTCTCATTTACTGCCAAAACCCACCAAACAGGTCTGAGTCTCTGAGCTTCCAGTTTTGGCATCATCCCCAGCAGACACAAGCTAAATTGCTGCCAGCTAATAGTTTTCTTGTCATTTGATATTTTGAAGCACTCTCACACATGTGATTTCTCCAGAGTCTCTGCTCTTTTAGCTTCATGTGAAAAGCAGTGCGGCTCATGATGTGGATGCCTAAAGTAAAGCAGCTATGATTCATTTATTTACTTATTTATTAGCATTTTACATTTTTCCCCTTTTTTCTTCCTCAGTTCAGTGATTTTCAGTTCCACCCAGAGATTCTCGTTGTCCGGACAGGGTCATAAAATTCCGTCATAACCTGTCATTAGCCGTTATTTTCATTTTCATTTTTTAAAGATAAAAGGAGATTATTAAATAACTGTAAATGAAAACCATTTCAGGCTCCCCTTTCTGCTGACGTGTCAAGTGTGTCATCAGTACTTTTAGTAGGTTATTAGTAAATTATTGGTAGGTTCATCTCCTATTACTCTAACATCCATTTTATGGACAACAGTATTGGGACACACCTGTTTTTAAGGTTTTGAGCTAGGTCCCTTACTTCCAGAGCAATCTTAATGCTTCATCATACCAAGACATTTTAGACAACTCCATGCTTCCAACCTTTTCTACTCCAGCATGACTGTGCCCTAGTGCACAAAGCAAGCTCCACAAAGACATTGTTGGATGAGTTTGGTGTGGAAGAACTTAACTGGCCACACAGAGCCCTGACCTCAACCCCATCCAAGACCTTTGGGATGAACTGGAACAGAGATAGCGAATCAGGTCTTCTCGTCCAACATCAGCACCTGACCTCATAAATGCTCTACAGAATGAATGGACTCAAATTCCCACAGAAGCTCCAAAATCTTGTGGAAAGCCTTCCAAGAAGAGAAGAAGCTGTTATAGCTGCAAAGGGGGACTAACTGCATGTTAAAGTGAAGAAACTTCAGTCATTCGGCTGCTATGATATTTTGCAATGGTATGTCGCATTTTAGTGTACAATGTGATGGCTAAAGCCAGATAGGCCATGCAGTTATGCATGAGAGATAATAGACAAGACTAAACAATGGCTCTTTAATATGCTCACTCGCCATCAACAGTACAGCGTCCTCAGTGTTCTAATCTGTCAAAGGGATGGAGGACCCTCAAATTTTTCTGCCATTTTTAAAAATGTTCAGCAAGTGACAGAAAATATTAGGTTAATGTGACCTCAGGTTCCACCTACTAGCTAAGACTTTCCCAGTCACACAATTCCACCAGCACTGGAAAGATGAAAGCTGGCACATGCTTCCTCCAAGCCATGTAAAATCAGCCACCACATCCAAACTAATGCAGCATCATTGGAGACATCATCATGCTTAGAGGAGGATGCTAACTGCTAACTCTGTTACATCAGCTAACTGATGCCTACGCTGACTCGCAACACACAACAAGTTATGGCAGAGGGGCGTGGCAATCCTATCATAGCCACTGATGTCTGTGGCATCAGTGGAATCAAATTCAGTGACAAAGCTACCATTCAGATCATTGCAATACTTGGGAGCTCCTTTATTTATTTATCTATTTGAACATTTTGCCATGTAGTCACTGTCCTTTTTAAAGCCCTTTGTTGATGAAACATGTTGCAGGTTACACCTTAGAATTTTTGTAGCATGGCAAAGCTTCTGAATACTAAACACAGAACTGAATCCCATTATAACAAATTTATACTCGAGTCCTCAAATTATTAGGGCCAACAATATACAAAACTGCCTTCTGCACTCCTCCTCTTACATCCCTGTCTATCCAGTGCAGAAACTGTCCCCCAGCCTCTTCAATCACTCCCTGTATTCCACTTCATTTGGCCCCCACTTTAGTGGAATATTTGGAGGTTCTTGATTTTGCCATTACCTAATGAGTCTTCATTTTCATAATGGCCAGTACCGAACACTGAGCACCACTCGGCAAAACATTTTCACTTACTGCACGTTCATAATAACAGTGGAGGTTGAGAGCTCTCAGATAAAAGCACCAGTGCAGATAGGGAAATGTGAATTTATGAGAGCGTTTCCTGCAAATAAGGGCAACAAGACTAAAGAGACTAAACAAAGCCGATTTGCTGAAAATATAGCTTGAGTGTTTGGATTAGGTTAGTAAATGCACACCATAGGTTTGTCATGTTAGTGCATCCACTTTTGTGAAGCAACAGAATGTGGGGGGAAAAAAAAACCTTAACACAATGTTTGTATTGTTCAGTGGTTGGATTTACAGGTTGCTGATTTACTTTCATTGCATAGCACATCTAGAATTTCCAAATATCTGCCCTCAAAATCTCCTGCATCGCCTGTCTGATACAGTGCATGCCTTCACTGATTGAGCTGTGTACTGCATGCAAAAATGAGCTTTGGCCACATAGTGAGACTGAGCGAGAGACAAATCGAGATGGATAGAGAGAGGGAAAGAAAGAGAGAGAGAGAAAGAGAGAGAGAGAGAGAGAGATAGAGAAAGAGAGAGAGAGAGAGAGAGAGCATGACTATATGTTTAATGCATACTGAAACCCCTCACAGCTGGCATTGATAAGAGCAGCGAATAGCTTCATTTGTCTGGGCAGAAGGTAATGGTAGGGTCAAGATGGTGCTGGGAGAGGGCAGAATTACTTTATATTAGCCTCTACAACCTCTCTTCGAATTGAAAATAAGCATCTGATTTTCGGATAAGCCTCTTCATGTGAACAACCTCTACTTTGTGTGTAAATGCAAGGGTTCATAAGGACCACAAGAGAATTTAAAGCAATACTGTACTTTGCTTCCAAGCTCTGTCACAGCTATAAAGGAAATGGAGTGAATAAACTCGCCAACTATACAAAGCATGGTGTCTGGGAGGAACACACATCATCCACTAAGGCCAAAGATTCAAGCACATTTATTTCCCACTACTTCATCCACTACTTTGGGCAGATTTGCTTGTTTAGGCAGATGTATGCTTGTGGTCAGCTGTGTAAAGAGAGAAAGTAAATATTTCAATGAATAATGACAAAGATGTTCCTGAACTAAGAAACAGATCTGTTTAAATGTACATTTGAGCCAGTTTCATATTATCTCCTAGACCAGATACATATCTAATACATGGCCATGCAATGAGAACAGTCAGATCAGTCTTGACGTGTTCAGATGTGGGTCTTTTCAGGGTGGTGGTCTACTGGCTCATATAGATTCCTCACAAAGACAAAACACCTAGCCAGAAAGATGAAAGCAAAACATATCAGGTTTTTAACACATTACAACTTGATGCTCTTCATACTGTACACACATACCCTTCACACTTGCCAGACAACATCACTTAATGACTGTTTCATGCGCACACCTCTAATCTTAGAACATGCTTGGAGGTCAAGTGTCTCATCAGTACTGGCTGAGATTATTAACTGTGACGTAAGCACAGATCAGCATCTGAAACTGAAATGCTTGTTGCTAAAAGTGTATCATACAACCGCATATACAGCAATGTTGGAATAATTGTTGGAAGGGGCATCTGACTTGTCAACCTGAATTTGGTGAAATTCGTCATATATGTATTTTGTACGGCAAAGTCATAATAAACTTTGTCACCTCAGCTATATACATGTGTACAGAGAAACGGCATGGCTCAATATTCTACAGTGTACAAAAATACACAAAAGATACACACACATAAATAAACGCAGGGGGATATGCCGTGTTTTACAGAGTCTAATGGCTTGTGGGAAAATCTTATTGCCTTATGCGTTGAAAGTGAACAAAACCCATTTCTGTTCATACCTAAATCAAGATTTGTCATATTGTTATAACTGTAAAAAGATACAAAGCTGGTTGTCTTGAAATGTTAGAAGAGAATAGATTGGAATAGTCTTTATTGTTACTGTTGCAGGAAAACAGTTTGGTAGCTCTTCGTGGCAGCATAATAATAAAGAACATAAATAAGTAGAGAACTTTAAATGTAAAATGTAAACAATACACAGGAGAAAACCCCCCCCAAAAAAAACCATATATACAATACGAAATGCAGCAGTAGTCAGCCCATATACAATATAAGGTGCAAAGTTGAGTCTGTGGAAATGTCAGAGACCTGCTTTAAGAATAGATATTACACAAATAGTTATATTGCACAATGATGTAAGTGAATATTGCATGAATACTGGGGGGGAGCATAGTTGACTGCCTGAGGATAAAATATTTTTTGAGCTTCTTTCCTCGCATTGACTCTGTACAGGGTGGTTCGGACCTGTTGCTGCTGCAGCTGGATGGGTGTGTCGATGGGGGTAAGTGTGCACCTCTCTGTTGCTATGGTCGAAGCGGGCGAAGAACCGGTTCAGGGCATCAGGTGCAGTGCTGTCTGAGGAGTCTGCAGATGTGTAGTTGTCTTTATAGGCGATGAGAGTCTTATTCCCCTGCCACATGTGTCTGGAGCTGTTGAAGTGCTCCTCGATGCGCTACTTGTACTTGCCATTCGCGTTTTTGATGCCTCTCATCAGGGAGTGACGTGCTTCTCTGTAAGCCTCCTGATCGTTTGACTTGAAGGCATCCGCACCTCACTGTTGAGCCACGGTTTCTGGTTCAGGAACACTTTGATAGACTTTGTAGTGGTAACACAGTCCGTGCAGAAGTTGATGTAGGACAACATAGCAGCTGCGGTGGCTTCGTCAGACCACACCAGGACTTTAAAGCGAAAGTGAGCATCCTGTCATACGTAAACACACCACAGCACATAGTGTGAACAGCACGAAATTCTTCCTCTGCATTTAACCCAGTCACCAAGTGCAGCAGCCAGGAATCGTACTTCAGGAATCATACCTCAGAGGTGCTCTTGGGAATCAAACCCACGACTTCCTGATCGCAGGGCGAACGCCCTAACCTCTAGGTCACCAGCTGCCCCAGTTTTTTTCTGTAGGTCTTTGTCTACAGATCAGAGGTTTTTAAGATGTTGAACTCATTGAACATCTAACTAGTTAACAGAATTTCTAAATATTCAAATAAGATGATGGCCTGAGATTCTTACTATCACATTGTCCATTTTTGCCAGCTACAGATGCACAGCGGTCCAGCAAGTATACTGGACCCCACAGATGACAAGTCTTTCTAAATATTCGCTGCCTTAGAAATCCAAGAGAAAAACAAAACCTTCAAAGTAATCTACCTGCCAAGTAATACAGAAAAGACACAAGGCAATTCTCCTTTACTTTTACAATTAAAATATCTACTTGAGAAAGCCAGTACTGAGTACAATTTCTGCACAGATCTATATGCAGCAACCAAAGCTCTTTCTCATGTAAAAGGATAGGTCTGGGGGAACAAGAATACTTCTGATGGATGCTATAGGTGGATGATTAGTTCAAAATAAAAATGTTCAAGCTATGTAAATTTAAGAAGTGCTTTTACAAGAAAGAATTAAAGTAAAATGATAATTAGCACAAGACAGTAAATGTGTTGCTTCATCTCATCCAATATGTGGTGTGTGGCCAAACAGATGCACCCTCTCTGGGGTGCTCATTTTGGTACATATCCTCTCTTTGTAGTGTCTTGGGTAATGAGAACACATCAGACCTCTGGGGGTCTCAGGTCACTATCTGGGATCAAGGGTCATGGGATCTTAAACAGGCACAACTCGTCCCTGCTGCCTATATCCTCCTCCCATTCAGCCAGGCTTGTTTTAATCAGAGAAAGGAAGCTATACACTTAAAAAGAATGACTAACTGCCAGTCCATGGCACCGAACAAAATCACCAATCGCATACAGAACCACAGTTTATGTGCACAATATCACCTTTAAGACAAGACCTCCTATGTCCATTATTTACATTGTTACATGATTTAAACACACAAGCACCACTTCATGATGAATAGACCAACAACTACGGGCATCATGGTAGAGATAACAGATTTCATCAAATCAGTTTTGTTTCACTTTGCTTCGTTAACAGTAATGTCTTAAGCCAGAAGTTTTCAAAATCCATTCTGTGGACTCCACAGTCTGTGCATTTTTATATTTACTTTACTCTAAAACACACTTGACCCAGTACACAAGGAGCCCGTAAATTCTTTAATGAATAAATGTGGGAAAACCTAGGTGAAAAGTGTGGGTTCCCCAAGGCTGAAACTGACAACCTCTGACTGACAAACCCAATCCGATCAAGACTAGTCTGTTTAACAGCCATGTCTCCTACTGATCTTATTAACCCTTGACTGAAAAATAGCTGTGTTTGACCCCTGCAAGGAAGCCACACTGGAACACAGCAGCATCATTATGAAACAAATGAATTTGACCCTGTTGGCCAAGCCGTGAACCTTACAACCCACTAAATACACCTGCCCTCTTTAACCCACTAAATACACCTGCCCTCTTTAACCCACTAAATACACCTAACTACACCGACCTCTTACACTAATGTTATGCATCTTTTTCTTTCTTAGAAAAGTGATGAACTGAATAATAATTGAATTGATATCTGTCTGTGTATGCCTAAAATAATGTGACCGCACAAGTAAAAATGTACATTCTGAGCTACTTTGTGTTACTAACAGCTTGCTAGATGTCTAAAAAGTGCTTATCACATTAACATTAATGAGGCTGGCTGCATCACAGAAGCTTGTTCTGTGACAGAAAAAAGAAAGATAGGGCTATATGGAGAAAACAAATGAAAATGAGCGAGCTGCGAAGTCTCTGCACACCCACCCTGCTATTCTTCTAAAAGGTGAATAAATTTCAATGCAGGCCTGTCACATCTAAGGTGAAGGATCGTGTCACATGTCAGCAGAAAGCAGATGCCTACGGACAAATGTGCCTGCATCTCTCACATAAAGCAACATTTGAACAAAACGCAGGCAAGGAAAAGGCAAAGGTTTTACCGACCATTAGCAATCTAAAGCAATCACTGATTAGAAACCACAGTCCCACGGACCTAAAGACTGCTAAAGACAGATGCAGCCTTATTAGAATGAAAAAAGATAGAGGGGGCAGGAGAGGACTGAGAGGGAGGGGAAGACACTCACTGAAAGCGCAAGAGGGCATTAAAAAGCCATTTGTCATGGGCAGACAGGGAAAAAGTGCCTGCTAGCTGCAGTAGCATTGATGTATGCTAGGTTTCTTTCAACGCAGTCAGTGGTTCTGGATCCTCTGGAGCAGAAAGCCCACTAACCACCTCCAGGACCACCAGCCCCATTCAAATGAGGGCTATTGGTAGGGGTCCATAATTAATAGTGCTGATGTGAGTTTTACCGAACAAACAAGTATAAAATTTTTGCTGTATTTTTGAAAGGCTTAAATATTTTTACATTATATATATTTTTAAGACATGTTTATATTTTTACTTTTCTATCCCAGCTTAACATAAAATTGGTGTGGTAAACTATAACAAGTGAGACTCCAGGAAAGCAGCCTGGGGTTGGGATTTGGAGTCTACAGGGCTGACATTTGCTTTAGCTAATTTGCGTAATGCGCGCTAACAAAAGAAAGGGCCTGGCACTCAGTGTTAATTCACCATCCATCATGAACTTAACAGTCTTCCAGCATCTAATGGGAATATTCTAAATCCAGCCCTGCTCTCTGTGCATACAGCTGTGCTCTGTCAACACGGGCTGTGTATGTATAAGGGAAAGCTGCTTGTGTTCATTTGCATATGTGCAAGGAGATGAGTATTTACTGCACGCTGCACTTTCTATACATGCCATACAGTAAATAAATATTCTTAATATGTCTTTTCAGTATTTGCAGCTTTAAGCGTGGAGCCACAGAAGCATAGAGGACAGTGTAAACCACATATTCCTTCAAAAGCAGATCACGTAAAGAGATTTTCGGGGGTAAGGAAATTCATTAGCAGGTTTGCGCTGGTGTTGGGGATTAGCAATCCCTTTATGCCGAGATGTAATTGAATAGCGCATGCATCTCATTTTGTTCACACACAAATGTGATTTGCAACGCTTCCTGTGGCTCCTGCTTAGCAGAGTTAAGCCATAATTTGATTTTATGCATCGCAAAAAAAAATCATGTCTCTTAATAAGAAAGGATATCTTAAAGTATGGACACTGTGTTGGGCTCTAGACACTCAGCAGATACATGTTCTATTCAAGCTTCTGAAGCGGCATGTAGCGCCAATCAACAGAAAGAGGAAATACATATACAAGAATAACTAGAATAATTCTCACGAATGTGAAATTCACTTTATCAGACATTTTGTCGTTCTGCATCATTTCATCATGAAGTGGTTTAAACAGACTCACTCTTTAGTCACTATCACTGTCGCACATTAAACTGAGAATATTAGGCTCGTCATACATCACTGGCAAGAGCAGAATGTAAATGTTATTGTTCCTCATGTCTAAAAACAATACCAACATCTTTTGCACTGGGGTGGTTATTCATTTATTTATTAGCTCAATTATCTGCCCTAGTTTAGTTTACGCTTACACTTACGAGATTAAGCAGACGCTCTTATCCAGAGCGACGTACATCAGTGCTTAAGTAGTCCACATCTGTTCTTCATACCTGTAAAGCTGTGCTTAAATCAACACCTGCTTTTTACTAAGTAACTGTTAGCTATGTCACACATCATAACAAACCCTCTCAAAAGAAAAAAAAAGTCAGAGGTTAATACACAAGTAAGAATAAAACAGTTAAGAGGGTAAGTGCCCGGGGTTTTTTGTTTATACATATATAGGAGGAGATGTATAAGAGATAAGCGAGAGGACTGGTTAAACAGACTCACTCTTCAGTCACTAATACTGTTGTGCATTAAACATGCATTTTAGTTGACTGCCCAGTTCTTTGACCTCTGAGAGCTTTAGACGGACAGGCGGGAGAACTAACCCAGACTTCCATTTCCCCAGACTGCAGAACCAACTGTGCTGATCCAATCCAATCAACCATCATCCAATCAAGACACACCACAAATTCGTTTATCCATTTCAAATCTAGCATTCAGATTGATCAGATCATTTTTTTTCTGCACAATATTTCTATTTATACATTCAAAGTAATAGAGATAGAAGGTAAGACAGAAAGATATGAAGTGGAAAACATGTGTTGAAGATATCTTCTTCCTTTCTGGGGTAAAGCTTGTTAAAGGTCTTTTATGCTTGTTTTTGGGAATGAAGAATGTTAAAACATTTCTGGAAAGTGGTACATAACCTGACTGTCAAGGCTTTGGAAATCACAGTGGATATAACTGTAACGTCCTCCCAGACCTTGGCATGTTCTATCTTCTCCCTGTTTTCTGGTCTGTTGTTGTTCACATTCTCCATGAAGCCTTTGTTTATGTCTGTTCCATGTGAGTATGTTTTGGTTTACCTGCCCCTTAGGGTTTGTCCGGGACATCCCGAAATATGAGTGATTTTGATTTGTCCCGTCGGGGCAGCTCCAGTCCCGTATTCCAATCACA
>JBBIGA010000126.1:13172052-13189293 GCA_037576975.1 Alestes dentex
GGTACTTACTGAAACTGATCCGACGCAGCAACAGTGGCCCGAGTTCCTGCACTTATTTTTTCCCACTTCAAGCACTGGTAAGGGGCAAAACTCATGCAAACGTTGCTCTGAGATGCGGTTGTTGGTGTGCGTGTATGTGCGCGCTGGCCACTAGTGGTGAGCGGTGACAAAATTATAATTATGACTGTGTAGCTACAAAAAATAGTGGTATGTAGGGTGACCAGGCGTCCTCTTTTTCCCAGACATGTCTTCATTTTGAGACCTGTGTCCGGGCGGGATTTTAGAATCGTCCGGGATTTTGGAATCGTCCGGGATTTTGAGCTGCCCCCCCCCCATAAGACAGTGTCCCGCATTTGGCGATGAAAAAGAGTTGGCAACCCTACTGCCCCTTTCCTCTTGGGTACCCCAAGTGCCCTTTTCTTGAGGCTTTTTTTTATGTGTGTGCATGTGGAGTCCCACTTGTGCCCCTCAACAATAACATTTAACTATCACAATTTTGCTGAATAAAAGGATTTGGCTTGCATCAGTCACACCATTAACCAATGATCACCCTTGACAGCAGAGCGCGCTGTTTACGAGCTGGGACCGAGCTCGCAAAGAGCACGCGCAGTTTTACCAGCTGGGCGGTGCGGAGCTGTAGGGGAAACACACAAATTAACTGGGAAATGAAGACTGGTGGAACAAAAGACAGTAAGTAGGGTGTACAGCATACACAATAGTCTATAGCACACAGGAGTATTAGGTTATTATGTACACGTTGTTAAGTTGTCTTGTGGCAACTGACGAATTGAAACAAACGAGAATGCTGTGTGTGCACTGCAACAGCGTGACAAAACATTACCCGTCCTTTTATTCACTGCACAAGTAGTGGTGGTCATTAGCCGCTAGCTAACTGGGGTGTCATGGGTCTGTAACTCTGTCCACCGCTTTAGGGAACATATTTCGTTTTAAAATACGTTACAAGGCTTTTCCCTGCCTTTCTGGAGGGCTTATACTTTACAAAAACTATCTAATATGTATATCCACCTAATTACGGCCATCAGAAAGTTACTGTTATGATTTGGGACAGGACATGAAAAGCATCTTACTTCTTCCTGCTCTTTCCAAAACACAACCACCGTTGTTTTTGTTTTCTGATTAATAATATCTTTTTTTTCCTGCTGTACTGTTAGTTTTAAATGTTTGAAAGAAAGAAAGACCCCAGTTGCTGGGAAGGTTGATGCTACTCTGTGATGTTTAGAAGGACACACACACACACACACCTCTGTCTGTAAAGATTTTTTGTTACAGTCTTACCCTACCATGACAACCCCTTTCTTTTGCCCTACTAATATTCCGGTTTCAGTTTATTTCCCACATTTTTTAAATCTGTTGCCTTATGGTTTCAAGCGCTGTGACCAATCTTTGCATTTAATTATTATCTCACAACACTTGTTTAATCAGCTACCATCTCTCCTATGGACTTTTCAATGTCTACAGTCTCAGTTCAACACAGCCCTGCCGTCCAGCACTATCAGCAGCGGGAGCAGCAGCAGCAACCCCTCAACAGCAACATTGTGCCCCATCAGGTAAAACATAGGCTATGTTTGCTTTGCATCGTCCCCACCTGATGACAGTGATATAGTATGATGCGATTCCATATTAGATTCTTGATGAATATGGGTTGTTGTTATAAACCTGGTTCTATGTGCCCCTTTTTAACGTTGAGCACCCGCCCCTTCAAACATCTCTGCACGGCCCTGCCCTCGAGTAAGGTACCGTACCACACACACTGCTCCCTGGGTGCCCCTCATTGGTGGCAGGCCACTGCTTCAGTTAGTGAATGGGTTAAATGCAGAGAAAGAATTTCACACTGTACACACTGTGTGCTGTGCTGTGTTCACACATGACTATAAGGGACCACTTTACTTTACAGTATTATCTTGTGTTTTTGTAAATTCGTGTATCTTGTGTTTTTGACATTTCTCATGTTTTCGTGTACACTGGACCCCTCGTTTTTGTTTGTGTGTTTATTACATGTTCTTTAGCACTGAAACGTTTGGATCCTGGGATTACAGTCTGTGTGCCTCAACCCTCACATCCTTACAATTACACACGGTACCTTTTTGGTACACATCTGGTCAGTACACTAGACTACACGGCGTGTGAAGGAGAGATACCACAGGTCTTTCCTTCCAGCTGCTGTCAGACCCTACAACCAACATCTCGCAGTTGACCACACACATGCAAACACACACATCCCCCCATAAAGCACAGACAAGTGCAATTGGTTCTTTCATGTGCAATATTTCTCATGCAACATATGCAATTTTTCTGGTGCATTATTATTCCTTTTAATGTTTAATGCTGCTAGGCACCTGAAGACACTTTTATTACATCATACTGTTATGCTGTACTGCTTTTATTCTACTGGTTATCCTGCTTCTACTGTCTTTTGTTCTGTCCACTTTGCTGTTGTAACAATGCAAATTAGTTATCTTATTGTAGATGCCACACCAGTCAAAAGAGAAGACATAATACCCTTTTTCCCCTTTTCCCTTCCTTTGTTTTAGCTATTCTTGGTTCTGTATTTGCTGTTATTGTATTGTATTTGCTTGGTTCTGCATATGCTGTTATTGGTTTTGGGACTTTTATTATGAAGGGCAGAGGTGGGTAGTAACGCATTACATTTACTTTGTTACATTTACTTAAGTAACTTTTTGGATAAACTGTACTTGTAAGAGTACAGTAGTTTTAATGCACCATACTTTTTACTTTTACTTGAGTATACTTGTGAAGAAGAAACGCTACTTTTACGTTACAGTGAGACACATTCCGCTCGCTACTTCTATTTTTATTCATCTGTTATTCAGCATACCGTGATTTGTTTTGTTTTGTCAGACTTCCACCAAAGGCTCTGTCACATGACTCTTTTTCGCCAATCAAACGTAGCCACTAACAACGTTTGACTCTGTTTCACCAATCAAATGGAGCCAGGCAGTCACATGACCACCCACAAAATCTCCGCAGCCTTGCACAGAAACAAAATGACTGAGATCAGAAAACAGTGGCGAGAAACAACGGCGTGCGATTCGGAATCAGAAAAGGCAGAACACCCCTGGCCACACGTTCAATCTATGTTTACCTCACAGACTATAAAAAAGAAGAGTCATGCGGTGTTACGTGTCTGCCTAAACATGTCGACATTTCAGGCTGACTGGCAATCTGTGCGTTCTGGAAAAGTCCAGTGCACGGCGGTCGACCTGTCTTTCTCAGTCAAACTGCAGATACCTGCACACCCATTGTTTTTGTCTATTTGATCACGTTCATGCTCTGATTATTGAAACAATAAGTCAGAAGTTACTCTGTACTTGAGTAGTTTTTCCACTAAATACTTTCTTTCTCTTACTCACGTAATTATTTGGACGACTACTTTTTACTTTTACGTGAGTCATATTATTCTAAAGTAACTTACTTGAGTACAACTTTTGGCTACTCTACCCACCTCTGTTTATTGGTGCTTGGTTTTGGGTTTGTGTATTTGAGGGGTATGTTTTCTGTGCACGGGTGTGGGTTAACTGTCGTTTAGCTTCATTTCTCGTCTGTCTCCTTTGAGTAGAAGCTGAAGTTCAGTATCTGGTCCTCGCACCAAGCTTTGTTTTGGAATTGAATAAATGTTATCAGCATGAATGTCTGCCTACGCGCCTGCCCTCATTTGAGAGAAAGGAGAGAACGTGACATAATCCTAGTTGCATTCCTGGCAATGGCTACCTGTTCAATTGTTTATTGACATCTTAAAGAGCTCATTCACAGGAGTGCTCAGCAAAAGGTCAAGGTTGATTCTAATGTGGTATTTGCATCTGGAGTCCGTTGCTGAATAAAGGAGTATCAATGTAAATAAAACAAACCATGAGGCTATAAATTCTGAGACGTAGCTCAAAAAAAGCAAGAAAACACTGACAGCCGTAGTAAAAAGCAGACAGACGATGAAAGATCTCAGCTGTGGAGCTGTGGTTCAGTCATGAAGAAATGGATCAAGGCCACTATTAGTACAGGATATGAGCAAAGATGTGTCAAAGTATCTTAAAGAGAATAATACATCAGAGCAACATCTGAAGGTTCATCAAAATATACTGTAAAATATGACTTTACCTCAAGAACAGGAAGATTCTGTTGCAGTTTGATTTGTTAAAAAGTTAACAGAGGGTTAACTGTAATAGACTGATGAAAGAGAAAAGTACATAGAGTAAAATAAACTGCTCAAAATACAAAGCATACTACTGTATGGAGCCATGAGTATGTATTGCCACTGAAACTAGGCAGAAATGTTTTTACTGAGGATAAAACTGTTGAAAGGAATAAACAGATGAATCTGTGTATAAAAGCAATCCAAATCTGTTGTAGGCCTTTAGTCAAAATGATCACTGTGATGTCCGGAAATTCCTAATAATTGTGTTAATTAAGGTTGAACCCATAAAGTGGTCACATCTTCATCTCTGAGAGAAAACAAATGTGCATTGGTGCGGGTGAAACTGTTATTTTGCTATTTCAGTGTATTTCCACATTGTCTGGTCTAGTTTACGGGATATGTTATGGCGGATAAGGTGGTGACATTCAGATTTGTTTAGTGCTCGTTACAGATTATTGCACAAAGCATCTAGTCTGCTTGTTTGTTAATCATATGATGAGGTTTTGTAAATTCTTTTTGCATCTGATCCTTGATTGGGTTAAAGTATTAGTGTTTTAACTGATCAAATGATATTAAATGTGTGCATCAAGCATTTCTATGATGTTTGTAGCCAACATATTTATACATTTTTCGTGTCATACTTTGGTATGATCTCCTTTGTTTTCTTAAAATTACAGTTCTCCTCTGTCTTCCACTGCCATTAAAGTACAGTCTGCTGTTGTTAAAGCACCAACGAAGTCTTTAAGTACTACATATACTTCAATTCCCTTGTTTTTTTTTTCATTTATGAAGACAAAAAGCCTTACATTAACCAAATATTCATTTATTCAAATCGTTTAAACAGGAGGCAAATCCCTGCTCTTGGGGGGGCAGTTGTGCATATTTGGAGTAGGATTGCCGGTCATTCTATAAGCACCCCAGCTTTCAACTCATTATAGGCCATTTATAAAGTAATTTCTCCAAAACCCCTAACAAATCTATATAGTGAATACCAAATTAAGTGAGATTTGTATGTGTGAAACCGCTGCTTCCCCTTTCTGCCCAAACAAAGAACCCCCAATCAAATGTCTCGAAGCCAAATGGAATTCGAACAGGAATAATGACCCTAACGCTAATGCTACAGCAGCTGCGACGTTTTCAAGACCAAAAAGTGGCCAAGTTATTTGGCCAAGTTAGCAACCTGATATGAATCCTTCTAAGTTCACCTCGCACTTACTAATTGGGACCAACAAAAACAAATAGAAACTAAAATGGCTGCAGTAGATGATCAGTGTCTGCAGTCATCAAGTGCAAAGGAAAGATTTGTAACCAAGTAACAACTTTATAAGATTATGCTGTTTTGCAGGAACTATATAAAAAGGGATATAACTCCTATATATTCATTCACTCAATATAGATGGAAAATATGATTGAATTAAAGCTGCTATTCTGCTCTTAAGTCTCAGTAACAGAAAGTGTGCTTTCTGTGTTTACAGGCTGTACAGTATAAAACTGACCATGTTTGAATCCTTATAATGGGTAAACTCCCAACTCTCAAAGCAAATGCAAAGCTGAAACTCAGTCAACATCACATAACCTAACATTCAACTGACACGACTTGGCATATGACTGAACAAACTGGGAAGCAATGAGCCAACACTGAGGCATCGGTCAACTCCATCGTGTGGCCGACACAACAGTCATAATTCACCCACTGGGCACAGCCAAGGCAGGCCTCATTCACATCCCCATATTTTATCAAAGCACTTTAGCCGCCATTTAATAACATGGCATTCTAAGGACATACGGGTGACTATGATGAGGAGAGAAAGTGTCCCATCTCAAACGAAGGCCAATATTCACGCATTTATTTTGCACATACCTCAACAAGACAGACACTGCATAGCTAGCAGCCTATTTCCTGGGTCAGAGATCTGACCTCTGGCATGTTCACCCTGATACGTTTGCTCCATTTTGTAAAGATACTTGAAAATCAATGAGGCAAGGAGCTGCCTGCCTTATAGCTATAATATTGGGATCTTAAGAAGACCCAGTTTGGATTTTGAAATATCATTTGTTTTGTTTCTCCTCTAACATGTATTCTGAGGTACTGCTTTTTTCAAAAGAAATGTTTTTTTCCTTTCGAAAAATGCAAAATGCATTTGGTTGTCCTCCCCCTCTCTTTAACTCCCCTTCTCATTCTCTTTGGCCATTGTTCAAATGTAGTGCTTCAGATGTAGTGCCAGACATCAGGTGTTTGCAACCATTCTTACTGAACTGATATATTTAGAAAGAGATGTTTTATGAGTTTATCAAAAATAAACAAAGCTGATCATAAAAGTAGTTTTATATCACTATCAGCCACATTGTAACATTTTTGTAAATGTTCTTGGCACCACAGAGTGAAAGATGCTGTCCCTGTCCATGGCTTGTGTTAAGGTGGTGGCATCTCCATCATCCTGATATAATGACAGAGACAGAAATAATAACTCAATTTTTGGATTGTTAGGATCAATACTATATCCATTCTAGAGCGACAGGTTTTAAGGAGAAGAGGCCAAGCTGCTCAGTTATCTCCACCGTGCAAGGCCAGAGTCATTCATTACTCCAGCTGCCTCAGAGACACCTGATTGGCAGTAGCTGACAGCCAGTGCAGTGATAAGGACCATGTTGGGCGCCAGATGCATTGTCTCTGCAGTCATGACTGGCACAGGATTGATCCAGTGATAAGGACATTGACAGTAGGTTGAAATCATGCTAGCAAACCAGGAGCCCGGTCGAACAGGCTTGCCTCTGTATTTATTGGTTAATTAATCAATATGGCTTTTGGAAAGAGGTCTTAGCGTTGCCATGAGTGAGTATCTATCATTTCCACCTGGTGGTGCAGCAGCACAAGGTCGCCAGTGATAGCCACCGAGAGGTAATCACTAAGGAGGTGCGGATGAGGAGACAACAGCGATGTATGGGGGGTGTAATTCACTCGCACAAAGGATTCAGCGATGGCCCCAACTGTAAAGGTCTGATTTACAACGCAACTGGTTTTTAAGAGCCATAAACTAGAACCAATGTGATCTGATGCATATTGTTGCCATTTCCACAGTGATTCAGTAACAATTGAACATTGCCTTTAACACTGCGCTAGCCAATTCACGGAAATGTGAAGACTGGAAGACAGACCACATCGCTCGCTGCACACCATGCAGAAGAAGAAATATTCACAAGTATATTTTTGTAGAAGATTATTTTATGAGCATTATCAAATGTTGCTGATCTGATGATAAACAGAAAGTAAAAATACACAACGTTGCAGTCAGAACAAAACCGTCTACCTTCAAAATAATGGGAGAAGTAAAAATCTTAAAAGGTTAATGCGATTTTTTTCCCCAAGAAATTTTGGACCATTTCTGTTGGATCATAGACACTTTTGATACAGTGTACAGGGCATCTGTTGTTTTAGAGCTATGTAACAAAGACAAAGATACGGTTTTGTTTTGACAGCAGTGACCATTCATTTTTATGGCCAATTCCAATGTCTGATTTTTTTGTTTCTTTTTTTTTTTATGCCAGTTTGTGGAAAAAACACATGAAACATTCCAGTGCATCTCCTGTGCTTTCTATTGGGCAAAAATCGCAACATAAATAACACTACTGGCTTTTTATCAATAAAGCTTCAAAGGCTAAGAGGCAACCCAGCACAGCGAGTTGTACAGTTATGCTACAACATTTTGTACAGGTGCAGCAGCGACATTCAGAAACAGCTGTTATCTCGAAGTGCTCTTATCTGAGTCACATTTTTTACCACAAATGAGTCAAAATAACAAATAACAAATAACAAAATAACTAACTGGGCGTTTTTGATCAAGCATCCTTATTTCAATATTGATTTCAGTTCTTACGAGTATCAACGTTTTTCAGTGAATACAACGTTTCCTTGTATGTAATGCGATTACATGATGATATATGATACGTTCTCCTGAACTGGTCAAACACCCTGAATACCCTGAGCATTCTGGAGCTAATTATGATTAAGAGTAAGTCAACTATATTAGCACCTATGCAAGTCCTTGAGTTGTGTTTTAAACCAAACTTTCATCAAGAGCGAACAGTTACAGAGGGCAAGGTCTTCCACATGTGGCGCATTAACATGCAGTAATTGTGGAAGTATCCATGCAAAGTGTAGGTAAAGCACTGCACAGTGAGACTCTAGACTTTGCAATTAACTGTCAAGCGCAATCCACAGAGGAGGCCTGCTCCAAGCATGGAGGAGTAACTAATTAGAAACCATGGAGGTGTTTTAAAAGAACAAAGCCCACTCCACCCTTTCAACAAGAGATGTCTCTTAGAAACATATTCTCTGATTAGCTTCAATTAACTGCACAATACGAGATGCTCCTTTTTCATGCAAATGATCTCCCTTTGCTCGCCAACACACATTATCTTTGAAAATGATAGGATTGTGTGTCAGTCAAGGAGGTGCGTGAAGATCCAATAAGCAAGCGATGTTTACTTCATTTTCCCGCAGCACAGTTGGGAAATGAAGTCCCATCATCTGATCTGTCACGGCTATCTCTTTGTTACAGGGAAGACTCAATGAAAACAAATATCTCCATCTTTCCAGAAGAGCGTCAGCTCTGTGCTAAAGCGGTGAAAAATATGGCCGCCCTGAAGCTTAAAATATCTGAGCCACCTTAATAATTTTGCCAAAACTCTCTTCTACTTTTTTGTTTCTTCCTGCACATAAAGAAAAAAGCTTTACTTAGTCCCTCATCATAATGGATTTGGCTTCTCGCTTTTGTCAAATAAACAAGATAAGCCCCCTGAAGTGCTGAGAAGGATGGTTTTATATCAGTTATGAGCTTAGCTAGCGAAATAACACTCAGTAGAGTCACACAGAGAAAGAATTTTGATTCAACGGGAGGTCACCGCTTCTGGAAGAGCCTTTTTTCTTTTTTTTTTATCATTTGCATAGAGCCTCTGAGTACTGGCACAATATGCTGCTATATTGAGAAGGATGCGTGGAGCAGGGCTGAGCTGAAGAGGCTGTTGTGCCAGAGGTAAGAAGGAGTGGGGGTTATCTCTAGTGACACTGCTTTCAGCTTGGATGTGTGCCAGGGCTGATCACACTCCCGTGGGTCTAACGCCGGAGCAGAGCAAACACCAGGCAATCAGCAGCCCCTCATCAAACAGGGCGGTACAGTGAGTGAGGGACTCCTGCACAATTAGTCAAGCAGATTAAACACTTAAGCGCTTCAAAATAAAGGAACCATACACTCTTAAAAACAATGCTCCTGCAACCGATCTTGTCTTGAATTTCTGGTCCTGAAAAGGTGAATTAATATAGAATTAGACTCATTACTCCTGATAAATACTTCCATATTATCATTTATAAAATTGTCTCTTAAAAAAAAAAAAAAGATCCATCAAAATCTTTTTTGTGAACAAAGTGAACAAAGAGTGGCAATTCTATAATATCTCTCCCAAACAAGCCGTTTTGGTGCCTTTTGGTGTATAATACATTGTAATACATTACATTCATTTGGTAGATACTTTTATCCAACGTACAATTCGAGGAAACGCTCAGGTTTCAGGACAGCATATTATAGTGTGGTGTTCATTAAAATCAACTTAGTTCAATGTATTTAATTTTGAACATTTTATCAAAAACTTCCCAAGCTTGTGGAATGTCCAGTCAGCATGCTGGGGTGAAAAGAACCAACAAAAACCAACAGTGAACAGGTGTAGACGTGAATGAACTAGGGGACTTCACAACCCAAAATAAATAATACCGTCCCAATCCCATTCATCCATCCACCCACCGATCCACCCACTCTGCTTATAGCTTCCCCTCGGGGTAGAAAAATTACCATCATGGCAACCAGAAGTAATTAAATTCATATCTTATGACCTTCTCATCCATATATCCACCCACACACTGGCGGTATCCTCCCCTTATCAGAGGACCCAAGCTTAAGCTCAGAGAAATGGCAGGTGATAAAAATTACTTCTCATGAAAATATGACGAAATCTGTGGTCACAATAAAAGTTTGACAAATTTTTTTAACCGTTTTTTTTTTTTTTTTAAGAGAACAATGTTACTTTAGGACGTAATGGTTTCAGCGACGCACTGCAGCTTCTTCTCAGCTGACTGGTTTGACCTCTGGCTTTAATCCATGAGATGGACTGTATTAAGGATTCCTTTTCAACACTATGTGAATAAACAACTAGTTGATCCTTCGTGTTACCTCCAGTCATAACTCCACTGAGGTTGTTTTATAGTCTGAAGTGCAAATCTGAGGGAATCTTTGAAGAAGAACTAAAAAAGATATCCAGTACAGACAAACATAACACAGATATAGACATTCTGGAGTTTAATCATTTCAAACCCAGGGTGCTGGAATACAGAGCTATAGTGACAAACATTGAGTCAATGTATAATTTCATACAGTATACAGAGATCTAGGTTAAGCAGCAGTATATGCTACTACAGTGTCTCAAAACCAGTGCATCAGTTTTGAAGTAAGTTTTGAAACTCACCATTCATTCATTCATTCATTCATTCATTTACTAATTTTCTGTTACCGCTTAAACCTTCCTAGGGGTACCAAGAGCTTGGACTGCCTACTCACTCGTGCTACTCCGCGATTGGGTTTATCCTCCAAGCCACACGGTTTATTGTCTTGGTTTTCATAATTCTCTGACAAAGATCACATCTGGACACGATGGCTTCCCACTGTGTAGCCCTCGCAACTAGACTGACAATCAAGAAAATAAGCCTCCTTGTCCATCTTGTAGAGTCTGGGACAGCCAGAGAGATCTGAATTTCTTCCCTGAGCACATGCAGTAATGTTTATAAAGAAAAAAATAAAGGAGAAAACTCAGAGCTAGACTTCTGAATTTAAGATACCTGCATTACCCCATTAGGAACAGTGGCAGAAAAAATTTGTTTGACTTTGTCTTCTAAAAAACAAGTAAGAAATAAGTGGATATAAAAACTTCAACACAGTGACACCTTCACCCCTCTACGATTTCTGGAAGTCCAAGAGCACTGGTCTTCTGAAAGTAAACTGAAAGACTAAAATTAGACTAAAAAGTCATTTTTTAAATAACATATTCCAATCTCATAAAATAGACTTAACCTTATAATGAAAGTCTAAAAGCTTGTAATTCACTCTAGTTATTGATATGAGTGTCTACATGGAGTATTCGCTAACTTCTTAAACAAGGCTAAATGGCAGAAAAACAAATAATTACATCATCAGGTATGGCACACACCATTTCCTTGCCCTCGGCCGCATCCCTGCACATTTAACTAGCATTAACCATCAGGATGCATTAAAACTATTACCACTGCGGAGAAGAAAATCGTCTTCCATTGCAGCAAAAGTCAAATGAAATACACATTTGAGCATTAAAGGTAACCTTTGGCCAGAAGAAGCTTATTAGCTTTCATTTTCCTTTCTCTCTCTGCATTCATTAACTCCTACCATTTACTGGGAAGACAGTGCAAGTCATTAAAAATGAATCCATCTCAATTAGGAGATGCATTAACAATATTCCAGATGAGGTATTTCTGAAGTTCCCTCTCTATCCAAGCCTCTGACACAGAGAAAAACCTGGCACAGCAACCTAACGATGCACTCATTCCACAGATGGCGAATGTGTAGGTTCTTAGCTCCGAAGGAATAATTAAAGAATAGAAACAAAACATCGTTCCTTTCTCCCCTTGCTCTTTTAATTTCCTTTCAGTGGAGAGTGCATGAGAAAAGGCTCGCCGATAAATAACCTTTGGAACGCCACCGACACAGACGCTTTCTCAAAGCATTATGGTTGGCTTTCTAATTGCAGGGGAAATGGGCAGGAGGGTATGTGTTGCGACTCAGGCTGAACCGCACAGTCCATTTGGGTCATGCTGGCAGCGGCGTGGGCAAGGCTCATTACCGCCCGGGCTGTCTACAGGGTCACTCGTCTGGGAAGGAGCCAAGCCATCTAACGGGGGAAAAAAAGCCACACTGTCAGCATTTACTTTCCTCCTTCATAAATGAGATTTCTGTGATGTCAGCCAGAGAGGGATTGTGACAGCTCCTACAAAGAAAAAGTGGCCAGCGCTCGGGTACAGCTCGTAGCCTGGTGATCCTGTGCGCATTGATTTTGATCTTCATCTGCTCCTTCGCATTTTTCTGCCAGACCTGAAAGCACCTTCTCTCTCTCTGCTCCACATCTTCATGCCCATGACAGACCCATCGGTCACTTTTCACTGTCATCGCTGAGGCAGACGGCTGACGCTTCAGTTCTGGACTGATGAATGGTGGGTATTTTAACTGCCCACCCTGCTTTTTTTTTTTATCAAACGTGGCAAGGCAATCGCATTGTACTCTCAGCAATCAGCTCATGACCTCCATCAATTCACAGCAACCATTGCGGTACTGTGTCACTAATAAGAAATGGCGCTGGGGAAAAAACATTACTGTATGTGAGGGGTATGAAAAACGAGGCCTCCATAAAGGGGAAGGTTTCCCTTTTTATGAGCAGATAGCACTGTGATTGATTTGATTGCTTTGTTAACCTTGATAAGGACAGACCCATGACTTCAGCACTGAGCTGACATGCAATAGGGCTACTCACTACAATGTAGACTCCAGCTACATAGACTCCAGCTTCTTCACAGAAAAGGAAGATGTTATAAGTAAAATGCGTAGTATTTCATGAAATCTATTTCAGAGAGAGATTATTTAATTATCTTGCCTTTCTAACCCTGCTGGACTATTGTGAAAGCTAAACCAGACCATTCATTGTTCTGTAGCTTAAGAGATATATTTTCACTACAGATTTCCATTTATCTGGCAAAGGTTGTATATACGTATAAAAAGGTTCTAATATGATGCTAATGCTACAAACCTACGAAAAACAAAGACATTTCAGATGATTTCAAATGATCAGAGCTGTATATGATTTAAAAGTGATTAAAAAGCTATGTGTACATGATACTAGCGTTAACATCCAGAATACGCTGTCTTCAAAATGTGGTGATAGCAACTTAGCAAGAAATAAAATAAAATTAAATAAAAATACAATATGTAATTTCCCAAAGACTTGAATGTATTATTATTGTTTTATGCTTATTGTCCAATACATTCATATGCAAGTATCCAAGTTTTTCAAGACTTCATCACAGTACTGCATATATTTTCTGTATATATAGATGGATAAAGGAAAAATGTAATAAATTAGGGGAAAAACTGCTCACATACAGGTGTACATGATACAGATAAGCAGTTAACATCTACCATGGTCTCTGGGGTGTAAAAAATGCTGAGAAGGCCCAGTTGAGCTTGATTTTGGATCAAAGATTAAAGTGGCTCCGAAATTGAGTTGATTATTAGGGCACGCATGGCAGGAGTCACAAAGACTGCTCAACTGGCCTGTATTTCAACAGAAACAGTGACTAAAGTGACATCTGCATTTATATCTGTGGGGAAGACATTAGCAAACAGAGTAGGAAATGGTGGAAGCATACATTCAGTGACTGTAATGATCAAGCATTACAGTGAAATTTAAGGAGAAACAGAAGAGCAGCTGCTCCTCAGGTGAGAACATGAATGCAGGACGTGCTCAGTCTGTCAGCAAGAGCTGGCCATCCACAACTGCACATAGAGGGGCATTATAGCAGGGCTGCAGTGCGTAAATCCCTCATTACAAGGGTGAATACACATTTGAGAGTTCAGCGGTGTAAAAACCTCAGACGCTGGTCTACACACATGTGGGAAAAAGTGATAAGGTCGGATGAGTCATCCCTCATCATACTCTTCACAAGTAGGTAAGTGCATGTGTGGAGTACACCAAGAGAACAGCACAGACCTGAAAGCTTGACCCTTACAATGACAGTATTCAGTGGCGCTGTTATAGAGGCATGGTTTGAGTCTCCTTGTCATCTTATAGGAAACGGTCACTGCAAACCATTACAAAGGTTTTCTGACTGATCACCTTTATTCTCTGATGAACATTTCTAATTTTAAGGGAGTGGTCTCTTCTGGAATGACAATACCTCCATGTAAAGGGCATGAGAGGTCACTGAATGGTTTGACGAGTATAAAAATGATCAGATGTAGTGGCTTTTGTAGTTAGCATATTAAAACCCGGTAGAACACCTGTGGATGTTATTTTGGACTGATGTGTTAGACTATGTGCATTATTTTTGCTGTGATGTGCAAAAGTCTAAGTGCAATGCTATGCAATGTTCTTACCAGGTACCAAATATTATGTGCAATATCATATGCTGTCCTCCATATGGCGCTAAATCACTTAATTACTGCAATATCTTATGTGCAATATTACTACTTAAATTCATATTGTGGTTGTTTTCTTTCCACTGGTTTTTATTCAGATTTTACTTTATTCTATTTTGAGTTTTATTAGATTCTATTTAGACTTATATTATACTTATTTTATTTATTTTATTATTGTATTGCGGTCACCACATAAGCAATTTCCTCCGGGATAAATAAAGTTTTCTGATTCTGATTCTGAAATATCTTACCCACCATCATCTAATCTGTGGGAACATGTTTTGAAAAAGTTGTGTTTTGTTTTTCCACTGCAATTAAACAGATTTGAGAGATAGTGGCTATAGGAAAGAATAATTTCTTTTGAAATATTCACTTTTTGTTGCTTTGAAACCTAAATGGAAAACACACAAAAAACTATTTTTCCAGATGTATTTACTCCATGTAGCTTATAGCATTCCAGTAAAAGATATAATAGCAACAGTTGAGAAAAAAAACACTGAGATGGATAAAGGATCACTCCTCCTAAAAATACTTAATCATGTGTAACTAATCACTTTCTCCATTGTACACCAAGCTAACTGGTTTCTATCTGTGATAAATCATTTTTGATTAGTTCAACATAAATACAGCTATTCCTAGAGATTCCAGTGCTTGGTAATGCAACTGAAAGCAAACAATCAACTATGGCTGTCAAAAGATCTTAGGGATAAAGCTGTGGACAGAGACAAGTCAGCAGATTAAAATCTATAATTAAGAACTGGAAAGTATTTCGTGGTACTAGTACCCTCCCAGGATCGGGCCGTCCCTCCAGACTGGATGGAAAAGTGAGGAGGACACTGGTCAGAGAGGCTACCAAGAGGCCTGAAGCAGGAATTTAAGGCAAAGAGTGGTCATGGTGTGCATGTGACAACAATATCACAGATGCTCCACAAGTAGCTTGTATGGGAGAGTTTTAAAAAAGCCACTCCTCAACAAAGGTAACATTAAGTCTCGATTGAGCATTGCCAAAACGCTTGTAGAAGATTCTGAGGCCAAGTGGAAAAAGTGTTATATAAAGTCAGTACTCACCATCCAAATTGAGCACCATACCTACAGTAAAGCATGGGGGTGGCAGCATCCTGTTGTGTGGGTGTTTCTCGGGAGGAGGGACTGGGGGCACTTGTCAGTATAGAAGGAAAAATGAACAGGGAAAAATACCATAATATTCTACAGGGAAACCTGTTACCCCAGCCAGAAAGTTGTCAATGGAAATGTTCCAACTCCCAACATAACAATGACCCAAAGCACACAGCAAAATTGACCACACAATGCCTGAAGGAGGAAAAGGTGAATGTCCTTGTGTGGCCTAGTCAGAGCCCAGACTTAAACCCTATTGAAAATCTGTGGAATGACAGTAGGAGAGAACACAGGATCGGCTGGGCTTTTAAACACACAAATTCACGCAGACAGCCAATCCCACGACACGGACCACACACATGATGACCCATGACATCACACACTCCTGCCCAGAGCTGTGTACTTCCTAGTACTCAGGCGATTGGCTTCACTGGGGGCGTGACTGAGACGGACCAGACGTGACAGTAATCCCCCCCGCGCAGGACCGGCTTCTAGGGAGGGGCAAGGGGTAACCCCGACCACTCTCGAAGCCGTACAAAGACGTCCACAGCGACCAGGTCGCTCCACCAACCTCGGTCCCCATGGAGGACGCCCCCGAAGGCAAGGAACTAGGAGATCCGGCCTGCTTCTGTGGAACTCCTCAATGGGTTCCTGACTCAATATTTCCCTGGCTGGAACCCAAATCCTCTCCTCAGGACCGAACCCACCCAGTCCACCAGGTACTGGAGGCCCCCTCAACGTCTCTGAGAGTCCAGGAAGGGGGTGACTCGGTAAGCCGGGGCTCCCTCAACCTCAATCACCACAGGGAGAGTGGGTTCCATAGGGCAAGAACAAGGCGTGGAAGAGCACCTCAGCTACCTTGAGGGTGGTGGGTAAGGAAAAAACGGTCCACGACCACCAACACGACCGTGTACCCTTTAGATACTGATCCATTACAAAGTCCACAGCTATGTGGGACCACGGCCTCTGCGGTACCAGCAGGGGCATTCATTTTCCGGTAGGTAACTGACGTGGGGTCTTTGACAAACAGAACAAGAACTAACAGTCTTCTCCACATCTGCCCGCAAAGAAGGCCTCCAGTACTTCCAACTCAGCACCTCTACAGTTTGGTGGACCCCTGGATGCCCTGTGGCTGGCATCTTATGCACCCACTCTATTACTTTTATCCTTAACATCTCAGGGACAAATACTTTGCCTTCGGGACATGCCTGGGGAACTGACCTCTAAGAATTCAGCCATTCCATTTCTTTATCTAAATCCCAGCTGATGGGAGCCACGATGAGCGCTGAAGGAATAATTGGTTCATTCGTTTCTGGTACTTCTGGAGTTGGCAAGCGCCTCGATAAGGCATCAACCTTCCCATTACGTGAGCCAGGGTGATACGTAATCACATAATCGAATCTATTGAAAAACAGCGCCCACAGAACCCAGTGAAGGGATGTCTAGCTCCCTCTAACCAATGTCGCCACTCCTCTAACGCAGCTTTGACCGCCAGCAGTTCTCTGTTAGCGATATCATAGTTCCTCTCTGCGTCTGTCAGCTTCCTACAGAAGAAGGTGCACGGATGTAACTTGTGAGGCGCCTCGTAGTACTGGGATAGTACCGCTCCCAATCCTACCTACCACAAATGGTTTCGCTGGATCAGGTAATTTTAGCACCAGGGCTGAGGTGAACTGTTCTTTTAACCGAGCGAAC
>JBBIGA010000126.1:13189393-13200025 GCA_037576975.1 Alestes dentex
CTACCACAAATGGTTTCGCTGGATCAGGTAATTTTAGCACCAGGGCTGAGGTGAACTGTTCTTTTAACCGAGCGAACACCAATTTGGGCTTCCAGTACTTGATTATTGTACTAAAGTTCTTGATGAATCAGCGATAAAAATTCGCAAATCCAAGAAAACGCTGTAACTCCTTGACCGTTGTGGGCTCCGGCCACTCAGTCACCACTTTAACCTTATCCTCATATACTGCCACCCCCCAAGGCCTATATGATAACCGAGAAATTAAAGTTCTTTCATGTGAAACTCACATTTCTCTGCCTTGACACATAGCTTGTGCGCGAGCAAGACCGCGTGAACATGTGTAACGTGCTCTGTGAAGTTCTTTGAGTATATGAGTATGTCGTCTAAATAGACGATTACGGATTTCTGTAACCAATCTCTGAATTCATCATTCATGAAGGCCTGGAAATTGGACGGAACATTTGCCAAGCCATAGGGCATTACCAAATAATAGTAATGGCCAGATGTGGTGCTAAGTGCGGTCTTCCAATCGTCGCCTGCCCTAATGCGCACAAGGTTTTATGCGCTTCGTCCGTCGAGCTTTGAAAATACACTCGCCCCATGGAGCTGCCTGATGGCCAAGGGTTTGAGAGGGAGAGGATGCAGGTACTTAATCGTGACCACATTAAGCCTACGATAGTTGATACACGTTCTTAGGCCCCCGTTCTTCTTCTCAATAAAGAAGAAACTGGCCGACACAGGAGAGCGGGACCGGCATATGTATCCCTGCCAGAGCGCCTAAGAGATGTAGTCTTCCATCACCTTTGTCTCTATTTCTGAGAGAGGATATACACGTGAACAAGGTGGCTCTTTATCCAGCAGGAGATCAATTGCGCAGTCCCACGGTCGGTGTGGAGAAAGGCAGGCAGCCCTAGATATACTGAAAACCTCTGCTAGATCGTGGTACTGCGAAGGAATGTGGACCAGAACCTCCACCAATGGGCTCTCGATGGCAGTGGTCCCTAAACAGGTGGTTTGACAATGGGCGCTACATTCTGGCACCCATAGCTTTACCCTTGCAGTACCCCAATCTAGCACAGGGTTATGAAGTTTTAGCCATGGTAAACCCAGGACCATAAGGGGTACGGGATGTTCTAAGACATACAATTTCATCTTCTCTTCATGTCCTGGGTCTATCCTAATTGTCGGGCTTCATTGGGGGCGTGACTAAGATGGACCAGACGTGACATTGACTGAGGGGTCGACGCATTTATATTAAATGTAGTTAAAACTATGATGGATTTATTTTTTCACAGCAGTTTCTGAATCTACACAAGCTCTAGCCCTAGCCCTTAGGTTGCTCTGCTTCAGAATCAGACAACTTTATTGATCTGTCATTCACTTTCACCACATCTAGACTTTAACACACACATTATGTATACATATACGATCCCTTTTAAACAACTATGGTTTAAACAGAGACAACGTTTGAAATATTTTCCATTACCATTCCATTAAGTCCCTGTGCACACAGGACATATAAGAAATGCAGACTGCATCTTTCATATTCCTTCACTATATCAGACTAAGCAGCTCCACTTTTTTAACATTCAAGACTGTTAAGGATGTTTACCTTAATGCAAGATAATATAAGACTGCCAGCTTGATCCTCACTGTGGGCTGCAGCTCTCTGCCATGTTAAAAACACAAATGATGGAGCATGGGGAGTTTGCAAAAGCTAGTTAGCTAGTTTAGTAGGTCTATTTTGTTAAACCTTTAAAAAAAATCTTTATCTAAACATTTTCTGTGTTTGCATTAAGTATGTCTGGTTGTGGGTGGGGGAGTTGTGAGCTCTGTCATTCAGTGCTTGGTTGGCTTTGCAGACTAGACGTAAAAGTTGCAAGCTTGAGTCTAACTCAAACTTTGTTGATCCCAGAGGAAATTCACAACTATCTGCTAATTCTCAAGCATTTCGTGTTCAATATTCCCCTTGCGGAGATGAATGGCAGAATGAGACAACCCTACAGTCCCGTGGACTTTCTCTGTAATATACTTGGTAAGTTTGCATGTCTGCAAATCCAGAAAAGCCCAAATATTTAGACTGGGAACGAGAAATGAATTATTACAGATCAAAATTATTCCCATTGTCATTAGCTTTCACAATCATGTTTGCACTGCAGCAGCGTGTGAAATTGGTTCATTTTCATCCACTGGGTTGAAGTAAATGTGTGTAAATAAAATAAAGTAGAAAAGAACATTTATTAGGACCTGTAACAGAACATCAAAGGCACTTATTTCTCACTGGTGCTACCTTTGGAGGGCAGTGATGAATCATGTTTGTTTATTTGCTGTTTCTTTCATCAGCTGCATGAGCATCAACAGCTACAAAGCAAGACAGCTAATCAGCTCATTCGGCCATTTTACATTTGTACTTTTGCAGTTGCATACGATAAAAATATTTTAAATTTTAATGCAATTATGTACATGGCAATTAGGCCTATTCATCAGTTAAATGCCATGCTTGTGTCTGGCCTAACCTCCAGTGAATCTCCTAGGCAAAAGGATGGCACTGATTTCAGATAATAACAGGGTACCATATTACTGGATAAACAGTGTTTAGATGCCTTGTCATTCTGCCTCCTCTCCATATGCTAATCTAGTATGTGAAGCACATCTGCAGAGCCTGCAATCATCTGTGTAGGTTATCAATGATGTGTCTTGCTGCTGGACCTCATTGTTAGGCAGAGGTGCCTTAGCTTACCTACATGATCTGACTGTACTCATTTCAAGTCAGACAAAGCTTGGCATATCTCTCTGCAAATTGAGCGTAGTTGGTCTGTCTGGTAGCCCATATTATTTTGACTACCTTTCCAGCAGATTGGCAGAAGAAGCAGTCTCTCCGTGGCAATGTGTTTCCCAATTAAAAATTAAGTGAGCAAAAATGTCTTTCATAAAATGCATGGCCTCCACTGTTTAATCCTCTGTGCCTCACTAAATGGCACCTGAAATGGATTAGCAAGGGTTCTATCAAATGCATGCGTAAAATGCTCAATAAAACGTCACCGTGCCCGTGAAAACATCTCTTAATCGTTGGTACAGTCAGGTTGGCAAAGTATTTATTCCCCACCTAAATATAATGTCTTAAATAATATTATTGTGAGACAACACTGAATACAGCATTTGAGGCATCTAACTTTACACGGTACAAAAAAGAAGCACAGAAATCCTATGTGAGTTACAGTTTAGTATTAATTATTACTACAGTCATTATTGACCGCTGCGACAATTAATACAAACAACACTAACTGTTCTATCAGGACTTGATAAAGACCTCAGAGTACACTGACTAATATGCAC
Source organism: Alestes dentex (assembly GCA_037576975.1). Taxonomy (NCBI): domain Eukaryota; kingdom Metazoa; phylum Chordata; class Actinopteri; order Characiformes; family Alestidae; genus Alestes; species Alestes dentex. Next base: position 13,192,730 of record JBBIGA010000126.1, read on the forward strand.
TGTGATTGTAAGCATTGGAAAAGGGTTAGAAATGCAAATGTTTGTACTAAATGGTCTGAACACTTTGTTCATATTTCAACCTGAATCTCTCAGTGTTCACATTTTCTTTATCGCTCACTACGCCCAGAGCAGATGCTAATGCAAAGCCTCCGAAGCTCTGCGGTCTTTAAACGCCTGTTAACCCGCGCCTCCAATCTCACTGTGCAGACATCGGGCATAAAAATCCAGACGTGTGCAACCCAGAGAGTAAATCATAAGAGCTATCAATAAATAATTACATTCAAATGTCTCTTAATGACCAAACTTTGCTGACAGAGCTGGAGTTTATGGGCGCTGATTAGGGCTTGCGCTGGACGCTTTTACAACATGCCGGTCGTAAAGAGAGGCCTTTGGCTCACTAATGACACATTGGTTTAAAGATAAAAGCCCCCTCCAATGTGAAAAAAGCACAATAACAGCACAACAGCTACTGCAGTGTGGTGTAATATTACAGCCGAGCCTCCATTAGACACTTCCTATATCAACTAAGCTGTGATGCTTGTATCATAAGAGATGAAACAACACTACATGATACTGAAAATGGCAAAAAAATTAAAAATAAATAAAAAATGTCTGATTGAATATAATTATAACACCTTAAATAAAATAATCATTACATTTCAAAATCATTAACGTTCTATAATATTTGTCTTATTTAATTTATTTTGTCTTAAACAGAAAAGTAAGCAGCAAACAGCTGCTCCACGGCGGTTTGTGCCACAAATTTATATTTAAATATTCATGAGTTTTACCTCAAAGTTATTGCACTGTCATTAGAGTTGTCTGGGTCTGTGGTGACAGTGGTGTGGGTGTGCCCAAAGCTGCCTGAGGACTGACTGCTCCAAACGGAACTTTTCAGCTTGACACTTCAGTATGATTGCCTGCTATGTAGTCCATCTCTTGCTGCACTATTTATCAGCCACACTCCACCATTAAAAAAAACACCAAGATGAGGGTCTTTGCTTAACAATCAACTGTGAAGTGTTTATAAAAATAATTGAAAAAGTTGAGTCGATCCATTGTGATCAGTTTGCACTACTGTTGGCTCTGGTGTTCTTACAAGCAGGTGACTAAATTTGGAAAAAATGCTTTAATTTTTTTGAAGTAATAGTGTCATTATCTAGTGTAAGGAAATGCACGATAAAATAAAATAATGTAATTCACTTTCACTGTATCTAGATTTTGATTTTTAACACACACATTATGTACACAACTATGGTTTAAACAGAAAGGATGTTTGATTGAAATATTTTTCATTATGGCTTTAAGTCCCTGTGCGAAACGTCTGGGCCAACACGGTCGCGCTCAGCAGAGAGCCCGTCCCCAGAGTTTTACCAGGTTACAGCTCAGGACACAGAGCGGTTACATCATAGGTTGTTGTGTGCCTGGTCATCAGGAGCCTAGACAGCCCATGTGCAAACACTGAGCGCATGAGTTGGGTTGCTCGGCACCTGATGACATGTCCATGTGTTTCTTGTTTAAGTTAAGTAAAGCTAGTTGGTCTTATTATTGTTCGCGTTGTGTGATTGGCTGTCTGTGTGTGGGTCCAGGTTTGAAAGCTCAGCCGAGCCAGAGGTTCGCTGCGTGGTCACCAAACTCTTCCTGTGAACGTCTTGGGTTTGTACTGAATGTTTATCTGTGTTAACTCCTACGCCTGTGTCTTTTGTCTCTGTTGCTGAACTTTGTGAAGGACTCCCTCCTGAGCTCTACACCCAAGATGGCTCGCTCAGTGGTAGTGAGAGAGCTGCCTCCTCCTCAGCCAATGGACCATGGATAGAGGCTCCACGGGACTCTCTTCAGTACCAGTGACTTTGTGTTTGCTTCTCTTTGTCTCAGCTGGTCGTTGCCACAGCGGCTTATGAGCGGATGCTCTTGACTGGGCTGATCGGCCACATAACCTGTAGCTCGGCCAAGAGACCGAGCCTTCTCTCCTTTTGCACAGGAGTGAAGGTCCTCCTGGAATCACCTAATACTTGTGTTGATGCTTATGTCCATGTTGGGAGCTCAGTGCTGTTGTGTCTTCCCCGTGTACCCGACATGACAGATGACCACGCCATAGATATAGACGCCACAGCCGTCCCCCTCCCCAGCGAAGAGGACCTGTTACAGCAGCAAGTCGCAGTCCAGCAGTCACAACTAGAACAACTCGCTACTGTCGTGAGCTAGCTGGTAAAAATAGTGTAAGCAATACCAGCCCTGGTGACTCCTCAAGTGACAGACACTTTCACTAAAACACCTAGGCACACTTCACTCCCAGGACGTTATGGGGGGGACCCTGCTGCCTGCAGAACCTTTTTGCTCACATGTGAGCTGTATTCTGCAGAATATCCTATGACGACTCCGATGCAGAAAGTCTCTCTGTTGACGCCTCACAGGGCTAGCTTTAGAATGGGCCACCACCGTGTGGTCAAAAGGACACCCAATGATCGCGCAGTACATAGAGTTTGTACAACACTTTAAAGTGCTGTTCGACAACCCAGACCAAGGGAAATCCAGTAGCACGAGACTACTACAAATACTCAGTCGGTATTGAGTATGCTGAGAGCGGCTGGAATGAGCCTGCACTCCTGGCCGTCTACCACCAGGGGCTCAACACTGACGTCCAGGCAGAGATCCCTTGTCGTGATGAAGGGATGACTCTGGACCAGCTTATTGCCCTGGCAATTCGCCTAGACCAGCTTCGGAGAGCCAGGGCCCTCCCTAGTAGGGCATTAACGACTTCAGATTTTTTCAAGTCGACTTATCAGTCATCATAGTCGAAGTCGAGTCGACTAGTCATGATGACCTCACACACGTAGCGGAGGAAAACAGGTGTCCAGCATTGAGCAACTTTTATTAAAGTTCTCTGTAACATTAACAGTGAACATGACAATTAAACAAAACAAAACAAAAGCTGATCCCTTGAATTTCCTGGTAAATTTAAGTGTAAACAAAGTTGGAAAAGTTTAAGCCGCGGCACCACTCAACTCCTCTGGTCTGGACGACTCTCTGCAGTGCTAGCGTTAGCCAACTTAGATAGCGGTGCCGTTTCAGATGCCGTGCAGAACGCCAGTACTGTTCCTGTACTTTAACAGCGACTTGCAGGTTGTGCAGGTCTCCGTGCTGTTTGTGTGTCTAGAGTGAAGGATCTCCACACATGTGATGAGTGACAGTCTCCTCTGCTGCGTCTCTCATCTTGTTGTGGTCTCGTGTTTAGATTTCACTCGCGCCACCAGTACCGCCCTGTTTTATGATGGGACTATAATAATTGCGAAGGTGGGAAAGGCAGCAGGAGGAAGCACGCGGCCGATTGTTCCAGCCCCATCTGAGTCCCAACCACAGCCCATCGATGTGAGCGCCACTAAACTCGCTCCTCAAGAGCGGAGAAGGAGACGATTAGAGGGCTTATGTTTGTACTGTATGGGGCACTTCATGGCCTCCTGCCTGCTTTTACAGCCAAAGGTCATGTCCCCAACACTAACATTGTCCACGTCATATACACCTTAGTCTTTATGTACCATGCCTGTCAAATTAACTGTGCCTAACCTACCTTTTTTTGTTTCTGCTCTTCTAGGCTCCAGATTGGCTGGGAACTTTGTGTCCAGGGCCGTAGTATCATACTTCAGGATCCCTGTGGAAAGGTTCTATCCTGGCCAGACTCTATCCTGGTCAGAGCCTCAGACAGGAGGTTAATTTCGGGCAGTTCCGTCCATTGGCGGACTAAACCTTTAGGGGTTCATATGGATCCTTCTCACAATGAGAGTTTACAGCACTCTGAACTGTTAGTGATGTTAAGTTTACCTTGGTTGCGTATGCATAACCCTGTGATCGGTTGGCGTAAAGCCAAAATCAAGTCATGGTCCCTGGAAGATACTAGGTTAACCCCTAGTATTCAGCAACAGTCCACTTCTATTGAGAGTCCACACGCTAATACGCCCATAGATATTCCCCAGCAGTATAGGGATCTAGTGGATGTATTCAATGCGTCTAAGGCTGCTCTCCTCCCTCTGCACCACCCCTGGGGCTGTGATTGATGTCCTGCCGGGCTCTAGCCCTCCATGAGCCATGGTTTATCCTCTGTCAGAGACAGAGACAAAGGCTATGGAGAACTATGTAGCTGAGTCACTCCAGCAGGGATACATTCGTCGGTCCCGGTCACCCGCTTTGGCCAGCATCTTTTTCATCGAGAAGAAGGGTGGGGGGTTGCGGCCTTGTATTGACAACCACAGGCTAAATGCTATCACTGTGAAGTATCCCCAGCCACTTGCAGTCATTCCCCCAGCCACCGAGCAGCTCCATGGGACAAGCATCTTCACTCGGCTCAACCTATTAGGGCAGGTGTCGAATGGAAGACCACCTTTAGCACTACGTCAGGCCATTTCCAATACTCCATTATGCCATCCAGCTCGACCATTTTAGTTGACGTAGATGCCTCCAAAGTGGGCTTAGGAGCGATGTTGTCGCAGAGCTATGATACCCTACCAAAGATACACCCCTGCGCCTTCTTCTCCCGCAAGCTTACCGAGGAGGAGCACAATTATGATACTGCCAATCGCGAACGTCTGCCGGTCAAAGTGGCGTTAGAGGAGTGGCGTCACTGGTTGGACCTAGATACCCCCTCGTGGTATACACTGACCACCGCAGCTTAGAGTATATCCGGCAGGCTAAAAGGCTTTGCCCTCGAGATCAGTCTCCTGCTACTGGAAATCCTGGGGTCCACCATACTGACGAGGTGCTCGGACATAAGTACTGGTGGCCATCCTTACGGGCGGACGTGGAGAGCAGCGTAAGTTCTTGTTCTGTCTGTGCAGTGTTGAAGGTTCCCCGTGCACTACCTGACAGGAAATTAATGCCCCTCCTGGTGCCAAGGAGACCATGGTCCCACATTGCTGTGGACTTTGTCACAGACCTCCCGGCGTCAAAAGGGTACACAGTAGTATTGGTGGTGGTGGATCGCTTCTCTAAGGGGGTTCGGTTCCCTCCGTACCGTTACTTACCCACCGCCTTAGAAGTGGCTTAGGCATAATTCCGCTCATCCCCCCGAGCCGTGTTTTTGGCATATGGCATCCCAGAGGACATCCCGTCTGACCAAGGTTTATCTCACGTGTCTGGGCCGCATTCTTTAATAAGAAACTGGGGACTCCTGTTAGCCTGACATCGGGCTACCACCCGGAGTCAAATGGTCAGGCTGAACAGTTGGTACAGGAACTGAGTAGGTTCCTCCGGGCTTATTGCCATGTCTTCTTGTTCTGTTCATTAAAGTTCTTTTAAGAAACAAAGGCCGATTTCTGCAGTCGTGTCTTCCCCGTGTACCCGACATGTGCACACACGACATGCCAGAAATGCAGTTTGTGCACGGTCAGCATTGTTCATATACCTTCACTATAGCAGACTAAGCAGCTCCACATTTTGAAGGCCGTTAAGGATGTTTACCTTAATGTAAGATAATGTAAGACTGCCAGCTTGATACTCACTGCAGCTCTCTGCCAAGTTAAAAAAACACAAATGATGAAACACAGAATAACACAAATGATGGAGTGTGGGGAGTTTGCAAAAGCTAGTTATCTAGTTTAGTAGGTCTAGTTTGTTAAACCTTTAAATATCTGCATCTAAACATACTTCTGTGTTTGTAAGACATTAAGTATGTCAGGTTGTGGATGGGGGAGTTGTGAGCTCTGTCATACAGTGCATTGCAGACCAGATGTTAAAGTCTTAATCTTCAGTCTCACTCATCTGATTTGTTGAAGCAGATAAAGTGCCATTCTAGTTCAGTTACTGTGCTTCTGTCTGTCAAATGTCTAACACTGGGTGCACTGATCCGTATTAGATCGGCGATGAGCATGTGTAAAGACAGTAAAAAAAAGTCTGATGTTGGATCTTTTTGGAGCATAAAAGGAAAGGGCGAGGAGGTGTCTTAAGATGCAGCCAGACACTTAGTTAACCAATAAAAATGAAAGTAAAAGCAGCTAATATTGTACTTAATAGCTAATGTTGTATTTGATAACACACTGTTTGATGAACAGCTTTATATAAAACTGATGTTAATGAAATTAGTAAAGAGGTCAGTAATGACATTGTTATGATGCATAATATTTGGTAAATGAGTCTGGTGAGAAGGGAAACTGATAGTATGTTTTTTGGGTTTTTTATATTTAATTAGAGTGTATACCCCTCGCCCCCAGTTAACATGGCAGCAGCAAATCAGACAAGAGCAGAACAGCATAGTGGTTCTTCCAGAAACCAATAGATGTCCCTGATGCTATTGGGTGGGGGGCCATCCTTAGCACAGCAGTGACCCCAACATGGTAGTAGCATGTGCTGCACTGATATGAGTGCATCAGACACAGCAGCATCGCTGAAGGTTTACTCAGAGTTACTGATGGGGCGAAAATAGTTCACCAAACACACACACACACATACAGCCAACATCAGTCCTGTGTGCAACTGACAAAGCGCTAGTGCCATGAAATGTACTTAAGAAAGATGAGCTATAGTCTCTGAAAGTGTGCACCAGCAAAGTGTCCTAGTAAGATACAGGTTTCTAATAAAGTGGGCAATAAATGTATATAGTGTATAAAATCCCAGCAACACTGCTGTGCCTGATACACTCACACCAGTACAAAACACACTAACATGCCACTATCACACTGGTGCCACTGCTGTGCTGTGAATGGCCCACCACCCAAGTAATATCTGCTCAGTGGTGGTCTTGTGGAAGGATAGAAGGTGAGAAGGGGGGCGGATAAATTGTGCAGTAACAGATGGTCTACAGCCTGTAACTGTATTCCTAAAAAGTGCACTTATAGGGTAAAAATCTTTGAGGATATGAACACTGTAACTGTAGTAGTTCCCACTGGGGTATGTCTTGAGTACCTTTAGAGAACATAATTGTGCCATATTTCTTTACAATTATATATTTTAGGTGGCACTCACTTCATAAATCCTGTATTGATGTAATAAGGGGGCTGAGGGTATGGCTGCATGTGCAAGCCAGCTTCATTAGGCGTAATCCAATACTCACAGTCAAAACAGCAAGCAGGGGTCAAAACACAGGCAGGTAGACATACATAAGGTCACAAAAACAGAAATAACTAATGATGGAGACCAGCTCCGAAGTCCGTAAAAACTCTGGTACTGATAGCAAAGCCAAGGTAAGGGGTATATGTATTAGAACTAATGGGTTCAGAAATGCAATTGAAAAAGAGTACAACCAGGGTGGAGCTGCAGTGAGCCACATCAGCTTGAGCAGGTCCAAATGGAGGTCTCCCCAGGAATCAA
>JBBIGA010000126.1:13202256-13226370 GCA_037576975.1 Alestes dentex
GACTGTTTCACTTGCTGCCTATTGTATATCACCACTTTACAGGTGCCATTATAACAGGATTATCAATGTTATTCACTACACCTGTCAGTTTTAATGTTGTGGCTGATCGTTGTGAAATGCTGCCCTGAGATCAAGCAGCACACTCAGTAATCTGCAGCTCTGGTCCGAGGACAGTAACTCTTCAACTGTGCTGTGTAAATTAAGTCCTGACTGAAACACTTATGATTCCAGTGCAACATCAGATGCTCACGTGCAATAATATAGAAATATATGGTGCAATATTTTCATTCTGGTAAACTAATATTCACATCCCACTCACATTGCTATTACTACGCTACATTGTCCAGTTATTGTCTATTTATTGTAGCATTCTGTCATCCCTGGTACTCTGTTCAATGCTGTAACTGCCTGTAACTGCAGTAATTATACCTACAGTGCAATCACTCCAGAAGGTTTGCGTAACGTCCACATTTATTGTCCATTCATTGTCAGTCTATCGTCCACTGTCTGTTGTAACCTGCAGTCTGCTGAATGTTGTATGTTGCTATATGTTGCCCTGAGGTCCATGGAGAAACACTGTCTCATCTCACTACGTACATGTACACAGCTGCTGATGACAATAAAGTAACCTTGAAGCTTGAACCTTGAAAAGAAACCACTTAGAGCACTTAGAGCATTTACTAATGTGGAGACAAAGGACTGATCTGATATTAGCCTGTAATTTTAGTTACTACAGGTTTAAGATTAGGCTTCATTATCTGGTTTCATAACTAATTTGACAATTAAAGGTTAGAGAGAATAGCTATGGCTGAGGAAACAGGCTATTAACAGAGACCTAATAATTTCTCATGTTGAGTGAATAAATTCATGGGTATCGGATCAATATACGAGAAGATAACATAGAAGAGGAGACTGGCAAAATTGAATTGGTCTACTCAGTTTGAGTAAAGGATTCCAGTTAAATGAGGAATTCCAGTGACTCTGCTGAGCTGATATCCTGATCTCTGTACTAAAGTGGGCTGTGTTCAGTGTAAAGTGATCAATATGTCATACGTGAACACGCCACAGCACACAGTGTGAAAAGCACGAAACTCTCTCTCTGTCTTTAACCCATTCACCAAGTTAAGCGGCAGGGAGTCAGGAACACAGCGCTCAGACAGCAGTGTGTGGGCGTGGTATCTTGCTCAAGGGTACCTCAGTGATGCCACTAGTAGTACTGGGATTTGTCCCCCCACAACTTTCTGATCGGAGGGCGAATGCCCTAACCACTAGGCCACCAGCTACAGGTAACTGCTACTCTGATGGATGCTTTAGCCTATTAAAATAGGTAAAGTATGTAATGGCAAAGGACAATATGAAATGAAGGGCATCTTTTGACTAGAAGGTACAACCCATTAACAGAGGTAGTCCCAAAACTTATGTTAGGTGTCAAAACTTACCTATAAAGAACCAGTGTGGCAGGTATTCATTTTGAACAAGAAAGAGCAGGAGATCAGCAGTTTGAAAAACCAAAAGGAGTCAGATGTGCTCCACACCGGCTGTCTGTTAATACCCCTGCTCTAAATCATTATAAGTGTGTCCAAAAATAAAAATAAACCCCACTATCCTTTACCTGTAGTCGGTAGGGCTGATAGAAGTCAGTTTGTGTATTTAGAGGCAGTTTTACTTACTATAGTTTAGTTGACACGGTTCATTTAAACGTCACAGGTACCTCATCATAGGTAAAAGAGACTGAAATTTGCTAATAAAGCCAGTAAAGAGTTCCTCTGATATTATGATTATCTTTATTATAAGAATATATGCAGAGCTGAAATACATTGATAACACATTTGAGACATGTTGGTTTTGTCTCTATAAACTTTTAATTGAGAAGAATGGCTTGAATGAATCAGATAATGACCCATGGGTTAGGCTTTATCTACATCTTCTCTGACAAAGAGAGCTCGCCATTCAGGCTGAACAGACATTTTATTGACTGACAGAGGCAGATCAGAAGAAGAGTTACATGAGTCACCTTGATCGCAGATGAGTAGCTATGGTTTTCTAATGCGACTGGAACGAACCATTCATTTTCAGGTCATGCATCTCAGGGCATACCGTTTCACCTCCAATTAACTGTAGACTGCAATAGTTAAAGGCATTCATGCATTTGGCATCTTTTTTTTGTTCATGTTGATTCTGTTGCCTGAAGGAGACTGGGAAAGAGAAAGCACTTTGTGGTGGTCATTGCGTATTACTCACAAAATGTTGAAGCAATGGCTAAAAGTCACACATATTTAAGGAGACGGTCCATCTGAGAGTTCAAAATTCCATACGCGAAGAGCAATACATGACCTGGGACAAGAAAACTGAAGATTTGTCCCTCTCTTAGCAATTAAAAGAGGGGTATGCTCGCGTTAATCTTGTATATTTTAATATACTTCTTAGAAGTCATTTTGATCTTCAGATGGGAGTTGTCCTTGAATATGACTGGAAATATCAAAACGGCATTTTTTTTAAAAAATTGAATGAAATAAAATATTGTCAAATAAATGGCACATTAACATATATTAAGAACAAATAAAAGACAAGTACTCTGGGCACGTCATAAGACAGGTGTGAGAAAAAGCGAACCATTTGGAATGTTGAGGATTTTTGCACAAATTGTTCTTAAAATGTGATCTGATCTTCACTGAGGTCTTGAACACATTTTTTTTTTTCATATTTCATGTGCTTACTGAAAAAAAGCTTCAACAAAATAAGGCCATCGATGGAAAATCTGCAAACCTCTAGGATAAAGTAACGTGTAAAAACGGGGTATTAACGGAGTCAGATGTTTCAGTCAGTTCAGGTGTGGGTTTAACCTACACTGCCACATAAAATATCTTCTCTTCCCACCACAATTTGGTGCAACGTGCTACTCAACAGAGATTTCAAATAACCCACTTCTATGGGGGCACGAGGCAGAAGAACATTCTGTTTCTAGCTGTGATACACAGTGGCAGGAATATAACGATTTTAGATTACTTCGCTGCCTGAGGCCCTGACTTTCTCCATCAGTGCCCTGACCTGTTTAAAACACTGTACTGTAAAAAAGGTGTGAGTTGTTTGATAATTAAAGACTATTCTGACTTATCTAAAGATCAGATCAGACCTTAGGACAAGGGTGCGTGTCGGCAGAGCAATCACCAAATTGTGCTGCTGACACTTCAGGAGCTGTTCATATAGAAAGCCAGATCATTTCAAAGGGTTCACCAACATTTCCACTCCGCTGTGTCTTACAGATAGTGTAGAATTTAGCGATATATCGTGAGCTCATTTGGTTTCATCACAATCATACTGGTTGACTAAATGCTTCAGTCCATTCATGGCTTACCTGCTCATTCTGTATAACCTGTTCGGTTTTGCATGAACAACACTTGAACAAACATGATATAAACAAACAAAACAAACAAAAAAAAAAAAACACAATTATCAAGGAAAGTTTTCCTTTACAAATGGAATGCTTGTTTTTCTTTCATTTTTTTGCACCTCACTGATGTCATAATAAAAGCTCGAAGCAGTTAGGCTTTGTAGCATCAGACACTGCACTGCAATTGAGTCCATACTGTTACTTAGAAAATGACACAGTTAAAAGCAAAGGAGGTAAAGAAATGGGTCCTAATATGAAATGTCAACATTCTTCACAAAGCACCTGTTACTCATACAGAGCTTCTAATGATACAGTCAAAACAAAGGCTTTTCCCTAAGCTGCAGGGCTGCTTTCAGCCTCAGTTCATGGTTAGACAATGAGTACTAACGACACTGGTTGAAATCGTAAAGCGCTGCAGTAACATCGGCCAGGCCCAGCATTCCCGGAGCTTCTGGCGCTAAGAGTGATAGTCAAGGATGAACCGAAACATCACTCCTACCCAGAGACGCCTTGAGAATATGGCCTCAGGCGTGCCACAGTGGATATTGCCATAGTCCACACACATACACATAAACGCGCACACACACACCCCCACATATCCGTAATACATGTATGTGTGTGCGAGTCCTGTCTGTGTTTCAAACCATGGATTAGATATGTTGTCTACACATATATTACACACACAAACACATTATCACACCTCAGTACTGAATTTCAGCAATGCTGAAAACAAAAAATTTACAATTTCATTTGACCTCTTTAGACCCGGGAGGCAACATGCACACATCTCAATTCCAGCTGTTTGTTTCCTTGCATGTAAGGGCTCTGAAATATCTTCAAGTAAAATAATCTTTTTTTTTATTAGAGATATGTTATGAGCAAAGAAATCATATTTTGAAATATATTAAGAGATCGATAGCTTATAAATTATTGCATATACATATACTAGCTTCAAATAAATTGCTATACTGTCTGTTATGCATCACCTTAGTTAGAGCATTGAGTCCAAGTACTAGGATAGGAGTTTGCTTTGACTGTATCCATTAAGGGAGCTATGTGCTTTAGTATTTTTGAAATAATAAAAAAAAGGGAGCGCCACTGATTTGCAAACTACATAGAAAACAATTATCAGACCCCCTTACACTAATCTTTTATCAAAAGTCACTTGCAGATAAGAGCACGCTGCAGAAAGAATCTTTTGAATTCTTAAACCTCACGACTTTAAGAAGCCACAGAAGGAGCAGCCACTCAGATCCAGAGTGAAACTAAAACGACTCTTGAAATTTGTATCTTAAACTGTGAAGTGCAGATATCACTCTTTACCACAAGCAGTCCAAGAGTAAAAGATCAGGGTAAGAGATATTGTAAGGCATACAGAACAAGAGAGAACTCCTCTGATGCTTTTTCATGTTTGTAATGTCGAATCTGAAAGCAGAGTATCCTCCATGTCCTTGTACTTCATGGGTTTCTATAGTGTCTTTTCATCCCACAAAGCTTATTCCGTGTTGGGAATATTCATCATTAATCTTCGGCGTTTGTGGAATAAAAGTCATTTAAGGCGTCATCCTGTGAGAGTCCTCTTCACTGAAGGAGTGAAGGTAGAGGAGGGATGGCGCTACATTCAAAGTGCCAGACTGAGCATTGCAATCAGGAGCAGGACACAGATGCTGAGAGTCTGGGCTGCCAAGACACCCCCACCTACACACACAAACACACACACACACACACACAAACACACACACAAACAAACACACACACAAACACACACACACCCAAAAGAAGGGCGAAAGTCAGCATAATTATTATAATCATTACCTCCTAAATTTAAGACTAATTACGTGATTTAATTAAAACATAAACAGCGTGAACAACTTACTCATAGCCAAAATAAGTGCATATTATATGATGCGGACACAGAGTACAGCATTGTAATAAAAATACAGCAGCCACGGTGAGCCTCATCTATCATTATTCCGCTATTCTCCTTCCCTTAGCCTGTTCATGGTCACAGGTGCCTGACACTGACAAATAACACCTTGCTATGGCTGTGATCCAACCATTCTCGCAAGAGTGAGAGAAAAATCATCCTTAATCCTAGTCTACAGTTTCACATACATCCATAAATACATACATACATACCATTCTCACATTAGATATCGTTCTACATAAGTTCCATCACAGCGAACACATTATGCAGCACCTATATATGAATTTGTTATAAGACATGCTATAACACACAAATAAGTATGTCACTGACTAATATTTACATCATTTTTATTGATGAAACTAATACAAAATACCAAAAGGTTTCACTTCTTACATCACACACAGAGCAGGACTCTTCCATCAATGCAGGAGGAGAGCTTACCTCCGATGCGCACTTGTGCAACAGCTCCGTCTCCACCCTCACTGTGTGCTCTCACCTCCACCAGATAAACTCCATCCTTGTGCCTGGGCAGGTCTATAAACTGTTTTTCTGTAGTGTAAAGAAGCCCATTGCCGTGACCGTCCTGCCTGTACAGAACCTGGAGGTAGCAGATAAGAGTCCACATAAATGATCCCACAGCACTCTGCATAGAATGTGCAGGAATCAAGCTTGGTTGAGTTTTACAGTACCAGCAAAAAAAATATATATATTCTAACTTCACTAAAATATACATTGTTTAGTCATTCAGATTTGGATAGTTTCCGATAATCTGAGGCAGAACATAAACTTAGTCCCAGTAAATTGCCCTGACTGTGTGACACTACCACCCGATGTTATGCAACACACCTTGTAACCCCTCACTGTGGACTCATTGACCGAAGACTCCACAGGCTCCCAGGCGATGTTGACTGATGTCCCGCTGGAATTTATCTTCGTGCTAATGATTTTTGGTGGCCGACTTGGAGCTGAGAGGAATGGAAAAGTCATGTGTAACTGACTTTATGTATATATATGTATATATATATGTGTGTGTGTGTGTGTGTGTGTGTTTGTCAGATAACAACAAGATTTGGGCATGCAGTTCTGAATACTGTAGGAAATCAGAAGCTGACATAAGCAGATCTGGTTCTGTGCTGTGTTATTTCATTACCAAATAAACTTCATTAATGTTTATAATTCACTCAACCTTATGTCCCATCCAACAACTAATTCTTTGCGCTTCAAACCTATCATACATGGTGTTATGAAAGCAAGACACGTACGAGCTTTCTTCGTGTGGATCTCTTTCTGGCTGCCCGGTCCATATCCTGCACCATTGAAAGCTCGTACTTCAATGACATAATGCGAGTCAGGCTTCATGTTATCCAGACGCGTCTGGTTTTCTCTGCTGGAGAGGCGCTGTGTTGACTCCTCGCTCTCCTTCAGCTTCCTCCAGTACCTCACCTGCCACAGGGCAAATATGTTCTGCTAATGCTGCCAGGCAACACACTAACTGCTTAGTAATTACCGAGACATTTCGAAAACACAGCAAGTGCAACTTGAAAAAGGTTTTATCAGTATAATGTAACTGTAATTGGCTAGCAAATGATCACACACTCTGCAGGTGCAGGTTCTATATTAGTAGGGCTACTGAGATATATCAAAAATCACGGGACCTTAAAAATGAACTTAATATTCGATCCTCACCTGATAGCCCTCTACTGTATGTTGTAGAACTGGCAGCCACCATACTATGGCCTCAGAGGCCGATAGAGTTCTGGCCTCTACAATGGTGGGAGCTTCTGAGGGAGCTGAGGACACAGGGGAAAAGGGACAAACATGTCAAAATAAGATACTAGAATGGGCTTTTGGACCGAACTGGAGAACTTGAACTTTGGTGCATCCTTGCATCTAAATGAAATGCATTCATGCATACCTGATGTAGCCACTGAAATAATTAAGCTATAAGTATCTAAAATATTAATCATTCTCTCTCCTGCATAATGTCGTGTATGAGTTATGACCCATGTCCTGCCCTACATCTGCTGTGGCTACCTCTCCTCCTGTGCTGGGCTCAGCCCCAAGGATGTGTCAGGGTTTTCAGCTGCTCCTCCACTAACAGCACAGTGGGTTACCAGGGCGACACGCCTCAGGATGCAGTAAAGAATGCCGAGCAGAGTGGTGTCATGGACGTCTTTCAGTGTGTGTTAATAAGTGGGTTAAATGTCTCGAAAATGCGCAGCTGGAATTATCAGCTTAATGTCAGCGTTACAGTGATCAGAGTAAATCCCAAGACTAGACGAGGGAGGAGGCTCCTAATCACAAGCACTTTGAATATTCTGCATTTGGGAGAGATGGTGGTGTTGAATATGGGGTGAGTGATTATAGTGGTCTGAGTGCAGCTGTGGTGAGGTTTTCAAATCAAAAAAGGAATTAACGAAAATGAGCATTCCGTCATCTAGAGGCTTTCAAAAACCTCAAGCCTGTGTCTTTACATAGTAATGATGCAAAGAGCACACACACTTGGAGACTGTAAGGAAATAGGGCATACTATACTTTATGCGACTGCTACGGGTCATAAGTTCAGCTCCAAAAAAAAAAAAAAAGTGCACACAAAACATCAGTGGGACTTGTTTTGACGGAAGGAATGCATCTGACAATACTTTTCCCTAGAATGTCTCTAAGGATCTAAATCTTTTTTCAGTTCTGCCTGAACTTGTGACACGCAACACACTTGTTGGTCCTAAGGGTTAATGCTTAACCCACCATGCTGTGACTCCATACTACAGAATTTTGAGGTCATATGCAAACACACCAAAGGCCTGGCTCAGATACCCACCGTCCTGAGCAGAGTATATGGCAGCAGGAAGACTGTAGGGTCCCTCTCCTTTACTGTTGAAGGCCTTTACTTTCACATCAAACTTCGTGGCAGGGGTAATGGAGGGGTCTTTATGGACGTAACGTTGGGCCCGAGGGTCCGTGACAGTCACTTTACTCCAGTGATGGCCACCCTCAGGTTTAAATGCGATGATGTAACCAAAATTACTGCCATAGTAGTAGTGAGGCTGCACAGGCTACAGACAGAAAAGAGGAACTTCGATAAAACCCTTCATATCCTGCAACTGATAAAACACAGAATAAAAATATTCTACTTGATCAAAAAAGGGGGATGGGTGTTGGTTGGCATTCATAAAACAAACCAGTACTTACTGTCCATGTGATGGTGAGCTCTCTACTCGCCCCCCCACCTCCGCCTACATTTGAGGGTGCTACCACAGGAGCTAAAATAGTAGAGGAATGTGAGACTTCACAATTCCAAAGGGTTTTATAAACTGCTGTGAACACTAACAGAGCCAAACAATTTAAGCTCTAGTTTAAGAGACAGAAATATGCTGTTCATAATTATTGTCATTACTGTCTATTTAGCACAAATGAGTATCTATATATAGCGAATGTATATATATGTTTACTGAATATATTAATACAGTAAATCCCCAAAATTCAAGGGTTTACATTCCAAGAGCACCCACCAATTGTGAAAAACAATGTGGTCAAAAACAATGCCTAGAAATGCACAAACCCGAATATGCTCCCAAATATGCTCCCTAAACACTTAAATTTCATTTAAACTCAGCTTAATACACCCTTCAAAAATGTATATGTAAACTGTTCTGATGTGGGAATGCTGAACTGCATCTGCCAGAGATGCGTCACAGGGCAGCAGCCAATCAGCAGCAAGGAGAAATGATTAATGCTCTTGGATTGGCTGCTTTCAAACCTCCCACCTCTGAGTACAGCGGTATTTCACCATCCCAAGATGGTTATATTTTAGATGGAAATTTAGCTGAATTTAATACTTAGGGTACAAAATTACTAAATTATGTTTACTATATCAACTAAAAATAAGAGCGAGAGAAATATTAATAAAGTAAATGAAAACAATAAATAAAAACTTGAAACAAAATCGAATCTAGCAACAAACCTGCATCCAGCGTTGTGATTTTGGGTGAGGGGTCGCTAGGCTGTCCTGTCCCCAGAGTGTTTGTAGCAATGATCCGAAATTCATATTCAGTCCAGGGAATCAGATCAACCACTGTGGCTGTCTCTGCATTGCCCTCTACATTGGGAGGGGCTGAGAACATATAAATGAAAACTACTGATCACTCAATGGTGTACACTTTAAACATGGAGAAAACAATTTTTCAATTGGCATAAATTATTAAAATTTACTGAGTATGAGAAAGTATGGCTCAGGAACAGATCACCTGTGAATTTGCTGGACCTACACAGGTAAGTTTAGTCACCTCAGCTTCACTCTTAACCCCACTGGAAGAGTCGATGCTGTAGCATCTAAGGTCTTTGGATCTTTTTACCACATAATACACTACTAGATGCAACAGAGCTTTGGCCTGCCAGGTATAACATTTAAGAGGCCAAAAAGGTCACTTTAAGAATTCTCTCAGGCAGTACTGGTGTATTCACAGGTAACTGCACCTTTCCAGTCTGACTCCGGTGTTCTGACCTCTCGGTACTGGATGGTGTATCTGGAGACGGGGCTGAGGTTATCTAAGCCCTGCCCTAAAAATACCCTCTGAGTACAGGGGTGTTTCACCATCCCAAGACACGTTTTCAAATACGGTTGCTTTGTGTTCTCTCAACAGTTCTAAAAAAATGTATAAAGC
The DNA here is from genome assembly GCA_037576975.1 of Alestes dentex. NCBI lineage: Eukaryota > Metazoa > Chordata > Actinopteri > Characiformes > Alestidae > Alestes > Alestes dentex. Next base: position 13,212,236 of record JBBIGA010000126.1, read on the forward strand.
TGTATTTTATACAGAAATTTAGATTAATTTACATTAATATTTATGTTACAAAATTAGTAAATTATTGTTTTCTTAATAATTTAGCACAGAAATGCATGTAAAATTATGTATTGCCACAAAAAAAGAAAACTTAGGCAGCACTGGTGTACTCACAGGTAACTGCAGCTTTCCAGTCTGTCTCTGGTGTTCTGACCTCTCGGTACTGGATGGTGTATCTGGAGATGGGGCTGAGGTTATCTGAGCCCTGACTCCAGAGCAGCCTCACAGACTTTGGCTCGATGTCTTCCACACGCACTCCTCCAGGAGGTCCAGGAGGCCCTGGGTGTAGAGTGAGAGAGGATCTGCTCACCACAAGCTGGCTTTCATCTGCATTTTCTGGTCTAACTGGCTAAATGAGTTGGATTTTGGTACGTCCCATTTGCCTCAAAACTTCCTGGAAATAATTACAGTGTAAAACTGTGGAAAGGAAAGGAAATGTCTGCTGTTTACTCTCCACTTCATATCCAACGCTTGAGCGCAAAATGTTAAATAATGACTAGTTCTCAGGAGTTTATGCCTGAGGTCTCTAGCATATCACCCACTTCCCATAAACATTTTCCTCATAATATATCTGACCAAGCCGTTGGTTTTGGCCTCGGCAGCCATTAAAACCCAGTAAATCAACCCTGAACTCTTAGCGGAAAGCTTCGCCGTCCCATTATTTGTTTCTTTTCTTTGGTGCAGTTTCGCCCTCTCTCCTTCCAGAGGTAAAAATAAATCAAATAATAGAAAAGCCAGACTGAGGCACTAGCTATTCAACCACCCTTCAGTGGGAAACACTGGTGGTTGGGGTCACTGTAATGTAAAAGGTTTTAAAAGTAATAAAAGTCGTTAAAAGGAAAAAGCAACACTTCTGTGTTAAATATACGAGGGCCTGATGAAAACGGCCACTTTATGACAAAACCCTTCAGCAAAGTACTGAGCCTAATCTAAATACTAAAGACTAATCTTGTGCTAAAAAGTGCACTGAGAATATTACTTGGGAGAAAAGAATGAGAGATCCACATGTCATTTAGCACCAACCGGCATCTTCGATCTCTGAGTGGCTAGGAATTAGTTGCTTCATGGCAAACCGAAAATCTCACCATGCCTCAGGAAAATAACAGCATGAGCCATATCGAATTTACAAGGGGAATAAGGAGCTGAAAGGCCGCCATTGATCTCCTGTTCAGCACTATTTCCTCAGCAAAACAGACCGTGCAGTTTCATCTGTCCTCGTAATCACTGAGTCAGTACTGAAACATTTACACCTCAAATGACTTTTGTCCAATTTCCCCAAAGCACTATATAAACACACCCTTTTCTGAACCGTCTATTATGAGACGGGGATGGATGTAAAGGAAGAGGATGATGCTTAGTGTCATAAACAGTGAATCCCAAAAGTGCCTGTGGTAATCATAGTCGAGAAACACTCAGGAAATCCACCCTCAATTCCAGCCCACAGATATGCTTTACCAAGACCTCCATCCACAAACACATTGACTGTAGCTGTGTTTAATGAAGTTTATTATGTCAGTGGCTCCAAACTCGAGATTACATTACAGTCCGTGGCACACTAGCACGTCCCATTAGCAACCACTAACATCTATGGAATACTGCCTGGCAAAACCAAACACGCATATGCAATAGTGGTCAACAACTCTGTTTTGATAGTCTTGTAACCAGTGGAGAATAAGGAGAGAAACAGAGATCTGGCCCAAATCAATCATTCATTACTATTCTGGTGCCAGAAATAACATCGGCCACTCTCAGTAGTTTGCCATCTCTGTCTCCGTATCGAAACAAGAGAAACTATACGTTTTCCACAAATCAACCTTTTCTTTGCTGAAAATGACTGGCCATAATTTTGGCTCTCTCCGCAGTTGGCCTCCATCCATAACAGAAGGCTTTCATGCTATGTGTGCATGTGTGTGTTTCTAGTGGGTGCGTGTGGATGCGTGTGTGTGTGTGTGTGTGTGTGTGTGTGTGTGTTTGTGAGTTTTTTGACAGCGACAGTGCCTAGCCTGGCAGACCCGTCCAAGCTAAAACAGCACCGTCTGCTTACTCTTATTTGATTTACACCTCATTATCCACCTCTCCCCTACAGCACTGTAGCCAGCCGCTGAGCCCAGGGAGGAACATTACTCTTGGCTTCACTGAATCCTACAGCACAGAGAATGTCAGGGAGTTCAGTGTATTAGAAAGTTTCTGCACTTTTATAATGGAACAGTACTGGCTGTCATAATATTTCTTTACTTTCCAGATATAAAGCTAATTAATTTATCAGGACTCCTCCACTGTCGCTTCACATGCAGTTTTGTTTAATTCCCAAGTGCCTTTCGTGAATCTTAAAATAAAAAGGAGGGAGTAATTAAATGGCCTTACTCTGTTCTGTCAGATTTGTCTCGATAGAATCTGCATCTATAGTACAACCAATGCATTTCCTCTCTTACCACCAAACAAACAGCTACTTTAAGGAGCCACTTTGAGAAGTATGTTGTCAGTCTGTTCCAACACGTAAGTCAACTATATTTATACGTATACACGGTATAAATAGTTTGGGTGCCTTGGTGACATGACAGCTTTTGCTGAAATGGAAAAATGAGGACACGTTCTCTACAGAGAACACATTGCTGCACATTTCAATTCATAATTACTGCAAAAGTTGTGGCTAATTTTATATTTTATCTTTTACGTTCAGCAAACAAACAGAAGTTGTGCACTAAAAGTGGCAGAAAATTATGTTACTTCTCTGTAGAAAACATGTTTACTTATATTCATTTATAACGAAACATTTGGCCAATGGTGTTGATACATCACTGGAGGCTGAGGAGTACTTTTCCCCCCTTGAAGATGGCATACACATTATCACTTGCGACTAAATGCTAAGTGTGTGTGCCTGCGTGCGTGTGTGTGTGTCATACCTCTCACCACCAGGTCAGCAGAGCCAGTGACGTTGTCCACAGGTGTCTGGGCGGTGCAGGTGTATCGGCCTGCATGCTTCAGCTGCGTGTTCTTAATCTGCAGCTCACAGCTCGATGTGCCTGCCTGGCCATCCTAAAGACACACACACACACACACACACACACACACAGATTCAGAACTGCAGTTGTTGTGCACTCAAATCAGTACAAACTAACAGTCCCGTTGAACAGAATGGCACACAGTCACAATGAGCAATAAGGGCATATACTCCTTTACAAAACCACCTTCTAACCCTCTGAATAGAGACCATAGAGTATATTTAGAAACATTTTCATTAGCCAGGTTGTCACAATTTCAATATCAATAGTGCAAGTGCTGCCACAAAGTCCGATATGTTTCACTTCATTACTCATTAATGCTGCCTAGGGTTCAATTAAGACCAGCAGTCCCATTAGTTATGGAAATGTTGCATTACTGGGAAGAAGTGCTGTTTAGAGCAGTAAGTCATGCACTTCACCACAACGCACACAGCATAAAGTGAATCATCCACTACGTGCCTAAGTGCCTAAATACCAGAGGAAAGAGGCCGTGCTGCATGAGCACAGCCTGCCAAAGGACATCATCCATCATTAGTCCATTACAGGCGCCCTCTCTTTTGCTACGAGGAGATGAGAGATGATGAATGTGGGTAGGTGAGGCTGGACTATTTTAGAGTCTATGCCAAGCTAGCTTATTGAGAACGGATGAGTGAGGAAATAACTGCTCAGATCTAAAAGGTGAACAGCATCAGTCATGTTTCAGAGCATGTTTTTATAAACAATGCATGGCCATCACTTTTTATCTGTTAAATGACAAATGTAGCGAGCACCTTTGGAAGTGTATAATATTACATTTTCTTTTAAAGATTTGGTGTGACAAAAGTGTTAAGACAAATTCAAACTGTCCACTGTGAAAAAAGAAGTGGAGAGAAAAGGCAAAAATCATCAGGATCCAAGCAGAATGTGCGAGCAGTGTGAGGTTCAATGATTTGACATTTTGTCAAATGAGCTTAATGGAACTGTAGGAGGTGCGAACAAATGACGCTGATGTAAGCATATCAAATTTTTTTTTTAATGTCAGCTTTTTTGAGATTTCTTTTGCGTCGTCCCCCATGGATGAAATTTTACGAAATCTGCTGTGCATCCATACAGTGTAGTAGTGATGCAGGGAGTGAATTTTCATTAAGTTTAAACCTTTACATCTCAAGACATTGAGCTAGCCAAACAGAACAAAGTGAGCGAATAGCCAGGTGTAAACATACCAAATTCCAAAAATGTAGCGCAAGCGGTTGTTGAGATATTGAAGTGTGTAACTTGCAGTGCCCCCTATGGATGAAATTTCATGAATTCAGGCATGCTTCCAAAGGAGGTGGTGGTGATGCAGTGTGTCAAATTTTGGGAAATTTAAACCTTAACGTCACAAATACATTGGCGCGTGAAAAGCTAGGTTTTTGAATCAATGTTATTCAGTATGAATCGCAATTAGCTAGGGTGAAGGTAAAGACGCCCTTATCCAGAGCGACTTGCAATCATTGGTTACAGGGACAGCCCCCCTGGACCAGCTGAGGGTTAAGGGTCTTGCACAAGGACACAGTTGGAGAAAACTGGGCGTTCAAACCTGCAACTTTGGGTCCACAGGCAAGTGTTTTACCCACTAGGCTCATATCACCCTGTCATATTCATCTCTGATGGTCAAACAGTTGTCAAGCTATTGCCCAAAATGTGCTCTGTGTCTACCTTGTGAAAAAACCCTAGGTGGTTTATTTGTAGGTGGTTCTAGGGAATCCACTACGTATGACCAATAAAGCAGTCAGGCTTTCCTGCTAGAAATATACTTTGCGGGAGTATATTATGTATATGATTCAGAATCAAAAGTGGTTCATGTCAAGCATGTCCTGTTTCACTGACACTGTTAAAAACTGCTCATTTAAGCTATTTCCGCCGGGATCAATAACATTTTCTGAGTCTGCCACTGGATTGAAATTCACAAAGCCCACACATTACTGGTGAAGGTATTCTGATAATGTTAATTAGATGTGAAAACGCTACTAAAGTGTAATTAAAGCAGCAACATTCAGTCCACTGCCACAAACTGTCAGGCTAGTCCCACTTGAAAATGACCTGTCCATGGTAGCATTGAAGAGTAAGTAGTGTATTCGCTGCTCTCACCATTACATATTGGTAATATTCTTTCTCCTTGTCCAAGTCGATCGCATGGCTGTTGAGGGACCAGATGAAGGTGAGGTCGAGGCTCGAGTCATGTGACGCAGCACACTGCATCCTGGTATTTTCTCCCACGCTCACATCAGCGTTTGAGGGAGCCAGCATGATCTTGGTGGCATCTGAGAAAAACAGTGAAAGAAATTGTATAGGTACATTCTACTAAATTCCTTATTCCTATTAACAGATCTGCAGCATCTGCAAAGTCATTCACCAAACAGAGATGACCAGAAAGGAACTGACTCAACTAATGCTTCTGTGTTTAAACTTTAATTTCATCCAGGGTTCAACAAAGGTCTGTGACTAGCTGCTGCTGCGGCTGGCTTTATAATGCAGGAGGCTGCATCGTGTGTTTTTAGCCAGCAGAGGACAGTGCTGAGTCATATATCAATCACAGCATGGCGCCTTCACTAAAGGGGTAAGAAGCCACTTCTAATTTAAGAAGAACCCACAGGCTATTATATCGAGAAGAATGCACTAAAGATGAAACTGAGAATTTGAAATGCTTAGTTCTGACAAAGTCAATCTCTCTCTCTTGCGCGTTACTCTCTCTCTCACTCTCTCTCTCTCTCTCTCTATTTTCTTTTTTCTTTTTCTTTCACACATGTGCACACATAAGCAATAAAGACAACCGAACTTGATTTTAAACCATATGGCTTACTTAAACAGATAAAATAAGTCCAAACTGATCTTCTAACGCCTGCACTACAGAAACATCCATTACACTATTAAGAGCTTGAGGGCAGTTCGGTTTGCATTAGTCTTTCTCTGACAATATTAGTTACTGAGTGTCGGTGCAGACAGTCGGCACGCAACTTTCTACACAAACACAGCTCTAATATTAGCCATGCTTCATGTTCATCCTATCCTTAACAGCATTTCTAATGGGACATCTACAAACATCAGACATAAGCATACGATATTTTTAACTAAACGTTGCTCCTCTTGACAAACACAGCGGCACAGATTTGGTTTTCAGCCTCTTTACCTGTCACTGAGAGGGAGCCGGTGCTGTTGGCTTTCCCTCTGTCATTCTCAGCAAAGCAGGTGTATTTTCCCTCATCTGATTTGGTAACATTGCGAATCTCCAGACTTCCGTCCTCCCAAATGAAAATCCTGCCACAGTTTTTTCAAAAAGATTGTTTGTTTTCACAAGCTTTGTCACAAATTGCAAGCATCACAAACTTGACATATCGTACTGCCTCAACCCATAACCACTATTTCAGCTGTTCAGTGAAAAAATAAAACCAGCTCAACCCGACAAGAAATGTTTGGTGTCAAGGTATTTGCTTCTTTTATTCTCTTCTAAAGCTAAAAAGCTACAAATTTAATGAAGTTTATGTCCCACCAATCTGCATTGTGCAATCTGCATATTTAATCATCACAAACTTGTCATAAAAAGTGCTGAGTTGTTAAGAAGTGGAAGTGGCGAAACACTGCCTTCTGACACTGTGATATTAGAATGCGAAAATGTGACTATTGCTATTAATTATGATATCTAAAGCAACAACACTGTGTGAACACCAAAGCTGGCTAATAGCCAGAACCAAGAAACAAACAACCCACACCACCTCCCAGCCCTTTAAGTAACATGACTGTGGTCAAAACTTACATTTTGGGAATTTTAAAAATATTATGGGAATATCAAATCTTGAGCTGAGTGAAACATTACAATTCTATTGTTTATCTCAAACACTAATAGAAATCTCAAAAAGTATTCATGGGTTTCCATGCTTTTCATCCCTTGAAGCCGTATGTACCAATGCTTAAGTTCTAATCCAAATAATTAAACTTTGAATTAAATTCATGACTACATTTGGAATAAAGGGAGACTTAAAAATTGGATCTCACTGTGCATTAAAAATGGCATTTTAATCCATGTAAGAGAAAAAAAAACATTATTCTAACTCCATGTACATTACAAGGTGCTGTAATACAGTATTATTGCACGCAGGCTTTAACTCACAGCATGAGCCCTACCACAGCAATACCAGATCCACTCTTGGATTCTAGTAAATTACACTGAGTAAGCCTGCTTTATGTCCTGACTGCACTGTAAAATTTACTACGACTGTGGCCATATGTTTCTGTAGAGTAAGCTTGAGCCACTGAAGGATCAGATTAACACTTGTGTTGTCCGAGGGAGATTGTTGTCAACTCTCACTCAGCAAGAATCTGCCCTTGCCTCAGAGCTCAAGACAGAACTAAGCACCAGTGCACTAAAACTGAAAAAAAAAAAAAAAAAAAACCTGGACACTATCTCTGTTACCTAAAGAGTCATAAGGAGATAACTGCACCTACAACAGCTCTGTCAGACCCTTATTCTTAAATGAAAAAAGGGTAAACCTGAGTTCACCCTGATGTTTCACTGGGCTTCTGAACAAACAGTAATGTCACAAAATCTGAAGCTTGTAGAAATGTGAGTGCCCGGTCAACGTGGCTGGACCTCCCACCTGCTGGAGTTGGAGAGCAGCTCTGTGCCTTTGCTCCAGGAGAACGTGGGTCGGGGTGCTGCTCTGGGTTTACACTCAAACACCACACGGCTATTTTTTGCTCCCAGCAGCCTCTGCTTCACAGGATTCATCTCAAACGAGGGAGCACCCACTAAAAAAAACAAAAACAAAAACACAAAAAACGGAGTTGAGAGAAGGTCAGCACCAGCATGATGGAAGCTTGACTTCTTTTACAGAAGACACACAAGCAAAGACAAGCCAGGACGAGAGCACAACGAGAGGAAAAATGATCAAGTATGAAGGAAGGAGATGATGGTAGGATTTTGTTTGTTTTCCTAAGTGAATGGTGTCATTTTGCTGACTCAGATCTGACCAGGAGTACAGGGACAGCTGGACAATCATGAAACAGCTTACCAAACACTCGCAGTTCAGCGTTGGCGTAGATCTCCCCATGGCTGTTCTCAGCAATGCACTGGTACATCCCTGAGTTCTGAAATGTCAGATCTGTGAGACGCAGTTCGTGCTGGCCTTGCTGTCAGGAGGGAACAAGCAGACCACCTTGTATGTTTCATTCTTCAACATAAATGAATTATACAGATTTTTTTTCCCCAGGATCCTTGTGTCAGCTAATGCTATTTGAAATGCTGTCTGAAATGCAGCATATAAATATAGAATATACGAACAATCTTTTTTTTTTTTTTTTTAAATATTGAAACTGGTCCTTACTGAGGAAATAGCAAATCACTGAAATGAAACATTGGAGCTATTTGTTGTATTCGCTAATAGGGCTGCTCTGCTGACTCCTGAAACCCTTCTTAAAGATTCCAGTGTTACCTGCGTGGTGTTTGTCACTGCTCAGGCTTCATCGTTAGATGTCAGTAAGATAATGAAGCTCTGATTTGCATGCACAGTGTGTTCTGAGGGTAGTCCCTGCTGTGCTATGCCCCCTGCATACACTCCCAGCCTTCTGGAACAGAACTGTCTGTTGCTAGAGGTGTTACGCAATAGTGTCGGCACCCGCTCAGAATTGAGATGTAGGCTAGAGTTTGCCTCATTGACTCTGTGCCCTACTTGAGAGAGGCAAGTGCCAGCAGCCTGGAATGCCTAAAGCAAGAACAACCCCTGCATAAGACGCCCCGAAGGACAGAAATCGAAAGGTAGATCGTGATGTGTTTATACTTGTCTGCCCCTTCATACATATATATTTTCTCGATGAGAAGTAGTCATAGAAATGCTTGTGGACCTCATTCAATTAAGTTAGTGCCAACCGTAAGTCACTCGTAGTTTTAGTAATACCAGTTTAGGGATGGAAAGCAATAAGGCTCATACCATTTCGCCGTCCTTCAGGAAACGTACATGCGGTTTGGGTTTTCCGGTAGCCTGGCAGGACATGATGTAATCACTGCCAATGTCTCTCTCACTGCTGCTGATGTGCTCTACCCACTCCGGAGAAGCTGTAAGCGAGATCAGCAAACATTGCGAGGAAAGAAAGACTGAAGAACCCACGTATGAATGTATTAAAGTACTAAACACTTCTGAAACTGCAGACCACTATCTAACTTTACTCACAACCTTTAAAATCGATACACGTTTTAGGACGTAAGAAATCAAACATGAAACATTCTTAATGTTAAAGTCAGTTCATGTAACAACATTTTATTCCAAGGAATTTTGGACCATTCATCATTATGAGATTTTGATATGACAGCAACAATATGTTCTTTTTCATGCTAACTTTGCCCTACACCACTCCCACCACCTCTGCTGCAAGAAACATGATTAAATTAAGATGCCTCAAAATGATATATACCCAGAATTACTAATTCCAAACAAACTATTTTCAACGTTGTACTTGGGAAACAGAAGTGGGAACCTTTCCCTTGGTAACAGTCGTACCTTCCACATAGAGATGTGCTTTGTGCCTGTCTTTGCCTTTGGAGTTGAGGGCCTCACACTCATACATGCCTTCGTCCTCATACTGCACATTAAAGAGATGAAGCAGTCCACCGGCCATGCTGATCTCATGGTGGGGTGGCAGTGCTCCATCCACTTTCCACCATTTGATTTGTGGGATGGGACTGTGGATCAAACAGTTACACACAAGACGTTCACTAACACCAATATCCAAAATGACCTAATTACACTACATGTGTTACCAAAACACAGTAAACATATACCACCGGTCAAAAGGTTTAGAACACCCCAATTTTTCTGTTTTTTTGTGTTGCAATTCAAGCGGTTCAATGTCTCATTGTTCATTCGGCAGAAAGTTCTTCCCAACTATGTTGCAGAAGTTACCATAAGTGTGCGGTACTTATAGGTTGCATTGCTTTCACTCTTCTGTCCAGTTCATCCTAAAGCAGCTAGATGGGGTTTAAGTCTGGAGACTTCCGGCCACTCCATGTTTTCCAGCTCACCATCTAGTTCTTTTTTCTGAGCTGGTTCTGACAGAGCTTGGGCTTATGTTTTGGGTCACTATCTTGCTGTAGGACAAACTAGGCACATACCAGAGGTACTGCATGGCACTACAGAATTATTTCCCACTTCTGGGTAACCTTACCATGTTCAGCACTGTCCTCTGTACCATTTCATGCTATTCATTGGACTTGAACTGTTTGAATTTCAATAAAAAAAGCTTGAAACACTGGGGTGTTCTAAAACTTTTGACCGGTACTGTATATTGGGAAGTGTTAGCTTACTGGGCTGAAAATTGCAATCTTATATATAGTATAAAATTCAAGCAATACCTAAGTGAATAATTTTCAGGACTTTCTGGACTGCTCATATAAATCTTGTCATACTCTTGTCATATCAAGTAAAAGAACTCACTTTCCCAGTGCAAAACACTCCAGGGTGATGTTCTGGCCGACCAGTGCGTATGTGTCTGGGAACTTCACTTTGATATCAGCTGGGTACTTCCGAATGGGACCTAGCAGCGACAGTGTACAGCGTTACCCTGCTGAGTCACCTGTTTTTACTAGCCTTCTCTGGGGTCTGTTTCTGCCTCTACTTCCACATTACTCATGCTCAATAGAAACACACAGTGATGCACTCTCGTTTTGTGTCAATCTGAAGGGCTCGCTTGGTTCGAGGTGTTTCAAAATATTTGGCTATGCTATGACAGTTCAGACATGCCATGCAAAAAACAGACAGGAATACACTCATGAACACACACACACACACACACACACACACACACAAACACACAGTCAAGTATGGCTCTGAAAATGGGGCAAGACGGAGCCTAAGGGTTGTGCTGCTCTACAGTAATGAAGTCAAAGGCGAGCATATGCATGACAGAATAGGAGAGTGTGTGTGTGTGTATGTGTGTGTGTGCATGCATGTGAACATCTCAAAGGACAAAGGCTTTCATGATCCTGTCTTTATGTCTTCTAGACATGTTGTCTTCTGTAGTTTCTAACGGAACAGAATAAACACACTATTCATTGTATTATACCGAAGTGGCTACTGCCTTTAACAACTACCATATTAGTGAGAAAGGACTAAAACCTGTGCAATGTGGTATAAAAAGCATTTCATTTGATCTCTTTAACTGTATCTTGGTTTGATGTATGATATATGGTTTAGGTCTCCTGAAAAGCAGTAGAATATTCCTCTTAGGCAAAATGTGCACTCAAAAGCAGGCCTTGTTTCAGAACCCCAAACAGAAAATAACTGATGGACCAACAAAAGAAACGCTGGGGAACAGCAACAACCTCCTCCTTTCCAAATTTCCTCGCCTTTATTCCTTTCTTCACAACTCCTTCCAACTTTATACAAACAAGCTTTCGCACACAAAAGACTCTTGACTGCTTAACTTGTGGTTTCAATCAGAGGCAAAACATAATCAATCACAACTTCCGTCCAGTCAGTGCCTAGAAGACCTCACAAAAGAAACACAGCACTGCCACTTTAGTGATCGATACTTAGTATTTTTTAAATAATGCAACACAGAATGCATTTGATTTAAAACAGAATGGTGTCTGTGTCTCTGAAACAAAGATGCACAATAAAGGTGTAACTAGTGTTGATGGATAACCGAGTAGAGACTTATTTGGGGGTTGTTTCAGCTTTGACATCCACAGCACTACAATTTATTATCTCCCATGTTAGTGGGACTCCCATATTTCCATAGCATCTATACAAATTATGCTAGTAAACTGCCTGGATATGAATCATTTTGATGAACTGTTTCTACCCCCCTTCTCTGAAATGAAGAAGTAGGTAAGAAAGTAAGAAGAGAGTAAATGGCTTACGCTCCATCAGTGGGACCAGGGGGATGAACTTGCTGAAGACACTCTTAGCGATAGAGGGGCTGGAGACGAAGCAGGAGTAGTTCCCACTGTCAGAACTCTCTACTTTAGAGATGTACAGATTCCCTGTGGTCTGGGACACAAAGCGGCGCTTATCCAGTGGGATGAAGAAGGGAAACTCATTCAGCATCCAGCGAAAGGAAAGATCATCTAAACAGAGAAGATAAGAGAACCAAGCATTTTTTTAAGGAAGGTCTGGGAATTCTGACACTGAAGCTTTTATTTTACGTCTTCTGGGTGCAATTTCCCACTTTCCCAAGATTAAATATGAAAACGATATTTTGAAAATATTCTAAATATATACAGTACTACGCGAAAGTCTAGGGCATCTGCGAAAATAATATTTTAAAACTGTTTAGATAAGTGTGTTTTCTTCACATTAATATCACTAAATATACTAAATCCAACTAAAAAGAATAAATACAAATAACACTATACAGTCAGTATTGATTTCAGGAACAGTATAACAATGTGTTCCTTGGTGAAGCCCAGTATTACTGGTAGACACCTGGTTTGAATCAGTCCTTCATTCAATTAAATCAGAAGCAGCTGATGGAATTTCACATATTCAAACAACGGCACCAAGGAAAATGTGAAACCAAACCCGTGTTCTCCTCACCAGCTGACAAAATATTACAAACAAAGCAAAACTTTTTAAACTGCTTTCTTGTTTGTTTGCATTTTTTCTATTGTTAACTTTGTTAGCAGAAAGACACTTTATTACACGCTGTGAAAAATGTAACAATTTCCATAGGTGCCTAAGACTTTTGCACAGTACTGGGACGAGTACATAAAACGTACCTGGGAAATGAGGAGGAGGGGCACATAACAGCACCACCCCTTGACCCTCCTTCACATACACGGCCTCTCGTTCTTCTGTGGAGAACATGTCCAAGTCTACAGGGACAGAATGAAACTAGTTTGGGCTCTTCAACAATCACAGTCATTACGGCTCGCCGCACTCAGCCTGCTCTGATGACCTTTGATAATAACGCTGCACCATTTCCACAAACAAAAGGATAAAAATGCAGTTCCACGCAATTTGCATCATCATCGTTTCTGACCACAACACATAATTCAGCAGAACCCACACAGGCATTTAAAAAGGTTGACAGCAGAAATTAATTTTTGCCTTTCCTTAGCAAACGCTGCCTGGAGCTAAAAGGCGTAAGCTCAGGTTTTTGTGAAAATGTTACCTAAGTGTTTTTAATAAAACCTAAAGAAGAACAAAAAGTTCAGGCCAGATTCAGTAGACCAACAGCAGCAGTACGTAATGCTGTGTCTTGGTCTTGTCATGGTCACTCACATCCAAACTGGACGGACGCCTCCCGGCTGACGACGGTCCCAAACTCATTGGTTGCAAGGCAGGAGTAATTCCCAGCATGCATGCTCTTGTCAGGGTTACTGATGACCAGGTTCCCCCCTGCAAGACTATAGTGGTCGTCATCACCCTCCTGGACCTCAATCTCCTGCTTATTCAGCCTCCACCTGCGCAGAGAGATATTACACAGGCGAGGCGTGATAAAGAAATGTATTAGCTCTCATAGTGTATAAAAATCTGAAAAAGCATGTTATCTGAAAAATTGCACAATGATTGGTCATACATTTCCTACTAACTGTGCAGCAGTACTGAATACACAGGGTTGTGTGAATGCATTAACGGAGGACTGCTATACATGGACGAACGACCACATTTCTCGCCATCTGTGTTGGCCATCAGTGCTCAACCCTGCTGGTGGCCTAGAGGGGGTGCCAGCTCAACAGGAAATGAGTTGGAAATTGTTCATCTCATTCTTCAAATGCCCTCTGACCTTTGGGGCAACTTGCAATGGAGTGGACGTAGCAGGGAGGTGTTGGAGGGGAAAATTGAGCTGAGAAGGGCGGGTGCTGAGAGGCCTAGAACTACAGCAGAGGATTAATTTGAGGTGCAGGCAAGGTCAAACCTCACATGGAAATGGAGCGTGTGAAGGGGCATGAGAGGATCTGGGGGTCAAGGCCCACTGTTGATGAAGGTTATGGTGAGTTATGGGACCAGCTGAGTGAAATGGATGAGGAAGCTCTGAAAGTGGTCTCTCCCTCTCCCTCTCTCCATCTCTCTCTCTCTCCCTCTCTCCCTCTCCCTCCCTCTCCCTCCCTCCCTCTCTCTCCCTCTCTCTCTCTCCCTCCCT
>JBBIGA010000126.1:13226470-13240591 GCA_037576975.1 Alestes dentex
TCTCTCCCTCTCTCTCCCTCTCTCTCCCCCTCTCCCTCTCCCTCTCTCTCCCTCTCCCCCCCCCCCGGAGATTTTACAGTAAGGCGATGATTTTTAAATACAATATCCTGCAGTGAAAGGGAAAAGGCCAAAACTATGACATGATAATCAGTTATAAATCCCGTAAGTGCTGCCACTGAGGGTTAGGTATTGCAGTTATGCAAACGCTATGTTTGCTAACTAGTGCAGTAAAGCCCAGCATGGATGCTCAGGAGCATATGTTACTTGTATGTGGCAGGTGGGCTGGCTCGTGCTCGGCAGCTCATGATTATCTTGTCCTCCGGCGACTCCTCAGGGTAGATGGTGTCGACTGGCTGCTCCTCAAACACGGGTCCATAGCCCGCGGAATCGTCTGAAGGAAAGACACATGCAGACAAATAAACAGTGACAGAGAATTAGTAATAACAAACATGGAGAAAGGAGGGAGAAAAAGCACTTTCAGACAAGCAGTGTCTGGTCTGTGGAGGATACATACTGTGTTCTGCAGTTACATAGAATGGAGTGAGGTTTTCTACACCTACACTACAGAAACCTGCAATTCAGGTATCCTACATCTATTAGAACACACGTTTCTTAAAACTGAAAGTGGAATAAGGTTAAATTTGTTTAAAAATATAAAATCTCAACACTGGCATTCACAGAATGTCTGCAAATATGTGCATCTACGGCAATAATCACAAATACTTGTGCTATTCTAAACCAGCATTTTGAAGAATTTAACATTTAGATGCACCGCAGAAATGAAATTTTATGTATTTCTATTACTTACAACCTACAACTGCCAATCTCAGTCGTGGTGATTCTATTGTCTGCGCATTTTTGTGTTTTCCCTCCTCTACACACCTGTTCCAGGCCACAGTGAGCCTGTTAAATAGGCAATTAGATGATTCAGGTGTGCCTGATACAAAAATAAATTGCATAGCATGGGGTCATCAGGAATGGAATTGGGAATCCCTGGACCATAACAACACAGTCCAGCATAACATTTTACCCTGTAAACCCGTATGTAAGTATTATGTGATCACTCTAAACAAGATGTTTTAAAATCTGTTCCACATTAGATAGACACAGAAGCAAGAACAATATAAATTCTAAAGTTTAAATAATCCAATAAAAACCTGTAGAAAAAAAACTCAATATGAAAATACACTATGATATATACACAAATGCTGGTGTTTTAATGCTACAGATCAGTAACTTGCAGTTAAGTGAATTACTAGTAACACAAATGGCACATAATACAATATTGCACATACTGAAAATGTTTTAGCACCCGATTAGAAAACTGCATAATATTGCACATGGTAGACTACTGCACATATTAATAAGATAATAATGCACATAATGATACTGATCTATTGTGTGAATTGACGCACCCACCCCCCACCCCGACTGCATTTAAGCAGTCTTTTTTTGTATTAATGAGACAAGCATGTCTCATCCTTGCTAAGTTGAACTGTAAGGTACTTCAGGCTACATTTGCACTACTAACCTGGAGTCACTGGAGTTATCTCACTTGACACAATTTAGCTTCTTTACATATGTAAAAGCCATCAAAAGCACAGGCTAACTATTAGCATACAGAGGGCATGACTTTAATGACATATGCAAACAGCATCATTAAAATCTTCATTACTGTACTATCAAATGCCATAATAACCCAGCCAGCAAGAATAATTTCTCCAACCACCCCATCTGAAATGATGACTTCAGTCAACCTGCCAATTCCATTAGCGACAGGCTAGGCTAATTGGCCCCACTCAGTCATTGGGGAGGCCAACATCAAACGCCAATGTTCATGCGTTCAGACACAAACACAATTCAAGGTGATGAATAACTAATGAGCCAAAATGCTGTACTGCAAATTATTCCCTTAGATCCAGATTTTGCATGCATGTGCACGTCTGTGTCTGAACACTCAAAACGTTGACTTTTTCACCAGCAGCTTTCACTGTCTGCAAAGATGTCTCATTTATTCACCAGTGAGTGCATCGCTCTCTGCCGAAGAGATCATGGACATGTCAAAATGTGACAACCTTTAGAAATCCATCACAAAAAGAACAGACGTACATCCCGGCATTGCTAATAAAGGGCTCAGAACGCTAACAAAATGACTCTGAATTCCTTTTTTATGTGAAATAATAGTGCAACAACGAGGGGAAATTTTTCTGAAATGGGCATCAGGGCTCTGTGGTATTAAATCTGACAGGTGGCACAATCGCAGCAATTCAATCGTATCCTTCCGCTCAGAGCCAATCTGTGAAAAGGTGTTTCAAGAACACAGCGGAGAAAGCAGAAAGCCTGAAAAGGCACGCCAGCGAGCTGAGAACCGACTTCATACAGAGAAATAATAACCATTTCTCTCATCCGAGAAACGAGTATCAAAAGAGACAGATGGCAGAGAGTTGTGTTCAACAGGGCACAAAGGGTAGGGTGTCTAAATAGCAATCTCTCCTCTTCCTC
Organism: Alestes dentex; assembly: GCA_037576975.1. Classification (NCBI taxonomy): domain Eukaryota; kingdom Metazoa; phylum Chordata; class Actinopteri; order Characiformes; family Alestidae; genus Alestes; species Alestes dentex. The sequence continues at coordinate 13,228,973 of JBBIGA010000126.1, forward strand.
CTTCCTTCTCTCCATCTCTGTCTCAGTGATTCTACACTCAGTATCTCTCATATAGCTTCATCTGTCCTTCTGTCTTAATCTCAGCCCCTACCTCTCTCCCCTCTCCTCCCTTTCTGTGTGTCTTAGAGTCTCTGTGTCACAGCCAAAAGGGGCTACAGAGCGCTGCACAAAGAGTAGCCGACTGAACACAAAAACAAGAAACTTCTCAAGCAGGACTAAAGAAAGTCATAAAAAGTTCTTTTGGGTTACATTTTTTGCCGACCAATTATGTGGAAGCAGTAATTTTTCATGCATACAAGCAGATCAGGGACCACCATGTGTAACAGAATGTCTGGAAATAGTGTCACTGGTTCCAAGACTTATCAGCCAGTGCAGTCACTGTAACCACTTTCAGCTACTTAGTAGTGAAATGAAAAGGAGAATATTTCATTAAAATTATACTCAAATAAAAAAGACACTATAAAAAGCCCAAGAGAGCAAAGAATTCTGGAAAACAGCCTACAGCACTGACAGCAGTAACTAAAATACACGTAATATGGTCCTGTCCAGCTAGTCCATCAGAAGGCAGTATAGGAAAGCTCCTATCTGCAGGCTTCTGAAAGTGTGTCCTGCTTTTGTCCACGAACAGGCAGCCTATTCAGCATCGTAATACACAGTGGAAAAAAAGAACAGGCATTTGGGCCTCATTTAAATTGTAAATCGGCAAGCTCATATTGCTCAAATCCAGTACAACCTCTTTCACTTCCTTTTCTTTCAGTATCTCTCTGTCTGTTGCCAGTTTAGCACTTTCTAATGGATACATCTATTATTCAAATGTTTGGGTAATTTTAGCAGCATTAAAATTCCCAAGGATTATCCTATAAAGGCATTTAACTAGCCCACAGCTCATGTCGGATATATCCTTTCTGTTTAGCATACAGAAATACATTGAGGTAAACACTGCTGGTGACACAGGCAGTCCAAAAATAGACAGAAACTCAACACATTTTTACCTTTCTCCCTAATGGAAACAGATATTTGTTTATTTCCATTCACACGCTGCGCATTTCCATCATTCTGTACCTGCGAGAGCAAACAAACATCCTTTAAAGATAGTAGACCATGCTGGGAAGCTATACGCGCCGTTGCCGCTGAGAATATTTCTGCTTTTCTACTGCCAGTAAGCTGCCTCTCCTGTAAAGCAGGAGTCATGACGTGCACATAGGCAGCCTCTTCCTCTGTGAGTTGTGTAAGCACATTCACATTCATATGGGTCACTGGGAATGTTACCTAACCACTGTTCTAAATTTTATATACCTCACACACGCCAGAGGGGCCTTTCAGAATTGAGCCAAGCTAAATATAAATGTTTAATATCGAGTAGTAAATACGAAAAGCCGAGGAAGAGAGAACTCGTTTCTGAAAGTAGACAGTCAGTTGTGTGAGGACAGGTCACACTCACAGTCTTCCCCTCACCGCCTGTCGCTCAATTCCGTTTCCTAGACAGAACATACATGAAGTCGTCCGCGTTCCTTGCAAAGTCGTTAATCAAATCTAGCGGGCAGTTAATTTGAAACACAGGTGTCTTAAGTTAATCGCGGCCTGCATGATGATGATGCTAAAGCGCAGCCTGAAATGAAGGGTGACTTCTGCCCCTATCATCCGCCAGCAGCTGTGTGAGCGGAATACTTTAAAGCCATGCTACATAGGTTTTGGTTAATGAGCAAAAGGAGACATCTTTGAGCAGGTGCCGAAGCTCATCCACTCGCTGCTAATGCGAGGCACGCTGTGGCGTATGAAGATAAGAAGTCGGGAGAGCGCTCCGATTTGGATTTCAAAATGAATGCATTCTTGCTAATTATTGGCTTATCAGCATCTTAGTCTAGAGAAACGCCAGATATGTTTCGGCTCAGGCTGCCTTCCGAGTCAAAACATGGTTCTGCATGCAAATATTCCTCGCTGGCTCGCTTTGAAAATCAGAGATTCGCCTTGTAAGCCGCTCCTCCATTAGACAGCAATCAGGATAATGGGCCTGGGTGACTATGAGCAGACTGCCTCAATCATCCACTCAGAGACAAACCTCGCTTATCATCGGCGGAGAAGGGTTCACCTGTTAAGTTGTGACGTCACTTTGCAGGACCGCAAGCAGTAATTGCTGAGAAATAGCTCAAAGGATTCCTGTAAACAAAGGTTTCTCTCACCAATAAATGAATATGTAAATAAAAGTAGCTCTCTGAATTCTGTCTGTAGCAAAACCTATATACACAATCCAGAGCAGTTCTAATCGCTTTTCCATAGCCTCTACAGCCAGGCCTTGTCAGTTCCAAACTCTCAGGCCCCTTCAGAACCCAAACAGTGGCTAAACACAAAGAGAGTGCCATCAGCAATGTCATAAATCATCCATACATAGTGCATATTACAGACTATAATAGCTCTGTAGTGGAATAGTCAACAAGTGCATTGATATTTGTCATATGGAAGTCATAGGGGCATGACTTTAAAAATTTACGCTTGTCAAATGACATGATTGCTTGTGACTCATCCCAGCACTCATTAGCAGCACCAGAGAACAGCCAGGACACTGCTGAAATATCTGTCACTAACAGGCCATTCATTTCTTGGTAAATTACATATCAGAGCATTTTACAGTGCCTGTGATAATGACTGAAAAAGAAAAAGATACTCTGCAGGTCTATCCACAAACAAACCTGCTATTTCAATACAACTGTGCACATACTATAACAGTGTACTGCATGGATGCAAACTATACAAAACATAGTTAATACTTTTGTTTCGCTACACATTCAGTTTACATCACATAATTACGCAATCATGGAAAGTAATCATGGAATAACAACGAATGGTTTCTATATGTTTCAATGTCAAACAAAAACAAAAACACATAAATGTGAGGTATGTCTTTTTCTTTCTGAAAAACATGAATTTACAGCTACGAGTATGAAATTATTAAATGAAACAACACATTTCAAGGCGCATACAGCACAGGAGACCTTAAAACCATAGTATGAACGTACGTCCCTGACAAAATTCTGTGAAGCTATAACATTTCATGATGCTGACCCGGCTGCAACATGGCACTGCAGTGTGAGGCCCTGGAGCTACCCATACACTCGCTCTGAATCTAAATCTCTGACAGTGTCTCTCACGTTCTTCCTATGTTATATGCACTGCAGACGCTTTATTCAAGCTCATCAAGGAGAACACGTGTTTAGCAGTTAAAAATAACTTGCCGAATCATTCCAGGTCACTTCATTTCAGGAAAGCATTGTGAAGATATGAGCAGTCTCAGGGCCACAAGAAAGCACCTAACATGCTAGCGCCCCAGGCTTTGAATATTGTGTATAAATGCAAGAGTCAAATGCACAAAGAAGATCAAAGGCCTCATGAGAAATGCTAAATATCTGCCCGCCAAAAAACATGAAGCCCTCACGAGGCTTTGATGGTAAAATAAAGGAGTGAGGAGGGGGTGAAAGTCTGAAAATGGAAATGGCAAACATGAGAGAACAGAACTGCATGCCAAGAAGACGTGTAGCTATCTCTTTAATCCTTCACCCCCCATAATGCTCTCTTTTCAGACTCAGGCGGGGATGTGTGAGAGAGCTTGTCTGAATGCAGATGGCTTCTCAGTCAGTCAGAGTTTGCTGTGAATGAATCATGGACCAAGGACAAACACCATTTTGGCTGATGCCCGTCACATTGGAATGCCCTTAGATTTGATTCTGAAAACTGCACATTCATTTTAGAGTTGTATCATAAGACAACTGGACAGGACTTGAACGGTTTGGTTTAATTTGTCGAGACCGAACTCGTTTTACTATGCTGTGACGTGACTGTTTATGCTCTCCAAATATTCATAAACTGTACCTTAGAATCCCAACAACCATAATTTGAGATATAAACAAATAGCAAATATTCATATGACTCACCAAAGACTCCAGGAGGATCACCATTCACAACTGCAGGTGAAAATAAAAAAGAATTTATTGTTGAAATGCTGTAGATATTTCAAATTACTCACATGTTTTGACATTTACAAGGTCGTGAAATGTAACAATGTAAAAAATGTAAGGTTTTACATTTGGTTTGAAGTGTTTTTGAGGACTTGAAAACTTTTGAGGACTTTTTGAGAACTGAAAACACATATTTGGCAGTCAGTCACAAGAGTTGCATAACATTTAGAAACACTGCACGTTTGACGTGGTCAGACGAGAAGACAGAAATGCTTTTACCATTGGTTCAAGATTTTAGATGCTACTTTACATTCCAAGTCATTTGGGCGTTTTGGATCCATGGGTATCAGGTATAAGGATGTTGCCTTTGACTACCTCGCTATTACTGTGGATGTGATCGAAATCCCAGTGCCAAAATTCGTAAGACCTTACAGAACAGTCACTATGTTTAACTGGAATGACTATCACAAGAAGAGAAACCCCAGCTTTAATCGCAACTTGCATTTTAGCTGAACAACTGTTATGCTGTTGACATAAAAGGTCATTTTTTTAGGATGAACTGACACACCACTTTTTCCACATTGTACACAACTCACAACTCTGTATTTATTCTATGGATTCAAGACAAAAAACAGCTTGAAGATAATACTACTGCATTTTTTTACATATATTCAATTATAATTACTTTATTAAAAGCAAGTGGTGGTTAATATGGCAATAATATAACATCATGAAACTTCACAAAAATTTCACGATACACAATATGTCAAGACTTTTTTTTTTTTTTTACTTTTTTGTTGGAATGGTTGGAATGAACAAAAAAAAAACCCAACAATGCCACATTCAAAAATGTTATTTACCATTTCACACACCATTTGACCATGTAGTTACACTCTTTAAGGATACATGTCGTTGATGATCATAATCCTGCCCCAATTAAAGCTGGATAAGACTCTCTTCTGAATTGTTTCTATGGCCTACTTTGTGCATAAAGGTGGTTGGACACTGTAAAAGAGCTGTCTCTAGATCTACTAGGTCTACTAGGCCTTGTAGACAAAATATTACTATAACAGGAGCTCAAGCAGTCTGGGGCTAACCTTGACCTAAAGACATTTCTTGTATGAGCTTGAGTGTGAGTCATCATTTTCTAAAAAGGGAAAATTGCCTAGTTCCATCACTCGAAATCGCTGTGAAGGTTAGTTATCCTGGATGAATTCAAATTAATGGGTTCTAAACATGCAAGCATACTCACCCACAGATATTCCAACGCTCTCCTGGGCTAAATTAGACTCTGGGCGCAGCAGATAAAGACCAGTTCCATCCTAATAAGAGATAGTGGATAATACGCTGCAGCTGTATCTGATGGGCCTGGGCTATGGCCTCTGTCTAGCCTGTTCTCTCATGTCCTGGCTCTGACCCAGTGAACAAAGCTTGGCCCTGGCCAGTCATGAAACTGCTGCTGTTAATCAGCCGGAATGTCTCTTGGTGGAGTAATGCGAGGAGACAGCAATATTCTAATCAAGCTGAAATTAGGCAGAGCTAGCACGCTAGCCACACAGCGCTGTGATAAACAGTGGGGGCGGGGGGTTGGAGCAGGAGCAGAAGGGGAGGAAAGAACGAGACGTTATGAAGCATACTCACAGCTGGAGGAGAGTGTGAGGGAGAGAGCTAGCAGGAGCGAAGTGAGGTGACACATGGTTGTGGGGTGAAGGAGCTCCAGGAGAATGGCTTACAGTGGAAGCTGCAGTGACATTAGCAGGTGTGGCTGGACTACCTGAAACAAACAAACGTGAATTCAGATAATCAGCAAACAATCCCAGAGCACCCCAAAGTACTGCACAGCACTTCCTCTTCTAACTCATGGCACTACATAACTCACGGCACAACAAAACTCATGGCACAACAAAAACTAAGGTTTTGTTGAGATTTATGAAAATATTCTGTTCTCTGCTCCATTTTTTTTTTTTACATATCATCACTTTTGGTTACTAATAGCTTCTAAGAAGCCACTACCAAAAAAAAAGAGAAAAAGATCCTTATGAGTCACACTAGACATAGTAAATAATACATAGCTCTGGTCCTGAAATATCTGAGCCATTTAGTCACATCATATCATTATAGACTGATATTTTCTTTTTTAAAAATTACCAGCATCAAACTAGATTTGGCTGATGATTCATACTGATATTTGAATGCATTCAAGTAGGTCAAGTCAAGTAAAAACAGAACAGAACAGGAAACAGAACAGAACACAAGAGGATTGGTGCACAATTCCCATACTGGTGCATCCCTGTTTTTAAGCCATGGTAAAATGTTCAAAATAAAATATTGGATGACATAGTAATGTGCCAAGTTATTCAAAATCAGAGTTAGAGGGCTCCTGAGTGGCGCCAAGTTTTAGCTCTATCATAGGAAATCACAAGCTTGATCCTTGGCAATGTCAAACTCATCGCTGGCCAGGAGTCCTCAGCAGTTAATGTTCTCCTACAACCAGACTTAGCAGAATATCACTTAACTGTAAGTTATTTATCTACAGTATTAATACTCCAGCATTTGTGTACATACCATAGTGTCATAGAGTTTTGATTTGATTTGATTTAGACTCTATATTTTATTTTGTTCTTATCTCTGTGTCTCTGCGCGATCGTGACACAAGCAATTTCCTCCGAGATCAATAAAGAACTCTGATTCTGATGTTGGGCTGTTCAATGCCTTCACATTATAGGTAAAAAGGCATTTAATTCCAGTGAAGGAAAAAAAAGGAAAGAATCATTATGTAGTTGTTTTGCTTAGCTTAACTTATTTTGCTGTTCATTAACTAGAATGCTTAGCAGAAGAATCGTCTACTATAATTATTACTGATAACACATTCAATATTTTATATTATTTTAAAGGATGAAATATCTGTTCTCACACGTTAACACGTTACTGTGGCAAAAAAGGAATGATAACAGTCGACTTTGACTGTAGCTACAATAGGGGTATATTTCATCATACAGTATAATTTCAGCTTCCAGTGTGCCTAAAAACACAAGACTTTTAATGCTATTTTAACACTGTATATGCAGCACAAGTCTTCCCTGCACCCAACACACCAACCGAGTGCTGAGAACACCTCTGGCACAACGGGGTTCCAGAAAACAGATATGACAGGCTGATTGGCATTCTGAGACTGTCGTTAAAAAAAGTCTGCAATTTGAGCAGCGTGGGCTGTGGAGAAAGATAATTGCCCCTGGACCGCAAGCAGTGAGCAACATCCTCAGCAAGCGCAGGGAGAAGTGGGGGTGACAAGCAACAGCTGTTTTATAAGAGATGGGAGCAAGAATCACGCATACCGCAGCCCCCCACTGCACCAGGACCCAAACAGTCAGTACACACTCACAGACATGAGGCCATAAACAGTGTAGACTGCAGCTGAATCACGCCACCTCACAGTGCAGAAGGCCTCGGGGACAACACGAGACACAAAAGTAGTGGGGAAAAAAAACAGGAGGGCTTAAACCTAGGGACACTGAGAAAAACGTGACTGAGCAAAACAAATCTCACGGTTATATCTGGTAACTGTGGTAAAAGTCACGTCAAATATTCAAATGTACTCACACACGTTAAACAGCCAAAGTCATTTTTTTCGTGTTTGTTCTTTCATATCAGAAATCTTAGCATGACAAGTTTCCAGTTTTGCAGATCATAGTCACATTCTGAATATTTTAATCAAAGCAATAAAATTAGAACACTTCGTCTCGGCAGTGTCTAAAAAAAAATCTCGTAATATGATATGCCCTTCAAATTTTGGAGAAAAAATGTTTTATTAAATGAAGGGGTGGATGTATTTCGCAAACAGAGTTTATTAAGAGACAAAACAGGAAATAGGACAGAGAAACACAGAGCAAAAAAGGAGTTAAAAAAAAAAAAAAACCAAAAGAATCCAAAGACGAACACCAGGCAAGAAACAAACTGGAGCGTTAACACAAAGAACAAACACAGAGCAAAAACAAACCAAGTAACACCAGGGCGTTAATATGAGAACCAATAAACACAGACTGAAACTCAGGGGTACATAAACCGACTAGACGGTGGGAAACACCTCAGCAAAGGAAGAAACAGGGACAAGACACAGGTGAACAGGATAACAAGGGGGCGGGGCTAAGACAGAGCCAAGACCAAAACAACAACAAACTCACATGGAAAACAGACGCATAAACAAGGGCACATGGAGAACTTCAACAATTACATAGGCATTACAGCGTTAGAATAAGACAGAACCTCACAAAAAGCAAAGAAACTGGAAAATATAGGGAGAATGTTCCAATTAATGTTAAAGGATGGCCTATAATTATTATTAGGGCCGAGAAAAGTAATGGGGTTCTGGCTGTTCTCCAAGAACAGATGCATTTTTGAATAGTCGCTGAATTGAGGAAGGCATGTATCTGTAGTATGTTTACACATGAACACACTTTCTTTCTTTCTCTCTCTCTCTCTCTCTCTCTCTCTCTCTCTCTCTCTCTCACACACACACACACACACACACACACATACACACACACACACACACACACACACACTGTAATGTCTGAGCTTTGCAGCTGGAGCAAGCCACACAGTGGGGATTTCATCTGCACACTGATGGTATCCTAGCAACACCCCTCAAAAGGAGCGGTTGTATTTTGCTAGGCCCCTCTTTAGTGACAGTGAATTAAACTATACAAATACAAATTTGTGTCTGGCACCCCATTGTTGTCAGACAGGGAGATCTGCAGGGTGCTCTGGTCATCTGGTCAACAGTTTCATCACCAAACCCCAACAATACACCAGCGTGAGGTCACGGAAAATGAGACGCCAACCCCCACGCTCACTCACGGGCCCATGATAAAAGTGCATTAAAATTCAAATCTCTCCGATCTTACAATGTGACCAGTGAGCCCTATGTAGTATTCATGGCCTTCCTTCACTAAAGATCCAAGGGTTCAGCCTAAGCTAGGAAAGAGAAAATCCTCATATTGCTTATATAGCAGCCGAGAAAGGAAGAACCAAAGTCATCACACTCAACAAGAGGCCGAAGGCTCCCATGAAAACGAGTTTTCATAAGCCTTTTGTTCCATCCCCGAGTCACAGAAGCAAGAATGGCCTTTTTATCTCATCTAATCAGCACACAGATGATGCACTAGTGTCGTACCTATCTCATTTCCTCACCAGTTACTGCAATGACTGCATCCCCCATCGGCCTCATCTGTCAGAGGATCTGTTCCCATCAAAATCATAATCACATGTAATAAGAAAGTAAAAAGAGAGTATATTGAGTTTGGTGAATCTGATGTTATCTTGATTCTAAATTGCAATGTTTTGAAATTCCTTGCCTTAACACCACGTGAAACGTCTCATGCAGCCCAAATCTTCCGGATAGCCAAAATCCACAATTCAGAGCAGACTGACATGAGGAATGATCACTGGGGGAAAAAAGCACATGTGGGCCAACAAATAAGCACTGGAATGTCATAACAGCTCAAATCTGAATGTGAAGTAAAGACAGAGGACTTTTAAGCAGAAAAATGTCATGTGCACTGCCACCACAACCACAAGATTTCACTTTATGAGAAATTATGAATGGGTTTCTAACAAGCAAGATGTTGGTGATACACATCCGGTGGATTCAGACCAAGTCTCTCAAATTCCCATCCTGGAAGACAGAAATGTAGCTTCATGTTTTCTCTCCTCTAACACACAAAGCTGATTCAGTTCAACCAGAATAAATATTAACATGAATATTGTTTATTGTGAATCACATGACAAGCAACCGAAGAGCTGTAACCAAAACGCGCTGGCCTTGTATATTTTCTATACTGTAAAGTCTTCTGCACTTTTTCCTTTACTAACTCTATCACGATACTGCTTTGTTCGTTTTTATAAATTCAAAATGTTTTCAGATATTCCCTCTACTGATACTGTTCATGAAGAACAGAATACTAAATACTAATCGGCATGAAATTTCTTTTGTTTTATGCCTCTATCTTTGGCCTGTCTATAATGTTGAGCTATTCTTAGTGATTTGTGGAAATGTATAAGTAATAATGATATGTAGATTAATGTCATAGGCTGCAGCATCAATAAACATTTGTTTAATAGTTTATTACGGAAGTCTGATGGTATTTGTAATTTTAACTTAATAGACCTGCATGTGTGAAAGCTATGTTTATTGAATGAGTCACTGAACCACACGTTTGATGGAGCCTGATCTTAAAAGTTTTCTCAAACTTTGCCTCAATAATGGCACTTAATACTCAGGTTATTCATGAAGTACACACAGCACCATCCTTCTGAAAACCAGAACCGAACTCCTCTGTCTATGATGGGCAGGGGAGTGTGCGTGATGTATGTATTTTACGGATGATTATTATTTTTTTTTTAGTCTTTCCCAAGCCTCATGAATTCAATACTTGACATCCTGCATAACTGAATGCATTTCTCATGGTTGTGTATTATTTTTATGCACGATTTCGTATGCAGCGGGATGCAGCCTCTGTGTCTGTTAGAGTGACAGAGCCATTGAAGAGAGTGAGAAAAGCAAAACACTACGCTGGTCACTGACATGACAACACACGACATTTCATATTTGATGTTTGACTTTAGTCATTTACTACATCAAACGCAGAACAAGCCACGATACACTGAGGGTATTCGATGATCCACTGACCTATAAATTATTAATCAAAATTATTGATCAGCAGCACAACACGCAGTGTCACTTAGTACAAACACACCCACATGATTTCCCTGATTATCCATTTAGAGGAAACTCCATCCTGTGGAGGAGGATGTGCTGCCTGGCTGTATCTTCTCCTGAATAATCGGATCTCCATACAGTCAGGCAAGCTTGTATCCCACTGGAGCCAGTAAATGATTCCATTACAGAGGAGACCTCTTTTATCTCGCTCAATTAGAGTGGAGACAACCTAGAGGAGACACAACACCTGCGATACAGAAATGCAGACTCAACGCACCACCAAAAGGCCACTGCACTAGAGAGGACCCTCAGCTCGTTACACAGGGAGAGGGCCAAAATGAGCTGGCAACAGCAAGCACTGGGATTCTCAAATACGTTTTTCAGTTGTGTGATTTGCGGAACTGCTTTTCATCATTCTTTTAAGAGATACAAGAGTTTAGTAGTTGACTTAGTTGATAGAACAGAGATCCTGCATAGCGGTGTGTAATATGATGGCACAGAAGAGTAAGATTTTCATGATCTTTGTGTGTTTGTGCTTTTGTGTTTCAGCTGTGGTAGACAGCGAACTTTGTTCTATATTTTATGTGTCAAATTGTTTGAAGATGTTCTGAGATCATTCACCAGGTAGTGCTACGAGTGAACTGTAGTGAGCTAGGGTCAGGCCCTGAGGCCAACGTGCCCCAGAAATTCCATATTTTTAAGAGAAAGGATTGTTAAGCTATAGCCCAAAAAGTACTTTGTAGTTGACAAATAGTTGACAAATCTGATGAATTAGTATTACTAGTAGATTACTAGAACTAGAGTGATTTATTTATTTATTATTTGTTGAACAGTTTATAGAACAGACAAAAGCTTTATTATGATACAAGCCATAAACCAGTCTGCGGCCTTCCAAATTTATGTGACAACAGAGGGCAAAATAATAAAATCATAATATAATTCATATATATA
>JBBIGA010000126.1:13241905-13262276 GCA_037576975.1 Alestes dentex
TATATATAGTTCTCATTTCTGAGCTGAATTAATTAATAGTGCATAATTTCTTGGTATTTTTTGGACTTCTGCATTGTTTCAGCAGTTATTGTGCTTGGTACAACTGAATGAAATAATTTCATTTTAACCAGCAGTGCTGTTTTTAACTGCAAGATATGCAGCTCTTAGTAACTAAACCATTACAGAAAAATGCTGGCAGCTGGATGTGCAGAATGGACCAAACGCTGATGGCCTCTTGACTCAACAACATGCAGAATAAAGCCACGGAGAAATCCATAAATCTGTCGACACGTTGACTGCCATTACTTATCCGTAAACAATCAACGCTGGACGTGACAGCACTGGCCAGCTGAACACGTGACTGTCGGTGCAGAGAACAGACTGGACATTAAGACATGCATTTATGGTGTAATGTCCGTCCAGACAGGGAGTCATGCTCTATTCTTCAGGATCCTGGACAGGACAGCTTGTCACGCCAATCTTCACCATTTGTATTGCACAGGCCTCCAGCCAGGACAGTGGCAACAGAGTCAGGAAGGTCTTGACTCCAGCACTTGAAAGGAGATTGTGAGATTGAAAAACTGAAGGATACATTAAGAAAAATAAACTATTTTTTAATTTATCTCTGAATACACAAATCTGCGTAATACAGATGTACAACAACTTGACATATATAAAACAGAACTACTGTTTTAAGAGGATTATATTATACTAACCCTCTTATATGTGTAATTACCTCTCCAATTTGCCAAACTAAGCAAGACACTGGCTCTTAACTTATCTAAGATTATATAGAGTCAGCTCAGTATTTTTTTTTTTTAATAGACTGTCATGTACATAAAACCTTAATCCATAACGTAATGGTCCTGGGATAAGGATGCTTGAAAATTACCCTAGGGTACATGACCTTTGATTTCTTGACAGGAAAACAAAACAAAATACCTAAGCTGTGACAAAATGCAGATCTAATCTCTTCCATTTTTCCTAGAAGAATGCTGAAAAGTCGGAGCCAAGGGATAAGCTGCTTCAATGTCTGGCCCATGTTCTCTGGGCTCTAAAGATAAGCATTGTGTGTGTGACCCTTCTGCTAAATTGGATGGAGAAAGCCCTTCCCCCATATCTTTATATCTCAGTCACCCAGCCCCCCCAGACATTACCATGGCAGTTCTATTTCCATTAATCTCACCGCCACAGAATGGGGAGTCTGTCCATTGCTTGGCTTAATAATATTGCCAAAAATGTTTGATGTTTGAAATGACCATGCTCTGATACACTTTTCACCATATTACTGGGACATCTGATTGTCAGTTATCCAGAAATCATTCAAATTCTATGACTCACTGCAGCGAGGAAAAAAAGCAAATATCTGTTGAATCCTTTCGCATATTTACATCTTTACGTTTACGTTTATATGTTGTCTTTTTAGCACCAAGATATGGAGAGTAGTGTCAATATGAGTACTGATCAATAAAATCCTAATGACAGCTATCTGTGCTGAAGACTGTGCATAATACTGACGTACGGTGAATTTTGCAATGGTAAACTCTTCGGTTCATGCTTCAGTTCACTCTTTCTCAACTTTCGCCATGAACCATTGCTTGCCACGATGACAGTGGACTGGAAAACCCTAAAATCACCCAAACACCCCTGGCTAGACCTTTAAATACATTATTGGATTAGTGAATGAATCCAACATTAGGCTACAGATTAACTCAACATCAAACAGCCCTTTAATGTGATCATAAACCATGCTAGAGGGATCGCCATTAATTGCCTTCATTTCGTTCTTGAAGAGAGTCCAGTGTTTTGTTGTGCTGCTCACAATGGCTCATTAACACTAATGCAGGTAGGCTCCAGCAAAGAGGATGAGTAGGCCCGCGTTGCGGCTCAGAGCCGTTGCTCTCTTACACATCACACAGGCTGAGGAGAGCATCGCGCTTCATGTTCGCTCAGAGCGGCAAAATGAGCTACTTAGCAGGCTTTCCCCCTCCGTCCTAAAAACAAGAATTCTGCCAAATGTCCTAAATCCTCCAAGTCCATTGTGTACGCAAACAAGCGACACAGGATGGAAATACAGCCCGAGTTAGGGAGAGGGAAGATTAACTCCTTTGACAGGAAGACGGCTCCTCTAATGCTAGCTAGCTTTTTAAGCAAGCAATCCTGCTGTGAGCGCTCTGACAACGAGGTCGACCCTTCCGAAGCAGACAGGGGAGTTTCTAATCTTTTAAGCTATCCTTCACCTCCCTCCTCCTCCGCTCCCCAGCCCACTGAGCCTAGTCTAGTCATCACTCCGACCACGGGCCAGACCTTGAGAGGCTGCTTTTGAAGCGTCAACACAGCATTTGCATTCCGTTTGATGAACCGTTCTCATCACCATCACCACTTCATAGGCCAGCAGACATCAGTGTCTCAAGGAGGTGCCGTTTAAACCCTTAAATGCTCCGGTACAGATTAGAAAAGTGACCCTCTGTCATGTATGTAAGTTTCGATGTGTAAGAAGAGCGAGCTCCAGCAGGCACAGCAGGCACTTACTTGAAACCAGGCGTAAATGGATGGAATATTAAACAGCGGTTAATTAATAAATGTGCAGCATGGCCCTGGACAGCCGCCACTACTTCATGCTGTCTAACATTGTGCACCAGGCTTTAATCAAACCGCAGGGCCAGGGAAGGGTGACAAAAAGTGGAGGGGAGAAGAATGAGAGAGAAAAATAGTCCCTACACATATCCATCAGACCTTCATACTTGTTTCAGTACATATGTGCACTGTTGATTGTTTTGTAGTTTGAAAAAACATGAATTACATTTTCAAAATCCTCAACTTTGGGTGAGCTGAACTACAAACAGAGCGTGAGACTGATGCTTTGCTTCAGTACATCTGTATTATCTAGACTCTTTTCTCGCATTTTCAGAGGCAAAACTTGGTTACTCTGGCAGGATGATGAATAGTGTAATCAGAGCAGAGAAACAGAGAGGGAGAGAAACAGAGACACTGGACACTGCTCTGAGATGAAATGGTGGGAGAAAATAAACAGAGCTGGGGATTGATTGGGATTATTGGATTTCAGTGGCTTTCTGTTCACTGCCTATCCACAACGCTGCAGCGTCTCATTTCAATCCATCTCACTGAAGCAATTCAGGTGTTAGGAGGAAATAGATTTTAATTTGGAGCTCAGGCATAATGTAGGCCAGCATTTCTAAGACGCGCACATTTTATGATAAAAGTCCTGGAAGAAAACCTGTAATACGTTTATCGGCTATAGAGGTGTCAGTATTGTTCGTTAGAGCTCTGGATAAAATGGTAGGAAAATAAGGTTTTGTCAGGGTAGGCCAATTAGGCCTCTACACTGCTAAGGGAGAAATATGATATTATATATTGAGTCCTATGACTAAGCAAAATTCCTCAGCCCAAACCACAGCGCCCTCTCTTTTTCTGGCTGTTTCAGTAGAGATGGAAACACAGAAACCAGTGGTAAATAAATTGCCAAAGTTGATGAAAAAATGCAAGTCATCACCTCTGAACGATTATTAGATAAAGCCTTTTATGCTCTTGCTATCTTGCTAAAAGGAAAACAGGATGTACAGATGCACCAACACAGATGCCAGTGAAGCTAGAGTAAGCATTAAAAACAGGTCAATGATGGTGCATAAGTACCCAATCACTCTAAAGCTGCATGTAATCCATTAACTGTTTTAACCTCGAATAAGTGTATTACATCAGTATAGCCAGACATTTGCATGTTCTTGTTAACCTGAACTGCTGAGCCCGTGTGGAGTAGGTTACTGGATCAACAGCTTAAATTTGAGATTGAGCAGTATCAGCTGAGGCCTTGTATTTATTTTACATTGATAAGAATAACACAAAGTACTATATGCCCATATGACAATCTATTTTAACAGTCCAGTAATAAGGCTTATGTATCAACAGGTATCAGTGTATCAATGAATGATATTACCACAGATGGAAATGCGTTTGTAATGCATTTGAATGCATCAAATCAGAATAAACACCTGCAAAAATGAAGTGAATTGTGATAAGAAAAACAAGCCTATGCTGACACATTCAGTCGCTTGATGAAAAAAATCTGAGGTAACCTAAACTCAGCCAGAGTAACTCACATGTATGCATGCCATTACCACAATAAAAAAGTAAAAATATGCCCTAAAAAGGAATCATATACAATAAAAAAGTGGGTTTTTTTTCATGATAGGACACACAAAACCACAACTGGCTTAAGAATTAGAAAATACAGAGGAACCAAAACAAGAACGTACAGAAGACTTCTTCAAGTTCTATCACTCACTGAAGTGTTTTGCCATTTTAAAGGGGCCTTTAAAATGGCAAAACACTTCAGTTTAAATCCAACAAATGGGACTTAATTACACCCATTTTGTCATTAGTGGTTTTTGGCTTTAAAAGGCCAGTACTTTACTTTACTGACCAGACATGTCAATGATCCTCAGCTAACACAAGAAAACATCTATCCACAAAATACTGACAATCCACAATGCTGTTTTCCATTAAGCCTGATGAGGTCTTTCTCGTAAGTACAGTTTTAGAGGTAGTGGCGGGGGCATAGCAGGAGAGGGGGAAGCAGGAGAGCTGAAGCAGGGGCTGCCTCATAGGGCTGTTCCGTTTATTTAGAGAAAAACAAAACACCCCATCAACATGCTATTAATTGCGCAGTCTGGGGCAAAATGGCAGAAGAGCACGCTTTAATAGGATTATGAGCTCTAGAGAAAGTCTGCGTAAGTCATGAAAATACTACATTAGAATCAAAACAACAGCTTACAAAAACACACCATGGCTCAAAGCTTGAAGAAACAACATGCTCTACGGAACATTACACTTATGAATAAACATTGAATTGCCACAATAAACATCTAATACGCGATTTTCCAGAACAGACCTTTGGTCTTTGCGGGAATACTGGCTTGGAAGTCTAATCCTGTCCATGTAAACCGATGCATGTTAAGTTTTTTCCTCAACGCTCCCGTGCTTCATGACCCTCTTTCTCTAATGCAATACCTACACATGAAAGCAGGGCCATTAGAAAAAAAGGTCACCGTGAGATGCTGAATGGTGATGCTCTGGCATTTCAGAGGGGATAAGACATGTTAAGTATGGAGGCACCAGCTATTTACACACGCTGAATTTATTAGAAGAACCAGTGAGGTGTGGAAGTGACATTTGAACTGCATACAGGTGTGAGTGCACTGCAGACACATACAAATACACATTTCCAGACTGTATTGCCTGTGAGTATCTATATGATTTCTTAAACATAACCCTAACCTATCTATAAACTGAACCTTTACATTAACCATGGTAACCAAAAAGAAAAAGTTTTACCCTTTCGATTAAAAAAACATGTTGCTTTAAAAAATTGTCTCATTACATGGATTTTACCATAACATGGATACCAGCGTAAGCCCAAAAACAGCCCTCCCCATGACAAATGAACATCAACTTCATCAGCTGGAATGACTGAAAAACTCCACAGAAGCTCATTTCAGATAAAACTTCACCTCTGAATGCCACCTGTGTTAATCACCATGGCCTTGTATACAGCTGTGCACCACAAGTCTTTTCTGTTGATTGTCATATGTACGAATCATTGTATAGACGTTCTATTTTGCCTGTAGCGTGGCGTGTGCACAGATTATTAATTTGAGATGGCTTCTGTTTTTGCTCTTTTGTTGCACTCTGCTGGACAAAGCAGATTTAACATAACTGCTGAACAAAGTGACAGAGGACGAATCAACACGTAAAAACCCAACCCAGATTATCAGAACTCATACTGAACTTCGCAAGTGTGGAACAGTAAACTGACTTTGGTGGATACAGCAAACAGCAGAATATTATTATCCAGTAATACAAAAGGTAATATAGAATTATAGACGAGAGAGGAGGTAAAAACAAACAGTAAGAGAGAACAACTAAGAATTAAATCTTCAGTTTGTGGTACTTTTTCGCTGCTGTAATATTGTGCCTTTATCTGAATTGTCTGATACAGATATCCATGTCTGAATAGTAGAAAATATTGATATACATTTTACTTAATGTCATCCATCCTGATATTCCTGCCATATAATTTTTTTTTCCAGACCCTTCCCCCCCCACACAGGACCCTACAAACATACAGTGAAAATGTATCGTCTAAGCCTCAGTGAGCACAGAATTCCACCCCCTCACATGCAGGCTCACTAGGCTGTGTTCATCCAAGTGTGCTATCGATAATACTGGTCTCTGAAGCCTTAGGCTCCACTGCAGCAGTGCCACCTGAGTGCACACTGTCAGGCGCGTATACACACACACACACACACACACACACCCACACACACTCCACTATGGTCTCCACTTTGTAGGCAGAAAAAAGCTAAATCGCACCTCAGGCATGAGACGCAAGAGAAAAATCCATCACACTTCTGTAGAACCGACCAATCACACACCTCCATAAACAGATACGGATAAGCTCCCTGCCTCCCTCTCTCACAGTTCAGCCAATCAGATGGGGTTCAGAGGTGTGACCTCACAAGAGCAACTGTATGAATGAGACAAGCATGAAACAAAAAAAGGGAAAATGAATGAAATGCAGAGAAATAAATGAGCAAGAAACGTACAGACAGACAGAATGAGAACGACGGCTATAGATCAGTTTCCGTCTGCGATCACTCGGCCCAGCAGTGCATTTGTGGGCTGTTTTCTCTCTTGTGCTGTGACCAGCCCAACATGCATCATTAATGCAGTGCAGACATCCGCCTTGTCCTGCTGATCGCAGGCACTGCCTATTGATCACACATTACAGCAGTAATCACGAAGCTGCACTTATCTGCCTTCGAGCTCACACAAGCAGAGTCAACTCACTCACACTCTTCCCATTAGAACCTCTGGGAGTCCTGCGGTGATGTCTGAATCCATTCTGCTTTCACCTTGGAACCTCATGCAGCGAAGCTTGATTGGCCGAGGTTTAATGCCAGAGAGTCAGCACTATTCTCCAATGTCCCATCACTGTTTCTGGGCCAACTTTCTGCCCATATATGATTCACTCAAAGGATTTTGACCCAATGGCCAGTATTTGAAACCTAATCTGAGGGTAGATGTGATTTGAGGGGGTCTCGGATGCAGGAAACTGAGCTTAGCCCACTAGCTAACAGCCACGACGGTGGGAAAAAAGTGTAAGAAAATAAATAAGTACAAATCACACAAGTGGAAGAAAGTGAAGGAATCATGAAGGGGAAAAACAGTCCAAAGCACATTTTTGTATGCCAGTCAGGTTCAACAAGGCTAAAGTGTTACTGATTCTAAGACAAACGTACTCGATGTGCTTGTTTCATATGAAACCTTCGTCAAGAATATCTTCTCGTCTAATGAGATTCCGGCCTGACAGTCGTGATGGCAAAACACTCACAAATGCCCCTACATTATTGACCTCGTGTCAAAAACCACCATGTCTCAGACTAATCTACACAGACACAGCTGTCTCCTCTTGTGGCGTGGCCCATATTCCTCCAACAATGAAACCATTAGGCTGCTTTTTCAGCCATTGCTGCCTTTTGACTGCTCTGATAAGTCGGAATTGTAATTCCCTTTGATAAGGGGGCTCTAGATGTAGGTCATTATTTGAATCAGGTTGATGGATGCAAGTCAAAGTGTTCAGTACAGGAAACCTAAGCATGCTTCATATTTACAGAGTTTTCAAAACATCACAGACACAGTACAACATAGATGAGCACACAGATGGTATCATCTACAAAAAAAAAACCGAGAATGACAGAAAAAGTGAAGAATGAGTGACTGAACATGACAGCATAGAGAAAATATCTGTTGGGTATTTCAACACACTACTAAGCTGTGAAACCAAGCATGAGATTTTGAAATACAAATGTAAAACATTCAACTATGCAATGAGAGCCAAATATGTACCACAAAGAATGACCACGTTTAAATTCAAATATTGTTTATTCCTACAGCGGACAATACTCAACGAAGCCCAAACAGCATAATTTCATAGCTTCACCCAAAGCATAATTTAATCGGACAGAACATTACCACAGGAAAACAGGCTTGGGAAAACACTAACAGCTCTCTGTGGCTCACCTCTGAGTCTTACGAGGCGTGCAGGCTAGAAGGCACACTATATGGGGCAATTTTCATGCTCTGTGAACAAAATCCACAGATTCAATATGTGCAGAAACACTGAAAGAGACATTTCAGTCTCAGACTTAAAGAGAAAGACTACTTTCACACAGACACCTCTTAATGACAACATGGTGTTTGAGCCAGTATTTCAGGGGGTTGTAAGCTGCATGATTCACAAAAAAAGAAAAGAAGAAGTTACATTCTGCATGTTCCTCTGGTGGTCCAAGACGAGATCTCTGTCTCAAGTGGAAAAATATGTCTGACAGTTCATTAGCAAATAGGGTCGTGTGGTACAAACCCCTGCCATCGCATTACAGAGCATGTTATTCCATATGACAACACAGTCACTCCATCTAGGCAAGCATCTTATAACCAGCCGTACTAGAGAAGGAACAGATCTGATACTGGGCATCAGCATATCAGCAGAAAATGCTGGATCAGGTAACAAAGAATGAAAAAACAAATCTGATTCTTTGACAAATCTAGGCAAAATCGTAAAGCAAAGTAAGTCACATGATGATATCAGTAACTACACGAGAACATCATGAGTTAACAGTAAGTTTCAGCTTTATTTGTCATATGCATGTTAGCACAGGGACAACATTGCAATGAAATGTGATTCATTGCAATGTGATTCATGTTGGACTGTGTCTGTGATGTCGCTGTAGGAACAAAATCTTGTATTTCCAAATTTGTAATTTAGAGAAAAAGTAAACAAACAAAACTTGCATTAAAAGTTCATGTAAAATACTTTTTTCTATTAATTTTATACCATTTCTACTGGTCCGATCCTTATGAAACTGTCACACATGGTAAAGGTCAGATGGTGTTTTCAAATTAAGCATAAAGTGTGTATAAATTATGAATAAATTATGCATAAATCTATATATAGGTCTTGTTCCAACAGTGACGATATTTCTAAAATTTCAGTTTTAACATTTTACCAACTAGTATTTTACCAGATGGTTCCATGTCTCTAAGTATGCTCTTTAATATAAGCTTTCATGACTTACATTAGATGTTAAAATACATTAAATATCTCTACATCGTATTGTGCAAGAATTTCAAATAAAACACCTTCCACGACCTGAATATACTGTTTAATAGAGAGACAGAAAAACGTTCCAGATGTCTGTTTTCTGTATTGTTTTTTAGCGCACCCCAGGGCTGCCATTTATCGCCCACAGACTCTTCATAATTCCCTGATTGTCTCTTGTGCTTTGTCCCCATGCGAGACACTTTCCCTGAGTGCTTGTCAACTGCAGACATCTCCTCTCTTCTCGATAGAGTGGGGTCTTTTCAGCAAGCACTCAGAGGCGTGCAGGAGAAATATACTGCCTAAAACCAGTATAATGGGGTGCTTCACATTTGTCATGCTTCATGGTGACTGGTACTGACCTCTCAGAAGCAGTACAGAGCATGCATTGTGACAGACTACTGTAGTGCTGGACAAAGTCCAGTATAAAATAGAGCTAGCCCGCCATGCCTATTTCTTTCATGCTTTCGGTAATTCCTCCAAATTTCATTATTCATCGTTACTGAATTCAGCTATTGAAGGTGCCCAAGCCAATGCATTCTTAGTGCTGGTCCCAAGTCCAGATAAATGGGGAGGATTGTGCCAGGAAGGGCACTGTGGTGTGTAATTTATGCCAAATCTTATATACGGATCATAAATCAGATTTCCATAACAGATTGGTCAAACTCAGGCTTATCAAGGGCCGCCACCAGTAGTGTTGGCCAGTTGGGTGCCAGTGGAAACTATGCATCCAGATGGAAAATGGATCCACTGTGGGGACCCCTAACAGGAGCAGCCGAACGAAGAAGATGATTCATCATTATTGAATCCAGAAGCACTTTTCTGTGCTGTATCTAAACCGTACTGCGGTGCCACGGAACCTGCAGCACCCTTTGATTTTCCATCGCATCTTTTAGTCTCGTAACAGTGTGCATTATCGGCACAATTCTCTCCCCGTGCTTTATGGCTGGTTGCGGTCCCAAGAATGGAGTCGTACCGAAGTTTTTCTGTCAGAGCCACTTTTGTTGTTCAGGTCTTTATTATTCATTATTCATAATCTTGTTTGAGTTTTTGTTTTTTCTCGGCATTCTTCGGCCATGCGACGAAAACCTCACCCAGCTAACCTGTTAGGGATGGCCTGGTATCGCATTTGTCACGGCGATAAAGATAAATTTGTTAGCGTCTTAGAAAACTCCCACTGAAATTTAGCTTCAGCCCGAGCAGATAGTAGAGCTTCCACTTTGTCGACTTCTCAGTTAGTTTGTATGCCCACTGCTGTTTTCTGCACAGACACTGAAAACGCAATGGCCTCTTTCCAGTGTTGTGATGACAACATTTCGACTAATCAGAAGGCAGTGATGCAGTCGGCCCTCGTTGGGCCCTGCCGTCAAGCAGCTCTGCTATGGCTTGGGTATGAGTCAGGTAGACAGAAAAACATTTATTTGTGGTATAGTGTAGTTCCATCTATAACACCAAACAAAAAGTGTACTACTCAAAGGTCCTTTGTAAAATAACTATCACGCTTAACTCACTTACTTATACTTAGTACTTACAGCATGAAAATCACTGGTCTACCATTACACTGCTAGCCTACGGCTCTACCTTTCCTGGGAATCGTGATGTCGCACATGGTCTACCGTCTGTTGCCAGATTGGCGATCCCAGGGGAGGCCAACCTCTAGTCCCACCTGCCTGCCGAGGAGCAGAACCTGCAGACGGGGCAGAAAGCCTTCAGAAAGATGACCATGGGGAAAAACACCAAAGTGGAAACTGAATGCGTGAACAAGGGGTGCTGAAGTGTCAAGAATAATTCAATCTCGAATTGCTATTGCAGCCATTAGCACACACACCATAGCCGCCCCGAGGGTCACTGCGCTGAATCGCGTAAACCACTGCTGAGAGAAGCTGTAGTATGAGTAGGCAGAAACTGCGAAAAATGGGCTTCACAACACAAAAATAATGTTATCAGACTACCCTCATAAAATGTAGGGTAAACAAAAACAATAATTTGGTCATTAGGGAGAAATCTTTTATTCTGTCTGCAGCTGGACCTTATGCTGCTCTGATAGTTACTGTATCCTCCCAGGCATCTCCCAACTGTTACCCTGCACACAGCCATTCTGGGTTGTTTACCTATTTTTAAAAGAGCCGCCTTCCCCCAAACCTCAGGTCTCCAGCTCTTTAGAGTCATTAATTAAACAAAATGCAGCCTCAGACTACAAACTATCCTCGGGCAAATAGAAACAGCAAAAAAGAAAAATACTTTATTTACAGAGAGGACGGAATAATCCGGAGTGACTCAAAAAAAGGAAAAAGTTATGGCTGAGCAACTTATGCTAACTAAGAACAGTAAATCAGTAATCAGTTAAAAGCTAAAATGTGTAATGGAAATCAGCATGAAGGAGTGAGCGAGAAGCCTTTTTCCTCCTCACATTACTGATTTATATAATAGTTGAAGCTGCACAATAAACTGCCTGTAAATCATTATTGCAATATGTACTGATATCACAAAAGGCTGCAATATGCAAATGAGCCTCTTACCAATCACCAATGTTTTCACCGGGTGATCAGTCACAGCTCCTGGTCAGTCACTGGTTGTTTGGACAAATCATGATATTCATGTAATCCAATATTATTGTGGACAATCCTTTTACCACTAAAAACACCATTTTTTACAATGGTCACAGTGTTTTAAAGGTCCCATATTCTACCTTCCATTTCATTTTTTTATATGACGCTTGTACAGGTTTGTGTGCTTTTGTCACTGTGCCATTTGGGTTGATATATGTAAATGATCTCTTTTCTGATTGGCTGCCCTGTAATAGAGCTCGTTCAAAACACAGCACAGGGTTGAAAAGCTTCCTGTGTTGGTTTTGTGACTTCACAAAAATTATAACTTGAAAACAGGCTGTTTTTGCAGCTTCGTTTGCAGCTTAGGAGAGTGGATGTTCATTTTGGAACTCTGATATTTATATAATTCAATATAATTGATATAATTTCAGAATGCGATGATATTGGCCCTTTAATGTACTGAAAAGCACTGTAGTTGTAATATGCGGCAGTATAGCTGCAATACTAATATTTTATCCTTAGTCTGCAGCCCTAATAATATTAGGTTGGCACGCTTCTTTTAGCTTTACTTTGGGCAAGTTAATCTGTATTAATATTTGCCAAGGTAAAACCGCTTACAGATTTGATCTCAAACATTTATTTACAACTTATTATATAATAACTAAAGTTTGAGATAACTTGAACTGACTCTGCTTTTCTTTTATTTGTATTGATTTTATAAAAGGCAAAGGAAAGAAGATCTCTGAGGGAGAACTATTTCCAAAAGACTGCTGACGAGAGAATGAGTCAGTCTTAAGATTCTTAATGGGAAATCATCTCTTTTCCTTCCTTAATGGTCTAGTTCAGTAATGCCCAACCCTGGTCCTGATGATCCACTAGAGAGTTTAGATTCAAAACACTTGGCTCTAATATTCAGGCACCTCTTAAAACTTTCATTAACTGGATCAAGTGTATAATATTAGAGCTGAGGCTGAACTATGTAGGGTAGTAGATCTTCAACAAGAGGGCAAGGCAGCCCTGCACTGTCTGGCCGAAGTTATCGCTAAGATGATTTACTCGACCATTATTGTTTTTATGGTTTATGATAAGTGCTTTGTCTAAGCACACTTACGTCACCATCATCTTCAACCTTTTATTTTTTTAAAAGAATGTAATTAATTCATTATGCCATTTAATTCTTATATGCCAGATGCTCATAAAACTGTGGTAACATTTTATGGCCAATTGACCACCAGAACTGGCTGAAAATGACTCATTACATGAACATGCTTCTTTCCGTCTATAAAGTGCTTATTTAGGAGATATGAGGTTTCGTTGCAGCGGCAACAATATGTTCTGAAATTCTAGACTAATTTCAGTCTCATACTCCCTCTCTCTGACTCTCTGTTCCACAGCGTGGGATGAACGATTCCAAAATACACCATTTTGGTCGAGGCGTATCAAACTGTCAAACAGGCTTTTTATCTTTGAGAGATAAGCTATTCCATGCTGGCTCAACCTCTGCCCTCTGCCTCACCTCCTACTGCCCTCCTCCTCGCACAGCCATTACCGATCCCACATAAATAATCTAGCATGTGAAATTGTCCTCTTCTTCGACTCTCCTCACTCTGACGTTTCATTTCTCTAATGCAGCAAACAGGAACCACTCCATTATGGATGACTTGTTTGAGGACTAGTGGAAAGTGTGGGCATGGATTTTGGTTCAGTTGGTTTCGGGACTATTTAATGGACTTATGGTGACTAAGACAGCTAGTCGTTAATGGTTAGGTCTTTCTAACCAAGCTTAATAAGTAGGGATGCACCGAAATGATTTTTTTGGACCGAAACCGAAAACCAAAAATGAGGAAACACTTGGCCGAAAACCAAAACCGAAAACCGAAAGAAATTATTATTATTATTATTAAATTACTAAAAGAATGAATCTGTTACAAAACTATGAAAATGTTTATTTAGCATTCAGACTATGCACAATATAAAATAAATTTTGAAATAAAGTATTTTACTTTGCCCCACTCGTGAATAGCCCAAAAGCAAGATAGCTGAAATATTATACATTTTCTCATAGAACTAGTGAATTCAAGTCCATTTTAATATTCTGAGCGAAGTGCATGAACAAACTGCACTCAGAACAAGTGCTTTAAAAACTGTTGAAAGATAAAACAACATTCTCTGTAGGCCTATAACAAAATAGTGTATTAAAACAAAGACTGACATTTATTAACTGTAATCACTGGAAAACTCAGGGTACCTCAGAGGTGCCTAGCGACGTTCAGACAAACGGCTTTTCGCATGTTTTTCTTAGAAATATAGAAATGCACCACACGGCAGACATGCTGACTAATCCAATCTGGCGCGTGCAGGCTGTGGTTGCGTCATCATTGCGCCATCACTGTTTCGGTCGCGTTAATTGATTATTTCGGCCGAAACCGAAAATGCATTTTTTGCCATTTTCGGCCCAAAAATTTTGGTGGGCGAATTTTTGGTGCATCCCTATTAATAAGTTAAATCCTGGACTTTGCTTATTTTACACTTTTGTTTCATGCTAAAGAACATTTGTTTAACTCAAAAGGTGCAGGAATGTACACTTAGCACAATGAATCATCCAATTCTGTTCTCAGTACGTGATCATAAAAGGAAGAACTGAATGTAGTCTGTTTATTACTGTGGTCACTGCACACAAGTGGGCAATCCTGATTACAAAAAACAAAAATCAGCGAAGAAATACTGAAATTAACCATACAAATACCCCGTGAATAGACTGTGAACACAATTAGTCCTGATGAGTGTCTCAAACACATGCACATACCCATTCACACACACACACACCTCCCAAAGAATGACAAAGGACCGAAACATGAATCTCGGTTAGACTCAATTAAATCACCACTGTGTTGTCCCGTCTTAAGTATCCATAATGACCTGTTTACAAAAAGCATTCATGTCATTTCCCAGCAGAGCCGCAGAGGAACATAATCCTTGTCTGTTTTCGTCTGTTACACTTTCAACACAATGATGAATATGTGACAGTCTGGAACATTCTGTTGCACTAGTAAAATTCATTCCAGGAACTCAGTACTTTCAACAGGCATGACCCAAGTCACTTTTACTGTTGAAAAACGACATCAATGCAATGCTTTTGTATTAGTGTAATTTTAGCAATGCCATCTTTTTTGCGGCTTTAGCAGAGAGTTTGGCATAAGTAATAAAGCCGGTATGAATAAGGAGAATTAAAAAGGCTTTTCCATGCACTGAGTAAGATTAGGAGCTTTCTGAGCTGATAACTCTAACTTTTTTCAGAGAAAAGTTTGTTTTAAACCAGTTTCAACTCTACACTGATGAGCACAGGCATGAACAAGGGTAAAACGATGCAGCCATGATTCGGTTCAATAGTCGATTCATGGCTCACGATATGTTCAAGAAAATAAGACTGAATTCAACATTTTCACAATTTACAGTGAATTTTGAATGAAGTAAAATGATGACTGCTTTCACTTCTGGCACAATTAACTGATTAAACTAGAGCTGGAAAGCAGGGAGTGATGGATGTGCTGGACTGGGTTACTGACTGGAACTGGTTGAACACAATAATATTAACAGCACAACTGCATCAAATATCATACCAATAGAATGAGTATTCTTCAGAGTGCATTGTCACAATGTTTGTGATGTCACATTTCTGCATTGCAATGTCACAATATTTCAAAGCATTGCTACACCTGTAGCAAAGAGCGACTAAAACGAGGCAAAACAGCAACTTTAAATTCCAGTATGTCAGTAAATATGAGCAGCATCAAATGCTGATACAGATGTGTTTTTGCAAGCTGCTGGAAGAGTCTTCACCACAAAACTTGTTTTTCTAGCAGCTTGAATGAGGCAGATCATGTTTAATTGGGCAGGCATTCGTGTATGTGTGAGAGTTTGTTTAGTGGAGGCAGTGATACACAGGTTTCTTAGGGTCCTTTATCCTCTCTCATTCAGCATTCAGCAGCGTGGAGAGAAAGCGTGGAGGACCTTTGAGATGCTCCTGAGGATGCAGAGCGGCATGGCGTGGAACAGCAAAGCGACCTGTTTGTCGCACTTGCCCACCACGAATGCTAATGCTCCGACATCAATGAGCTCTTCAAAGAGAAATTCTGTCAGGGCTGCTGCCTCAGCCAAGAACACAGAGACCAGCCAGCTGAGGACCAAGCTGAAAACCACACTCACACATTTAGGGCCCATTCATGCCCAGGGATGCGTTTAAATTACGGTCACATTGGTGCAAAAAAAAAAAAAAAAAGTCTTTCAATGCAACAATCCCTAACAATTGACTCATGATGAATGCTTGCATTTCTTCTTCATGCATGGTACATTCTTAGAAAGCCCTTCTAGAAACTTTTCCTGGTCCACAGCAACTCTTACGGGATATTAAATCCCCAGCAGTCAGGGCTTATCTCAGCATCAAAGCTAGCATTAAAAATGACATGTACAAATAGTAGCCTGGCTAAGGAGAGACAGAGTGATGGAGTGTTCCTGTCAGGGGGGAGAGAAACACGCCCATTTAAAATCAAATAACACAGAGGATGAGTAAACACATTACCCGGATTACCCACTTATAATACAGTCCTGGGTATTTATGGCTCTCGGAGAATTATGGAGGCGAAAACACACACCATTTTCTTACTGAGGTCCGATTGTTGAAACAACACCAGAAAATGAGGATGGATTGAACGAGAGGAAGAGCTTGGGGATAGGATGGATCCCTGAGTGCTCGGATTATTGGTTTGTCCCCCCCCCACCCTCCTGCACCAGTAATGGGATTTCTCCGCTTAAATACGCTTCCGTTCATTGCTGGAGCCGTTCATGAGAGAACACTATCGATCCACAACTTTAGACATCCAAAGCTGGGCAGAGGAGAACAGGATGCCCTAAATGTATAATGAGACTTCAGTGAGAGAAATATGACATTGGGGGTGTAATTCTTCGCTTGGAGAGACCTTCACTGTTATGTGGTCGTGTTATTACCGCTAAACATCCACAAGTACTGAGAGGTCCAAAGCCACGCAAAATGGGTTTGAGCTTCAAGGACATCCACAAATGAGCTTACAGCCACACATTTTGGCTGCAGCACCACTTACATGATCCTATATGATGGAAAGGCATCCTTAGCAACAGACTTAGCAGGAGATGTTCAAATAATTGATATCTACAGTGCTATGTTGGTGTTTGGCACCCTAAATGATCTATTATAGGGCCATTGTGTTTTCTGACTAAGCACGATCAAGAATGATTTACAATTTGGCAGCGGAACCTTCATTGGGTTAAATTAGCCATGCACATGTCCACTCTAACAAATGCTTTGAGCCACAGTAACTAGGCCCTAGAGCTCTGCACCATGGCAATGAACAGAGGTGGCATATAGCCTAGCTGGCTTCTGCTCAACAGAACTGTACACTTTCTCAACTTTCACTGTGAATCTCATACAAAAGAATTTTATATTCAGCATCTACAGTAAGGTTACCATCCATTTCAAACAAGCATTGAAAGGCCTGAAAGGCCTACAGTTGAAAGGCCTACAGTTCAGCAACAGGTATTATAGCAGAGTGTACTTGACACAGCCTTTTAAAGTGAAATCCACCAATTTTTCGCAAATGTTGCCTAACTAGGTCATGCACATGTAAACAAAATCATTTCGTGTTTTGATATTAAATGTTAGAATTGTTCACTGCAATAGTGTTAGGAAATTTGAAAATCCCCTAAAAGTCATATCATAGAAAAAAATATATAATTTACAACTTGAGACATGCTTAAGACCCAATTTCAGACAACTTCTTGGCCTAAATCCATTTTTTCTTGTGTCCAGTAAGGTTCTCAAATCACTTCACAATGAACCACTTCAAAACAAACCAATCTGAATGATTTTTTTCACTAATAATGACTTATACAGAAATACTGAAAACAGTGGAATACACCCTTAAGATTCAGTTTTGGTTACTATTTGTAAACGACAGCAGCGCACTTCAGAAAAAATGAAAACATCCTCCATATATGTTCAGTCTGGTTTAATATTTAAATAATAGCTTTTAATGAAAAAGCTGATCACTAAAGTAAATTCAATCTAGGAAACCCTAACAACCCATCACCTGTTAGCCTAACTGAGAGAGCACTACCGTGCCTTTTAACTTCCAGGGGACCGCTCTGGGCTTGGTTTCATCTACGTGAAAGTCACTGTGTGGAAAATGGGATTTGACCTGAACTGACCTGATCTTCATTTAGGTGAACTGTGTAAAGACAACTTCCCAAATCGCTTAATGGCAGCCAAAGAGTAACTCCGGCAGCAACACGAAAATCAGTGAAAAGATCTCATGACTGAAATTAGCGCTGGGGAGGGCAAATCCTTTGTAATCGACTTCTAAATCAGTCTCTCATTTCCCTTAAGACCTCCATTGTATCACGCGAGCTAAAAATACTGATTCTCCTCCAGCATCAAGGATGAACTTCCTGACGCTTCAATACCAAAGCTAGGTTAACCCATTTAGAAAAAAATATAGAAATTAATATATATATAATCCCAAAATGACCTGTTAGAGACCTTTTCTCTCATCATTATAAGAGCACAAGTGCTAAACATCACGTAATTAACTAGATATTTTCTATCATTTCCATCAGTGAACCCTTTATTTGTGAGTCTTAGTCTTCAATCCATTATCCTATTAGGTGGACAGTAATCTGATTGTTGCCGTACCAATACGCTGGCATCCTGACAACCGTAATGGACAGGCTGGTTGTCTGAAGAAGATCAGTGTGTTTATCAAAGAGGAACATCACATAGATAACGATCAGCCAGACAGTGCCTGAAACCCTTCTTAATCTTTGTGGCCAATGTGACTAAATGGTGGCCAGACACCAAACAAAGACATTCAGTAGTGTAATAATGTATTCGTCTTAATCTTACCTTATGAATGCCAATGGGTTTCTCTGAGCATTTAAGGTTATTAGATTAATGGGACGAGATATCAGTGAAACAAAATACAAATAGCGTAAAATTATGACCTGGAGAGTTGATGAGTCACATTCAAAGATTCCAGAGAGAGAGAGAGAAAGAGAGAGAGAGAGAGAGGCATACAGACAGGGTGAAGAAAAAGAAGGCAGAATAAAAGCACACCACATTATTCTTTTTCTTTTTTTTAAAGGAAACCTTCACTTTGACATCTCATTTTATTCTGGGACCGGAGAGGTTTGTGCACGCTCCAGCATGTAACTCGACACAGTTCCAGTAAAAGGGGACACCTGCACTGAACTGGGAGTGGAGGGGAGATGAGAGGAGAAGCAGAACAGAACGACTTTTAGCATTAGTCTCAGGTACTCACAGGGACAGAGCGAAATCAGAATGAAAAGCATGACGGCGTGGGCACGGAGCATGGTCACGATATGGAAACCCCACAAAGATAAAGCATGGGAGTGTTCCAAAATACACTCCCTCTTCCACACACACACACACACATACAGAGAATCACCCACACACACAAACATGTACGCTTTTCCAACAAACACACACCCCCACACACACATTCTGCAGCCAAGGTTTCATCCCTCTTGCATATCCAGGACTCACATACACACCTATAAGCACTCCCTCCATTTCGAAACCAAATAATGCAACTCCTGTACATCTCTCTTGATGCAGACAGAGAACATGCATGTTAGTGAGGAGCAGCCATTGCATTCACAACACTGCCATTACTGAAAGTATTGATTGATGCTACAGAAACTGCTGACTAGAAAACAAGAATGAAAACAGGCTCATGTGTCCCCTCATATGCATGCAGTTCTTCACACAGAATTCCATAAACTGTTGTGTGTGTGCATGTGTGTGTGTATTTTTGTGTGTGCATTCGTGTGTGTGTCTGTTTGTATATGTATTTGAGTAAGTGCATGTGTAGGTGTGTGTGTGTTTGTGTGTATATGTATTTGTGTGAGTGCATGTGTGTGTGTGTGTGTGTGTGTGTGCATGTGTGTAGGTGTGTTTGTGTGCATGTGTGTAGGTGTGTTTGTTTGTGTGCATGTGTATGTGTGTAAGTGTGTTTGTGTGCATGTGTGTGTGTATTTGTGTGTGTGGGTGTGTGTTTGTGTGTGTGTGTTAATGTGTGTAGGTGTTTGTGTGTATGTGTGTAGGTGTGTTTGTTTGTGTGCATGTGTGTGTGTGTATTTGTGTGTGTGTGTGTGTATGTGTGTGTGTGCATGTGTGTAGGTGTGTTTGTTTGTGTGCATGTGTGTGTGTGTAAGTGTGTTTATGTGCATGTGTGTGTGTATTTGTGTGTGTGTGTGTGTGTGTGTGTGTGCATGTGTGTTTGTTTGTGTGTGTGAGTGTGTGTGTGTGTGTCTGTGTGTGTATGTGTGTGTGTGTATGTGTGTATGTCTGTAAGTGTGTTTGTGTGCATGTGTGTGTGTATGTGTGTGTGTGGGTGCATGTGTGTGTATGTTGGTGTGTGTGTGTGTGTGTGTGTGTGTGTCTGTGTGTGTGTGTATGTGTGTTTGTGTACATGTGTGTGTGTATTTGTGTGTGTGTGTGTGTGTGTGTGTGTATATGAGTGAGTGAGTGTGTGTGTGTGTGTGTGTGTGTGTGTGTGTGTGTGTGTGTGTGTGTGTGTGTGTGTGTGTGTGT
>JBBIGA010000126.1:13278405-13294648 GCA_037576975.1 Alestes dentex
TGTCTATACTTTCACTTGCATGTTTCTGAACAGTGTATTCTGAACTTGTTAACCTCAACCCACTGAATGATGCAGTTACTTATCGTAGCATTCTAGCTGCCACAATGTTTCACAAGGAAATCAGACCCACTGAAGGTACAGAACAGAATAAAGAGACTGTGAGAAACAGTATTATAGTAATAGTTCTTTATTTATTCAATATTAAATTGAGTTGTTGAAGTGGGGAAACTTAAATATAAATGAAACGTAAAACTGTTAGTAAAATCTTGAAACTAACATGTTTGCAATGTTTAGAATACAAAAACACTTTACAATTCTAGTATGCAGATAAAGAGGCAGATGATGTTGTAGAATAATGATTGGAATAGATCTCAGTAATATGATGAATCATCACGTGTAGAAATGACAGTCCTCTCTCCATTGTGCTTGGAATACAAAGGTGGGTTTCAGTGTGTTTCATCTCAGCTCGGATTTTCACACCCCTACACTTGATAGCACTAGGGGAGTGGCTACAGTGGGACATTTGATCAGTTGGGTAAAATATGGGGTAACTGGAAAAAGAAAGAAAGAAGAAAAAAAAAACCCTGCAGCTCACAAATGAGCTCCAGTCTAAAACTGCGTTACAATGTACAGTGATCACAGCAAAGGAAGGAGATAATGGTGAAAAACAACACGCTCAATAGGCCCTCACACCTCAGATCTCAGAAACACTTCACTGACTTCCACTTGATTTCCTTCAAGCCAAACGAGTCATCGTATTATTTACAAATTCAACAATATATCTACATAAAAACATACATTTGAAAATAAAACTTGATGCAAGTTATCTAAAACCCAAAATTCATGAAAATCCGTCCATTCACTGGCAAGGGTCTTAATGTTGAACGATAAATGGACAAATGGGAATTATACAAAGCAATACGAACATGTTTATACACGCATATGCACAAAGGTTTAGTTTACACACACTCAGTTCCAACAACCACGCTTGCACACACACACACACACACACACACACACACACACAATAACAAACCCAGTGCGCTAAACTAAATCAGTGCTCATGTTATCGCACAGAAAAAAAACAGATGTTATCTGTGAAAACCATATCTCCTTTTCTATTAACCTCATGAATGTCATTTTCAGCTCATATAAATACCTTCTCGCTCTTTCTCTACACCCAACTGTGTGTGCAATAGAATAACTGCCGGAACTGCACTTCTCAGTAAAGGCACAATGAAGTAAAGGCCACCCAGCTCCCGTTTTCATGCCAAAATGTGGCTGCATGTGCTAAAAGGGTCCCTGAATGAAACTCCAGTGTTTCAAACTGAGGAATTTACCTATCCAAGCTATTTTGGGTTGCTGTGGTTCTGGTTGCCATGGGAACCACAAGAGTTCGCATGCAGGTCAAGGTGGTGACGGCGGATAGATGATGAGGCTCATGCATGCCGGAGAGGTTCAGCTTGTGCAGATGCAGTGTGAACACATCTCGGGTGTGACCGCAAAAAAAACCCCAAAAACAACAAAAAAACAAAAAAGCCAAATAAACCTTGGTGCAGTGTTGGGACAATGGCACCCATGGAGTTCGTCGGAGTGTATTTAAATATCTGATGTGCTCCATCACCCTTTAGATCAGGTCAACACACATTCCACCCATTATACAGGATAAAGTCTTTCTTTCTACATCTATTTACACAAATCTTCTGTCTGAAAAGACATCATTATAATAGGTTTACATTTAAGCAAAGATTTTTGCAGCAGGTGGCTTTAGTCCAGTGCTGTGTTTTGCATGTACACATTTCATATAATACTCGAAACAAACAGAAGGCATACTCAGTGTATCAGAAGAGCACCGCAAGGCCCATGTAAATGAGTTACTTCTTTCTTATACTGTAGGTTTCTTAGTTGCAACAAAGTATAGTGTGTAATAGCATATTATGCATGCAGCACTGACATACCGTATCTTAGAAGTAACGGAAACGTTGCCTGAGGTTAACTAAAGAGTGTGCCTAGAAAGTTTCAGAATTTATGGAACAATCACCGGCTTCCGCCACATCTGTCCTCAGTCCACATCAGCATGCCAGTGTAAATGCATTCCATGCGAGCTCCACCGCTCTAAATATTTCCGCTCACTAAACACATTCTTCTAATACTTTAAATTGAATTTAGTGCTTCAATCACACCTTGATTTGAATCGTTTTCCTGTAACTGCTTGGAGGTCTAATCGTGCTGAACAGCCGCATCCAAAAAAGCCCTACATCACCTAGGTGCCCTTCTCGCTTACACAAAAGAGTTCATGGCATTAACAGGTGAGGGGGCCCCTGAGCTTTCGTGACCCTGCACAGTGTCCCTTTCTGTCTTTCCGCTATACTGCCCGATAAAAGAGCCGTCCTCGTTGAACTGTCCATCTCCGCCTTCCCCGTAGTCAACTAAACTGTCGTCACTTTCGTCTCGCTTTACGGTGCCACTGGATGGGGTGCGGCTCCCTTTTAACGGTTTATGGTCCTCATTGTCACTAGGAGAAAATAACATGCAGGTGTTACAGGGGGGAATGATGAAAGATGTCGCACACAGATTAGCTCGGCTGTTCATGAGAAAAGATGGAACATTGACGTGAACAACATGCCTGGTATAATAAAGATAAATGTGCCACATGTAGCGCCAGAAACTGCGGGTCCAAATGGGGTCATAGTTCCATTAGCATCAAATAAACTTCAAGTGTTGTTGTTATAAGAACTGACTATTGTGTTTGCCTGGATGTTTTGGTACATTTAATTTGAATGCATTTACCACTACAGGTTTGTCACTTTTAAAATGCTAAACTGAACAACAATTGAAAGTTATTTTGAAGACCACAGAGTTTTGATTCATGGTTTATGAGGGGAACATCAAAGCAAAACTGACCGCCACACTGAATAACAAGCACATCATACTCAAAATATAAGTATTCAGAAGGTCCATGACATGAATCAAGTTGAATGAAGTTATGATATACAGAAGCATAATCTCTTCACAAAGGATTAAATTACTGAAGCCCCCAGTAATTAACATGAGCAATCATCGCCAACACAAATGTTACAGGTTGCTGTTTTGGTACAACAGACAGCTTGAATGCTTCTGCGCCCGCCTGTAGCTACAAAACAGCTTGAGGTTCATTTCAGATGTAACTGTCAGAAGTTTCCACTGAGGGAATATAAGCGATAAACTAAAACTGCAGATGATTTTTGGTGATGTTAAAAATAAGATGTACAAATCCATGTAGCACGAATGCCACTCACAGTAACTGTGGTGATTTACTGAGTGCTCCAGTCATTTGAATCTCAGTGAATAAGGCTTATGTTGCTAAACATGAGCGCTGGCTGTGCGCAGCCACTGTAAACATTCAACACCCATACATCATAAAACAATGATGTGATCAGCTTAGCAAAGACTCAGCCAAACAAACAAACAAAAAAAAAAAAGATCAGTTGAGAGAAATGTGAAATTAATTCAGCCGACTGAAAATAATCATGTGATGATCTGTCGTGTAATGTACTGTACATACACTTCATTTGAAACCTTTGCCATGGAAAAGCAATCAAATGCTATCATAAACGTTTAAAGCATCAATGCCTGTGTGCTATTTCTGCTCCCTGGGAAAGCAGTCAGAGCCGCATGAAGTAATGTGTATGATAGCATTTAGCCTCATGGCTAAGGAGTATGGGTACAGTGTAATCCTGAAATGATGCGGAAGGCTTTTTTTTTTTTTTTCTCTCTCCCACTGGCAGTTCTAATCTCAGTCAGCTTTCCACATGCAAGTCTTGCAGTTTCCTCCTTACCTTCCCCCACACCTACATCCAACCGACAGAACACAGATCGCAGAGAGAATGAACAAGAGTGGTCAAAAAGGACGTTTATAGTGAATCTCTGTCTGGGACATGTCATATGCAGAGCTGAGGTAAACTCTGTTAAGTACTGTTAGTGTGTGACAAGCCCTCGAAATGCAATACTAGGGCAGGAGCTCTGGAGGAGCTCTGAACCTGTGTGACTGCCACCGAATCAGTTACACCATGGAGACTTGTCTGGACCTCAGCAGAGCAAGAAATCATTACCGTAGACGCACACATGAGAATACGGAAGAAGAACAAGGGCCAGGCACCATCTGGAACGGTTAGTTATGGGGGTCCGAGAGGTTAAAGACAGCAGGAGGGTTTGAAATTTACACAACATAAAGCATAAAAGTATCCCTCTGTACATAAAGTCGTGTTGATGTGTGAATATATCCCTATCATAACGACCAAAAAAAGCTAAATTCATCAACCAGTTGACTATTAACTAATAATCATAACCTGGCAGATACTTGAGAAACAATAATTCTACGAGCATTCAGTATTTTTATAGGTCAAGTACACCCGACTATATTCATTTCTTATATTACAGTTGCATGTTCTGTTTTCATCACAGTACTCATCACAGTCTCATAAGAAACTTCTACAATATCATAAAATATTCCAGTCCAAGCTGATACAATGGGTGTCAATGGAAAAGTAAAAAAAGAGTCTCATTAGCAGAAAACTATGGCCCTCTGTGGCGCTATGTGCTATATGTCATATGTAAACATCTATACTGTTGCTGTACAAAACCTTTGTATCTCCATTTACGTCATTTTTGGGTACTTCCTGACATATCAAAACAACAGCTGATAGTTAGGTCATGTCAAAAATTTCACGATGAACCACCAAAAACAGTCCAAACTTATTTGGATTTTTGACATTAACTCTGTTGTAAGTTCAGAATGTGTTACTCCTCCTGTTAAAGATCTATTATGAAGATTAAAGGCTTTGTTCCGACAGCAACGAGCTTGTACATCACCCACTGAAAACATTTATCTACTGCAAATGATATTTTATGTACAGCCATGCATAGTACATTAATTTATAGATAGTCATTTAGGTTAATTACAATTGAAAATGTAAAGACAGCAAATAAAAAAAAACCAAAACCTATGTTAAATATATACAAAAACAATCTCAGGTAAAAAAAAAAAAACAACAAAGACCATGTAAACATAATACAAATTGAAACCAAAGTACAAAAGAATGTTCAAAAGTACTATACAAAGTAAAGTGCTTGCTTTTTTATCACTTATGTGCAGCTAAAGACCAGGAAGTTACTGATTACAATAGCAAGCATCACAAGCAAATTGCTTTCAGTGGTAGTAAGAGAATCTTTTCTGATATGATAAACTGAATGTCATCATATCATCACTGTCATACCAAAACCTGGAGAGTCATTTTTATTTAAAATATCAGCTGCCCTCCTCGTGGTTTGACCGTTTCATGACCAGTGTAAGGCTACTTACATTAAAGTGAAGGATGTATGTTAAAAAATACAAAGTTTCCATTTTGGGGATATACAGTTTTGTTATGACAGCAATGATCGATAGACACCTCGCATTATGGTTATAATGATATACTGAGGTTGCATAATTATTCAGCCAAATGATTTGAATGAACTCAAATCAAAGAGGCAAATAAAGCATGTTAAATCTATCCATAAAACCTTAACAGTTGAACCTTCACAAATGCAGAGCAAGAGTAAGAGTACGAACAGAGTAAACATTTAACCTGCTTCTATTATATCTATCTGATGAGATGTTAAAAATCCTTTAAAACCAAAGGGAAGCAGAATACCTGAACTAATGTCCTGAATTTTGAGAATCATATTCTTTTTCAAAATAAATCATTAACAAATTCATGGCACAGAAGAATAAGGTCAACCCGCCCAGGTAAATAAAACCAGGGAAGAGTTGCACTTTAACTTCAGAGATGAAGAGGCTTCCAGTCTGTCGTAGTCCTATGTCCTGCGTGGGTGAAGCAGGCGTGATAGTTCATGACAGGGGGTGGGCAAAGCGACTCTCTCCAGAGGGCTGTGTGTGTTGGGGTGAAGGTATAGGGAGAAAGGAAGGATTTCCCAGAGGCCTGCTCATTGTTCTCTCACCTGTACTCTCCAAAAGTTATATCATCATCCTTCATGGGCTGGATCTCAGGATCTCCATGTGCATCTTCCTTCTCTTTAACTGACAAAACAAGCAAGCGATGGTACAGTTTTCATTCTCTGTAATACACTATGTCTTCATAGTACTGTATGTTAAGATAACCCAACTATTATCAAATGAGATCTCAGTTAAAAACAGCTCCCCCAGATTCGAAAGCTTGTTGGATCAATGTAATGTAATTCTATAGAAGTGACACTTTAGATATTTACAGAATTTTCCACCAGAGCGAGTGGAAAATTGTGTAAATTAGATTTTTTTCTCCGAACTGTCCCTTTAACATACTGTGACCTTTAATTAGTGCTGGTCAGGAGAGCAAATATTCTAATGTAAAATATGAAAAAAATTCAACCATCCCCACTCACACTGATATATGTAGTGGATACTGAATGCAGTATCTTCTAGCATTTCTCTCACCTGGGTATTTGCCCCCTTTGTTCCTCTTGATGAAGCAGACAATGAGGAGAACCAGAATAAGGAGAGCGATGGCACACATGAGGCCAATGAACCAGCCCTGAGTAGCGATGTCCACCTGTCTGCTGGCCATGGCTAAGGGAGGGGAGAGTAAGTTTTGCCCATTAGACTAAAATTACACACGACATATACATATACATGACAACATGACACCTGCAGATCAGATGATGTCAACAAATGTGAAGCGGTGAGGGGGAACATTCTCACTGGGCACAAAGGAAAACAAAGTAGGTAACTGCAGTCCATGTAGTTCAATCACATCCTGATTGTGCCTGGAAAAAAATCGACCTACTGCTGATGAAAAACATGCGCTCACTGAGATGCCCGTTTGTTGACGCAAGAGCATGAATTGTCAAAAGCTGACAATTCAGACAAAGGGGTTTTCAAGGGGAGATAAACCAAAAATGATGAGAAGTCTGATAAGTTCAGTATTATCATATAATCTGAGCTTACTGAGCTTGTCAGATAAGTATTGTTCAATGTAGAAAGCAATCATGCAGGAAATTTACAACCCAATATGGATGAATAAGGCTTGATCATTCTGACTCAATGGGTGGAAAATGACTGATCATGCTCAGGAGCGGAGACACTTCACATGAATTGTGAATGGGAGGGAGGATGAAAAAGCCCATGCGGGTCTGAAACGGATAAACTACATTTCCCATGAAGCCACGAGGTCAAGGCTGAGCGGGGCCTCACCTGGAACTGTTACCAGTAACTCTTGAGAGTGGTGGACTTTTTGGTCAGCATGGCCTTTTGCCACCACACGCACTTTGTATGCCAGCCCTCTTTTTAAATCCTTAAGCACATGGGACTGTGATCCATTTACCATCTCTTTTTGCCAGTCGTCATCGCCTGAGGGGGTTCCAGTAAGAGGAACAAATCAAATCCACACGTTCTGGCGTCTCAAATTACTATATTCTACACACTTCATGCAGTGGTAAGTTAGGTCACTACAACCACTCATCATTACAATTGATCAATTGTTTTTTAAGTTAATTCAGTCTATCTATCTTGCTAGAGTAATTAATTCTATGATAAATCTATATTAAGAGCACATGGCACATAGTTATTCAATTTAAATGAGCTCAATGAGGTATGAATGTCAGTGGTTTGTATATTAGTATGGCATGGATACTTCCCATAGAAAGTTAAATCATTAAGCCCTTGTGACATACTGTAACATGTAAGATTAAAGTGATTTTCCTGAAAGAAGGACAAGAACATGTTCATCATCCACGAAAACAAGTCCAGAACTCAAAATTAATGAGCTTTTCTAAATACGTCAGCGTTGCACTGCCCAACTCCCAAAATTTAATCATGAGAACTATACATTATAATTGATAAGAGGCTTAATTTTCAGGAGTTTTTCTGATATAGAGTTTTACATTGAAATAATCATACTGAATATTGGATGTCTTGAACAGAATATATGTATTTTTAAAAAGTTTTGCTATGATAGTAAAATGGACAAAATAAATAGTGATAGATTTATCCCCTAACCTTCTTTTATTCTGTATCTCTGTGTATAGATACCCTCCCAACTATCAAGACAATACTGAAGCATATCTTACTGTTTTCTACAATATATTCAACATAAACGTGTTTTTCTGGTCCCCAGTACTCCCAAGTGATTAGCGTTCCATCCTTGTCCAGAGATGAGCTAATGTTGCCAAACATTGGAGACACTGGTTGCACTAGATACACAGGAAAGAAGAAAAGAGTGAGGCTAGATGCTCATACATGTGTGGGGATTTGAAATAGGCACAACTATTACAGAAATTCATTCGATTTTATGTGGTATCTGTATGAACGATTTGGGTGTAAAGTCACTGCAATCAAAGTGATGAAGAACGACTTGCTTTTAAGACAATGACTAGGCATTTAAGTAAGTTTTATTAAGTAAACACAACTGGTGGAAATGTTCAGTATTAATATACGCGACTGACTTTCATGTATTTTCGAATATTTAGCCAAAGATTCTGGTAATTCTGGTAAGTGTTAGATGCCCCAGGGCATTAGAATCAAGCTTGGACAGTCAAAGGTTAGAAGTGTTAGGGGCTAGGTCTGCTTCTAAATCACATGTACCCTTGTGATGAGGGGGGCGTAGAGACTGGGAGGTTGGGAAAAGTGGATGGGGGGAAGCTGGAATCCCTAGAAGAAGAATACGAAAAGGTATAAGAAACATCACACATAAACACACACACCCACACACACACACAAACACACACACACACACACACACACACACACACACACAAACACAAACACACAGAAGACAAAGCACAAACAGATCTCAATTAGAGCACAAGTAGGTTAAGACAGGCCTTGTATCATTTGCTTGCTCAGACAGCCGGCAAGAGTAAGTACTTATGACAGCAGGCTGTAAAGGGGATCATTTGTCAAGAAAGAAGGTTTTCCATTTTTAAAATAAACAGAATATATAAACTGGTGAGAGCATGCACTAATTCTGACAGAACAACCACTTATTTTGTCTCCTTAAGGTTGAATAATTTTACTTATTAGCCTTTGGGAAAGTCTAACCTGACTTTGCTGAATACCCTGCTTGATTTCAGTAGCAGAACATAAGTTGCCATAAGTAGGCATCATGCGAGAACTAGAGGTGCTTGTGACCACAAAGTGTGACATGCAAGAGGAACACATAGTGTAACATATACGTAACACGTATGAAGAAGAACACAAAGAAACATGTAGCTGAAGTAAATCAAAATGGAAAGGAAACATTAACAAGCCTATGTCAGACAACTGAAGTCCCTCGGAGCAGTGTTAGGTGTTAAGACTGCCTTGGCCTTATCTATTACTAGACAAAACGATAACCTATGACAGAAATGACTGAAAACCCTCACAGACCTACAGCTTATTGTACTGCTGACAGGATCAGGATCAACTCTCGGAACAGCTGGTATGTAATACCTGCTGCTGTCAGAAAAGTAGTTTATCTGAAAAGTCCTGAGTTCTGTTTTACCATTCCTCTTCAAAGTTAAGGCTTGAATGAGCACAAAATACTTCAAACAACACAGACCTTTTCTACATCAC
Source organism: Alestes dentex (assembly GCA_037576975.1). Taxonomy (NCBI): domain Eukaryota; kingdom Metazoa; phylum Chordata; class Actinopteri; order Characiformes; family Alestidae; genus Alestes; species Alestes dentex. The sequence continues at coordinate 13,287,971 of JBBIGA010000126.1, forward strand.
AGCAAGAGACTATTGAAAATAAATGGAACAGGCCTGACTGAGAAATCAAATTGAAAAGTAAATATGGGAACCACGCTCTGAATTGAATCCACAGTTGGTTGTGTTCCCACCGGGCTGGAAGAATAAAAGTATTCCTCTCTCCCCATGAATATTAGCAATGTTTAGACAATCTGGGCTTCTGTTATCTCACACAGACGTTACCATACAAACGTTTCCTCCAAGAGTGTGTGGGTGGAAGTTTGAAAAGATCCACAACTAGCTTCAAACACACTAAGCGAAGTGCTAGCCTTCAGTGTCACGTGGCAGGAGAAAACGAACAATACTTGTTGTGGCAGTGGGTGAAGCTTAACAAGAGAGTAAACAATGGAAGGATGCCTTGGCAAAGATGGCTAGATATGACTTCATTCTTCAATCATACTTCAGTTTGTCTTTGATTATACATGCAAAATTGATATGATACGTTCACCCAGTAAACAGAAACTGATCAAGCTAAACAAATAGCAATCCTTGGGCCTGGTTGGAGTTTTGAGCAGCAAAGGAAAGGCTCATTTCTAAAAGACAAAATTAGTGTAATGCTCATAGTATATGTATATTACAGAGGATAACTTCAAATGGAAATCAAAGAGACAACAACAAAGAATTCACCAACTAAAAATGTAATTCTTTTCAGACCTAATTAAAACAGCGTTACCTTGTCTTTGATATTAATTAAAATGCCACTTTTAAATCCTGTGCTATAGAAACGATTAATTAAAAGCTGCAGTTTTGTGCCAAGGTACAAGTAACTCACCTCCATCCATTATTGTGGCAAACTCCTCAGTAATGCTGGGGCCTGCTCCCTTGAGCGTTTTGGCACTGAAATAAAACTTGTAGCGTGTGCTGTACTTGAGGTTGTGCAGAGTGACGCTGGTCTCATTGGCTGGCACAGTTAGCTCCTCCAAATGGCCAAGCTCATTGGTGTTATTGACTAGAGAAGTGAAACGGGATTGATTGGAGGGGGAACAAGGCGGGATAAAAAGTTACCAAAAGTGACTTCTGACCTCATTGATGGAATGTTTTACTATATAAAACGTGTGTGTGTGTGTGTGGGCATGAGTCTGTGTCTGTGTGTGTTTGTGTGCATGTGTGTGTTGTTGTCTGAAGAAAACAAATTGTAAAGTGTCCATTTTTCACAGTGGCAGTCATTTAACAACATGCATATACACCGAAATACATATACACATACAACACATTTACATGACACTGAAAAAAAAACAAATTTACATGCACTCACATAGATAAAGATCAATAAAAATGTGCTTAGATGCAGGAGAGGGTTACTAATAGGGCTAATTGTTTACAAACAGAAACCATTTCCTGATATTCTCAGACATTAAGGACATCCGCATCTGCACAACACATGAATCCACTGCGAAAGATCAGCATCTGTTTCTCATCTAGTCTAATCTCCTAACCTAATCTGAAATTCCACGATCTGGGCCAAAATTTGAAGTGTTACACGGTGACTCACCTGACTGATACCGGAGTGTGTATTCTGTGAGATGGCCATTCTTTTCATGTGGTGGGCCCCATTCAAGAGTGAGAGAGTCTATACTACTGTCAGTTACCCTGAGGAAAGTCGGCCGGCCAGGAACTGGAGAAAAAATACGCACAAATACAATAATACACATGAAATATTTAAGTGTAAAACCCCTTTATAAAGTGACCTAGATAAGGTCAAAGGTCCAGGACGGCAAGTGATAAGCAAATCCCTTTTATTAATCTTGATTACAACATACAACCAAAAGAAATGGCGCTGTCTGCCTATAATTGTTTGCTAGTTAACCTAATCCACTCTCACTTTTGACAGTAAAGCGTAATATGCACTGTAGGTTTATGAAAAGATTTAACAATAACCTGGATTAACTTGAATGACTTTTCTGCCTCAACAAATAAAGTGGCGACGGGACATAACACCTCCTTCTCGCTCGTGCTCGCAGAACTGCACCTGAATGCCCGTTAGCCTTAGCAGACTTGCTAATGTGGATGTGAAGCCTGAGAATTGAAGCATGCCAGCTTTGCGTCATACGCGCACCAACTGGCAACACTGTTTCAGTTAATCTCAGGCCAGGATCGCTGTAAAAATCTAAAATGTTATATCCTGCAAAACTAATAACTTATTGAAATATACACTTAATTGCATTGCGTCAGTGCATTCCTAATATGATGTGTGTACTTGGTCCGGAATGACTTGGAAGGACTTTGAGAATTGCTGCTTTATAGATTTGTCCACTTTTTTGTTTCTAATCCCTTAAATCTTTGTATTCTACATCATTTATTAATCTCTGACACAGGAGTATCATCAAGTCTTCTCACACATTCAGGTAATGTATCTGAAGCGCAAAGTGACTCTTACCTCCCTCAGGAGTCTGAAACTGATGAACGGAGCTGGCGGGTCCCTCTCCACGGTCATTAAAGACCCTGACGTTGAGCATGTAGAGACTGTAGGGGTGCAGGCCGGGCAGTTTGCCGTGGCTCCTGTTCCCACTGAAAGTCAGCGTCTGCTGCTCCATGTGGTGGGTGTGACCATGGCCATTGTGCTTGTCAAGGCTTTTTTCTTTCCAGTAATAAACCTGTTGTGTGGAAGGGTGGAAGCTGGGTTTACCAAATGGCACTATAGTTGACAGTTTATACTGCCCATCCAAGGTCAGGGGGACACCTAGCTTTTCTCTTTTTTAACTCATATCTGGGCCCACACTTTACCTCCTCGCTCTCATAATTTACAAATTAATTACTTAGTACTTACATAATAATATGCAGCGGTTACTGAATCGTAAAATATGTAACATATTAAAAACATTTTTAGATCTTCACATGTTTTCCTTCCAAACCTGCTGAACTGCTAGGACACATGTTGCATGTGTCGTTAGCATGCACACTTTTAAACCATCTTTGGGCAGAAAAAAAATGTAAGATGTGTTTTTAACGATGGTTTATCACAGCATAAAGTGTTGCTAAGTATACATAGCAGTAGTAAACAGTTATTTTGTGCTAACAAAACAAGGACTTTACGAGGACTTGAAAAGTAATAGTGAACATTTTCAGAACATTTCTCAGAGAAATTCAAATTAAACTAATGTGCCCCTATAATTTTGGCAGGTAATGTGCAAGAACCAGACTATCAGACTGTAAATTCTGGGTCATGTAGTTTTCATAAGCCAGTCCAGCTGTGTGCAGACCCTCCTCGACTGAACATCATACCTAAATGAATGGATATGTTTGGGATAAACATCTTATGATCCCACTGAGTCAAAATTTGAGGTTACAGCAACTCTCAGGCTGACTTCATTCTACTAAGACAGCTGCACTAGTACAGATAACACTGACTCCCTGCAGGGTAGAGAAAAATGTTTTTCCCCAGTGTTGGTCTGTCTGTGCTTATGGTGCAGTGTGTGATGATCTTTCAGAGCAGCAGTGAGACTAGGGTTGTTTTTTTAATGCGACACAAAGCTGGCATGCTGGTCTAGGATCTGTTTCTGAAGGGAGCAATCTGACTCTAAAAAAGTACTTAGAGAGACAGAGCTTTATGAATACATTTACTGCTGAATCATTATGGAACATGTTTGTGTACTCGATGTATTTTAAAAGTAATTCTAAACACACTGAGTCACTGACTGAGCAAAACTGAACTGAGCAAAATTAGATGCACTGAAATACTAAAAAGTAATCAAAACTAACAATTGTGAAGTCAGATATTTTCATCCCCAATACTGACATACCAAACATCTTTAAACGTAACTTTTACATAGCGTCTAGTCTATGATATGTATATACTGTATGTACATACAATACCTATGGAATATACATAGCACGGAGAGCAGTTGTATAACCAGCGGGACATACCCTGTAGCCTTGTAGTTTTCCACGCACTGATTTTGGTGGGACTGGTTCCCAGTGCACTTCTGCCAGAGTGCTGTTCTGCGGCCGAACCCGCACGTGCTCAGGAGCCGCGACTGGCACTGAGAGAGAGAAAGTGTGCTGTTTATATTATAAACTCATCAGAATCTGCTGACACAGACGCTCAGCACTACTTATGATAGTCAAAACTGATGTTAGTAGTTCAAAACAATCAGGTTACTAACAGTCCTCTCCTGAGTAGCCGATGACAACTGCTGGTTTGGGTCCGTGGCCGTAGTTGTTCAGAGCCTGAACTTTGATCTCATATGGCACAAAGGTAGGAGTTCCAGCTACCACAAACTTAGAGACATTCGCCACCGTCACGGAGTTCCACTCTGTGTCCACTTCCATCTGCCTCCACATGACTTTATACTGAAGACCAGGACCATTCGACTGAAGACCTGTCAGTGGCTAAGAAAGAGGGTTTAGTATTATTAATGTCCATAAGGTGCAATGTTCACCATTACCAGTTAATATTACTAATGATCAAATGATTAGAAACAGAATCAGGAAAATCCCTTAAACAACGGAAATACAGAAATAACTCTCTCAACCCTCATGGTTAGAGAGGGAACGGCTTACTAATAAAAATAACTGAAATAACAGTTGTACATAAAACAAGAAAGTTTAAAAACACAAAAACATGATGACGAGACACGGAGCAGCCACAACAACCTGCAGCAGGCTTGTGCCCGCACAGTACAAATAACCAAATAAAGAGAGCTGATTTCCAACAGTGTTAGCGTTTGAGTTTGGTTTACAATCCAGGTTAGGAATATGATCAGTATTATGTTCTGGGTTGAGGTTATGGTTAGAATTAGATTGTTCTGTTAATAGTAATGGAAAAGACAAGATGTTAGAAGATTTTAAGCCAAACGTCATTTGTGATGAGTCAAACATGTGAAAATGGACCAAGCAAAAAACAGTTATTAAACATTTTTAGATTGCTTTCTTCTTTTTTTGTGGTGAGTCCAGTAATTACATACTCTGTTACCTTCCATGAAATCACCAAATTGTTGTGTTTCGAGCCCATGCCTTTGACTTCACTGGGGTTCTCATCAGGAGCTGAATGTGCGTGTGTGTGTGTGTGTGTGTGTGTGTGAGAGAGAGAGAGAGAGAGAGAGAGAGAGTGAGAGAAAAACATTAATTTTAGGATGCCACTTTAAAAGTACAAACAAATGATTTACACTTATAAACAGAGACACCAGACAATGCAAGCCCTACCTGCAGGGTTGGTTTTATACTGGCGCGAGGGCTGGCTGGGATTGCTGTATCCAATATCATTAAGAGCCAGGACTCTGAAGCTGTAGTGGACATATGGGGACAACTTGAGATGAGCTGTAGTCTTAGTGCCAGGTACCTCTGTCAGGTTACGCCACGTGCCACTGTCATGAAGTGCATCTTCATACTGAATAAGAAACTCTGAAAAGAAAGAAGAATAATAGTTAAAATAGTTCAAAAAAGGACCCAAAACCAGCGTTTTTCTTGTATTTTATTTTTTGTTACCAGTGGTGTTTATATGGGGTTTATACACCTCAAACCTTTCATATTTACATTACCACAAACCTTTTGTTTTTCCTTCTAATTAAATGGACCGTGCCTTTAAGACTGCTATCTATATTTACATTTTTTTTTCATTCTGACTGTCTGTCCAGTACTGTGTGTCATTAAAAAGAACGGGTTGGTTGAAACATGCATTATAACTTGAGTGTGAATGAGGGGGCTGAACTGATGTACACGGAATAGACAGATATAGGTAAATGCATTAGCATTTGTGACATCACAAAAACAGTGAATTCAAAATAGGATGCTGCCCATTTTATAAGTTGTGTTGACTGAAGAGTGCATTTAACTATGAAACTTTAACAATGTGTACATACTATATCAACATCTTTTATTTAAAAAAAAAAGAGGAAAACGTAGTTTTCCATGTTACAGACACTTTAAAACAAAGCGATAATGACAAAATTTCAGACAATTAGGTCAATTTACACGGTATGAAGAGCAAAACCTGTAGCTTGGAACTAGTGACAATATACTGGAGTTGCACAAAATGTACTTAAGGTTTAAGTCAATATGCCCACAGAGACACTGAATGTAAGCCAGACCTAAATTGTAGAGCTTGTATATGTAACCTAACTTCTCACTGCCGACAGATTCACAGACATCTGCGGAGTCTCCTGCAGCCGTAACTCAGCATGTGATATTTGAGCTTTCTGTGTACTGCTGTGTTCTATCACGGTAAGAAGCACCACAGCACCTTTATTGTTGCTGTGGATTCTTAAATAAATATGCATTCAGAAAAGAATTCAGACTAAGCTTTATTGCCTCATTTATTTTGATATGATTTTATACTGTTTATGAGCAATGATAAGATGAAAATGTGCTCAGAATGTTGCTCAGAAACTTTGTGTCAAACTAAATAAAAATCCACAAATGTTTTTTTTTGTTAGGTTATGATTACTTATCAAAGGAAACCATGCTATTAAAGGTAAGGAGTACATTAAATCACTTTCTGGACCTGCTATAAACGGATAATTGCCCAATTTCCCAGCTTCCTTTTGTCTGTATTGTATTCGCTGCCACAGATAAGCGGCAATTACGAATACTATAGTCACCCAATACCTTTGTGACACTTACATTACTTCTTCTCTGCATGGTGATTTTGCTGCCAGCAGTGTTATTACTGTTTTTTGAATGTATTGTTAACTTTGCTGACTTACTGCCATTGACCACTACTAC
>JBBIGA010000126.1:13294748-13306698 GCA_037576975.1 Alestes dentex
CTGTTCTGTTGTGTTCTGTTCTGCTCTTGTGTTGCACCATGGTCCTGGAGGAACGTTGTTTCGTTTTTACTATGTACCGTGTATATGGTAGAAATGACAATAAAAACTACTTGACTTGACTTGACTTCTACCTTTAGTGTTTTGTAGTTTGTATAGATTGTACAGTTTGTATCTATCATACTGTTGCAGCATATCCTCGCTGTCTGTTGCTTGTTACAGTCTGCAAGAGGGCATTCAAGTAAGACTTTAATTGTACTTTTGTACAGTTTACCTGTCTTGGATTTTAATTGACGAAAGAATAAAGAAAAAAACGTACTCTTAATTGGACTGTTGTGTTCATCTCCAGGGATCCAGGTGAGCTGGACACTGCGTGCGCCGGGATCAGTCAACTCCAGATCTGTAGGGGCATCCGGTTGTTCTGCAGATGTAAAAGAATAAGGGTTGACATATATAATGGTGAATAGTTGCACTTTTAAACTTTAAACACTTTGAAAAGTTTATGTGTATGGTTAACTGTTAAAAAAGGAGAGTAAAAAAACTGGAAAAAAAAAAAAAAAAAAAAAAGATGAGATGCAAATGCATCATGCACAAACTTATACATGCGCTGATACGTGAACAAATGAGATGCACTGGCACTGGCGGATCAATGTCTTGCCCACACTGGTAGAGGGGTAAGCAACTTCCACACAAATTGGTATAATGGGATGCTTCACTTCAGAGGAGCCTCAGAGAGTGCAGGGGGATGAGCTTACTGACAAACGTGAAAAATGATCCTTCACAGCATTACAGAAGCGCTTTCTGCTGGCAGTGTCAGAGGACTAGATCATCCTCTTTATACCATTCATTCACGTTAGGTGGTGCACAGACAAATGGCAAATGCAGAAAGTGTTAAAAGAAAAAAAACATCATATCAATTTAGTAACATCAAAATAAACAATATGTATGCATTTAAGTGAGCGAAAGACAAAAAGAGAGAGAAAATGAGAGCGAGAGAGATTAAAAACTAAACCATATTTGAAGATTCTTTTAACAGATGGCAATCAGTCTGTAGGTTTAACCAACAATCTAATGGAGTCACAAGCACAAACATCAAAGCAAATATCCAAACAGCGATGGATACGTGGCTACAGGACAGCATGCAAATGCACCTCCACATGTACACCAACCCAGGGGAGTATGGAATGTGATGTGGTGCATGTGAGGCTGTTTTTACCGTAAATAACTGCTGGTGTGGGGGTGGCCTCTGAGAGTAGGAATGAGTTAGGAGTAAGAAATAAGAACACACAAAAGTTTGAAGTACTTTTGTAGAATGCATATTATGGATCATTAATTTGATTAAGTTACAACCTATTATCCAAATCTATATAGATATATTTCTGTTTCCTAGGTGATTCGTTTACTTCCACAGTCCTTTCTTGATTGAGCTCAGTTTTCACTGACTAGTGTATCCAAGAAAAAGGAAAGAGGCCTGCTAAAGAAAGCTCTTGAAGGTCAGATTGTATCCTTTACAAGGGGGGATAAATAAGTAATAACGCAATTCACACAAAAGGGGAACAAATAACGTCACCTACCAACAACAGTGAGCTGCGCACTGGCTGAGTCCTGGTCTAGCGTTGTGTTCATGACGCATGTGTATGTCCCTTCATCGCTCTCTGTCACGTGAGTGATGGTAAGACTATCTGAATCCACAATGAATCTGAAACCAGTGTAACAGCATCAATCAAAACCGATGTCCAGACTGTCAAATTTCACAATGAATCTGAAAGTCAGTTATAACTGATGTCCCACATATCTCTGAGCCCTCAGGAAAGAATGACACAGATTTATGATGCATGGATTCAGGTTTTGTACTAATGTATCCACGTAAGTAAGGCGGACCACAAAAAAACGACTTCTTGTTAATGTTAAATCCCAAATACATTTTTTTCAAAGAGTCACATCTAGTACCATTTTGCCTCATTTTGTACCGTTCTTCAAAAAAAACCCCAAAAAACTACAAAACGGTGACTTTACAGTTCACGTAAAAGTACTTTATTCTAAGCCGTTTTCAACATGACTTTTAAGAAATTCCGCAGTGTTCAAAAATGTGTACCAAAATTAAAACTGAGAAACTGAGAAAAAGACAAATGTGGTTTTCTTGGGTCCGCCACATTATTCACACGGCATTGTGAATGACTTCACTGTTCAACACTGAAAAACATCAGGGAACATAATGACTTCATTACTGTAAATGTATAAAAAATGGCAAGTCGTCCTGTTTAATTATGCTTTCAGAATAAGAATGAACTATAAATAGGTGCTCAGACTGACCGTGTACTTTGCAACATAATTCTGTACGTTATGCATTAATAATAAATACCTCTCATCATCAGGAAGCTCTCCATTGTCTTTGAGCCAAGTCATAGTGGGAATGAGGGAGGGGTCATGTTTCACTTTACACTCAAACACCACATCCCTGTTCCTCTGGACCATCTTGTACTCGGGCTGTTTCAGGATCCGCGTGGGCTCTGAATCCAGACACATTAGCCGGTGAGGACAGTGTTCAAGGCTACCGCTCATTAGCTTTATGGATGAGGCATCATGAAATGAGGCCACAAAGATCACTATCAATCAGAACTAGAGATAAATAACTGTACATGTATTTTTTTAAGTGCATTTTCTCAGTAATATAAGTCTCTCTTCCTTTTAGGCTTGAATACTACAGTAGCTGCCAAAAAGTCTGCTAGTAGATAATAGTGGAGAAAGGGTTTTGGGCTTAATGGACATGCAGTGAAGCTGTTTCCTGCTGCTCTCTTTGGAAAAGCACTTAACATCAGTTGTCATTATCTGCAAAAATGACAACACGGAAGCTAAAGACTTAACCTAATGCCTAAAAGCAGGTGGGAGGGCATCGCAAGTATCCTCAAGTATACTGATGTCAAACAGACATTATGGAAAATAAAAAACATCTAAAACTTTATTCAGGCACTGATTTAGGCCAAGCAAACGTTTGCTCTGAAACTCAAATACTGCACTCTGTATTACACTCACCTTTGATTTCCAGGTATACATGATTCTCAGAAATGCCGAAGGAGTTGGTGGCGACGCAGGTGTATTTGCCGCTGTTGAAGGCCTGTGCCACAGGGATCTCCAAAGTCCCGTTCTCATGAAACACAAATGGATCTCCTATCAGAATGCTGGAGCGGCTGTCCTTAAACCTGCAGAGAAAAATCCAAACAGGAACCCCTCAGTAAGCTGTGGCGCAGTTTTGCCTTGCTTAGATGTAAGAAAATGTGTTCTGTTCCATTAAAAAAATATAAAAAAGGAACAAGGTCAAGAGTCCATGCTTTGGTGTCGGCTCTCTAGTTATTGTTCTGTGACAAAGCAACCGTAATTACTGTTGATGTCGCATATCAGGGACCGGGTGGCTAGGTTTGGACAATATAGTGAAGTTAGTGTAATAACTTTAAAAAGTGCTGAAGCTCATCAGAGCTAAGCGATAAAAGTATTTCTCGCCTGGTTACTGCTGTACATAGGGGCTGTCAAAGCAGAGCTAAAATAACACCGTTAATGAGCAGAGACACACACTTGCTTGTAAACACACAAATAGAAATGCAAATGCACACACACACATACACACACACACACACACACACACACACACACACACACATACCATGTGATTCTGGGTAGAGGAGAGCCAAAAGAGGCACAGTCCAGAAGAGCAGGCTTGTTCATGATGACCTGGTAGACTTTATTCAGAGGAGTGAGCACTCTGGGAGGTTCAGCTGCAAACGACAAATACCATTAAAAAACAACACCTATAAGACCAAAATAACTCTGGTGATGATCATATTGTTCTATTGACACAGCTGAAATGCTCAGCATATTTTTTGAATCTGGGAATTGTAATCACAGTCCACACACACTATGTTTGTCATTATTGACAACACATTGTCTAATGTAATATCAATATAAATACATTTCATTCATATATAATAAGCTCTGATAATTAGAGAGAAACCAAACTCCTTTTAATTACGCACCCAGTACATTGACCAAGGCATTGGCGAGCAGGTACCCATATTCATTGGAGGCATTACACTGGTACACCGCGCTGGAGCCTGTCTGTATTTGAGTGAAACTAATGGTATCATCCTCCACTTTCCTACTGGGATCGGCAGGGGCATCTATTAGAAAACAACACAGATACACAGCACCAGGCCATGAGATGGAAGGCAAAAAAAAAATCAATTACATTCTATTACAATTATTATTTACATACAATCAGAATTGATTTAGCTTGCAAAATGATTACAATAATTATATGCAAATTATTACCTTATTTTATGAAATTAATTGGAATATTCACATTTGCTTTATTTACTCAAATTTGGCACTTAAAAAAGGGTCGAACCATTCAACTGTAGTGCAGTTATGTAAGTGTGTAAATGTAATTATTAGTTTCAATCATTCAGTAACATTATTTTCACTGTGTGAATGCAGTGTTCATATTAACTAGAATATGACTGTATGAGTGAACATATTTTCCAGTTTTTTGCAACTGAAGTGAAAGCAACAGTGGACAGATGCTCCAATAAATATGAATATTAAATCTACTATATACACAGTCAATAAAGCTCCTCCATGATTGCATCCTCTTGCTCTTACTCTTGTTCACACAGCTCATTGATTCTTGGTATAATGGAAGCTCTCGAGGGCAACAGTAGCTTTCCACTTTGTTGTTGCTTTTGCTTGTTGCTCATTAATGTATCCATAGGTGTCCTGCGAGCGTATCTAAACGAGAAGGCTAGATTCTATCACAGCAAAATACATCTTCACTTCAGCTCGGACTACTTGGATGCAACTTCGAAACTGAATGAACCCTGTTAAAAAGTTGCTGCATTATTATTAATAATATTTACGTTAATATTCATTTTATTAACGTTAATATTATTAATGTTATGTTTATTTAGTTATTTAGTTAGAAATGTAATGGCTTAAATTTGCACTTTCAACTATTTTCTGCTTGTTGTATTGGTTTGTCTTTTGCCTATAAATATGCATATAACCTGATTAAAAGTTTACAATTTTCACTCTCAACAGAACTCCTCTGTTTGTTTCAATGACTGTTGATTAAAGAACAGGAAGAGATGTTTCAAAACATTTCGACCATGAGCAAGTTAAAGTATAAGTCAATAGAAAACAAACAGTTCATGACTATTATGTGTACACATGTTCACTCAGGCCATGTCCATTTTTTTTCCAAATTGTCTCTTTAAAACCTCTCGCTAAATGAATACTGCAGTGAGGATGAGTGATAGGAACTGACTCTCTATAGGGACTCCGTTCATGAACCAGCTGATGGTGGGTTTGGGGTTGCCCCTCGCTCTGCACTTCAGCTCTCCGGTCTCCAGTGGAGCCAAGACCAGATTTGTTGGCGCCTGGATCCAGTACGGAGCAGCTATAACAGACCAAGCGAACACAACACAAACACTGCCTAAGGAACTTTTGCAAGACACTCTTCACAAAATAAACAAATAAAACAGGAGATACCGGGAAACATTGTGCAATTTCCATCTAACACTCTCTGTTTACAGTAAGACACATCTAGCGAAAAGTCTTAGTGCTTTCAATATTCAACATGTTTTTCCTTAGACAATCTCATTACAGTTTTTCCATCTTCACTTCTGTTTACCGACAGAACATCAGTTCCCAAGATAATAAAATCACGCATTGCATTTAAAAATCAATAGGAGGAAATGTAGGGAGAGTACATGCGAGGTGAAGTGGTTGAGTGTGCATTTGATGTGCATCCATCTCCCACCTTTCACTGTCACTCTGTAGGCGTGGCTGACAGAGCCCAGGCGGTTCTTGGCAGTGCAGTGATACACGCCGGCATCCTCCTCAGACACATCAACAATCTTCAGTGTTTTCTGAAAGTTCTGGAACTTGAATCTTGTGTCTGGGAGCACACCACCAACCTTACTCCAAGTGATCTCTGGAGTGGGGCTGGAGTGTAGAGAGTAGAAAGGGGTACAAACAATATGACCAGAGGATCTTCCCCTCATTACATTTTACATACTCAGTACTACTTGCACAAACTTAACATTCAGCAAGATGTTGAGATATATTGTACAGTCCCTATTTAAAAAAAAAAAAAGTAAGATAAGCTTACAGCCCCTGAGCAATGCACTCCAACTCCAACTCCTGTCCCCTAAGGACCATCTTGCTGCTGGGAGAACTAGCCGGAACCAGAAACGAAGGGGGTCTCTCCTCTGCTGGGTCATCTGAAGTGAGAATAAGAACTCAGATCAGAATATGCTACACACCTACAATCACATAATAAGAGCCTAAGAGCTGCAATCCCAACCAAGTCATGAGTATATGTAATCAATTAATATAAAAAATAACATCATTTTTAAGGCTAGTGTTGAGAAGTGAACCATCATATGATCAAGCTAAGAACTGTCCGTCATCATGTTTCTAGTCCTATTGAATATGGGCAAAACTGGCAAATGCAGGCTTGGCATTTTTTGCTTTATTTCCCTCAGAATGCAGTCAAACATAAATACAGTGTTAACATATGTCAGTGGACATAAGTCAGTGTACAATTTGTATTTGTTAACATATTAACATATTGGAAAAAATAAAGCATTTATAACTCTATAGCTTTTGCAAAGGTCATTTTGATGTATTTTTTTTCCCTAGTATGGACACCAGTATGAAGGTAGTGGTGTATACAAATGCAGGAGTGTGCTCTCTGTAGATTATTTATACTTATTTTCAATTAGAACATCAGCAAAACATATCATTTGACCAGGGCTGCCTAAACATATGCCAAGGATTGCAAAAGTTATCCAGAGTAGCTAAAACAGTCCCTTGTATTCAGGTACTGAAGCTACCACTTTGCTTAAAAATACAGACATGAGGCAAAGAGGTAAGAGACATGTAGTTGTTTTTTTTTCCTCTTCCTCTTCCTCTGCATGATGTAGTCACCTAATCAACTCAGTGTGGAACATTTCAATCAATCAAACATAATTAATGAACAACAAAATGTGTGAAAGTGAAAAAATCAACTGCATGGGGGCATGTTAACTACAGCCAGTAGCATATTAAATAAAATGTTCTATACGAGTTAAATAATTTAGCACATCATTCCTGTAACATGAATTAAGGACAAATCAATTTGTGGCTGTGTCAATTTGTGGTCATGCTAAAAGCTATAGTCAATCAGGCCCATCGAGTAAACATGAGGCTGTACAAGCAATGAGAAATGAGCAGATGGCAGATGTGAGTCACAGAATGGTAAAATTAAATGAATCAGGGGATCAGTAAAGAGGAATGGAAAGTAACAGAGGATTTGGCTATTATGACCATATTCACCTAAAACGCAATAAGCAGATTACAACAACCACCCATAACATTAAAACCACCAGTCTAGTATTGGTTAGGCTACCTTTGTGCTCTCAAAGTGTTTCTGAACAATGTTCATAGTGCAGTAGGGTGCATTATTCTGAATGAGGCCACTGCAATTAGGGAATACTGTTGCCATGAAAGGGTCTGAAACAACCTTTAGGTAGGTGGTGTGTGTCAAATTAACATCCACATGAAAGCCAGGACCCAGTGTTTCTCAGCAGAACACTGACCAGAGCATCACACTGCCTCAGCCAACTTGCCTTCTTGCTATAGTACGTCCTGGTGCCATCTCTTCCCTAGGTAAGCAACACACCCATCTGGCCATCCACATGATGTAGAAGAGAAGAAAACACAACGACACCTTCTTCCACTGACCCATGGAAAATTTGATGGTGGTGGTTTTGGTGGTGGTGGTCGCCTTAGTGGATACTTGCCTCTGGACCAAGAGGTCATGGGTTCAAATCTACCTTCAGCATACCACCACTGAGTTCCTGAACAAGACCCTTAACCCCCAGTTGCTCCAGGGAGACTGTCCCCAGTAGTCAGGGAATGGAAGTCGCTTTGGATAAAACCGTCTGCCAAATGCCATAAATGTAAACGCTTACATGCCCGCTGTGGGCACTTTCAGCCAGCATGTGTTCACTCATTGGTCTGCACTAACACAAAACCGCATGCAGCAAGGTGCCATGCACTGCGTGTTTTGACTCTTTTCTATTAGAGCCAGTATTTTTCAACAATTTGTTCGACAGAAGCTCTTCAGTGGAATCAGACCAGACAGGCTATCAGTGGATACCAGACCGAATGTTTTGGAGGTGCTCAGACCCAGTCACCCAGCCATCACAATGTGGCCATAATAAACAGCTGCTCAGATCTTTATGCTTGCCCATTTTTCCAGCTTCCAACGCATGAAAACCTGACTGTTTGCTTTCTGCCTAATATATACCATCACAGATGCTATTGTAACGAGACAATGTTGTTCACTTCACCTGTCAGTGGTTTTAATGTTGTGGCTGATTAGTGAATTATCGCTGCTTCATTACTCAGAACTAGATATTTCAAACCAATGAACATGAACATGCTAACAAGAACATAAGAAGTTACAAAAAGACATTAACTAGTCATTTGAAATAATAATAATAATATGTATTACAAAAATGCTGATTCAAATTTTCCCTCCAGGAAAAGCAAAATATCATACAGAAAAGTCTAAAGGTAAAAGAAGAAGAAAAGATCGAAGAATATGAAAACCCACATTAGATGATCATTTGTTTTGAAGAAGGAGGGACAGATTAAAGATTGGGGTTAGTGATTGGGTTGTGCGGTTGATTAAATTAAGAGAGGGGTTAATCTCTAGGAATGGTTAAACCATTAAGGGGCAATCACTAGGGGGCGGCATCACTCACCACCGAACAAATCAGTGTCATTCAAATAAGCTGCCATTGTCTCATTGATTGCATCCACTGGAACACAACAGAAGGTCAAACGCATGAATCAAAAATTAAACAGAAAATGACTGAACAGAATATGTGTGGATATAAAGTAAAAGAAGTGTGTAAATAAAGAAAAACAGGAAAACTGACCAATAGGCCAAAAAAGGATACACTGGATGCAGTCTGTGACATTTTCTTGAGAATATGAATAACTCAAGAGGTTATTTTTGTTGCTCAGAGTACATTTAAGAAATGAATACATGTTTGTAGGTTTTACTGCCATCTTCTCTGACAAAAGCCCATGTGATTTCTGACAATGGGTCACCATCGAGAATTGGTTTCACCAGAGATGACTGTTATAATAATCATTACTGTGGGAAACTATAGGCAGCTTTCCTCCTACAGATGTACGCAAACTCATAAGAGACTCACTGTTGAGGACGCGGACAGTGATGGGCTGCTTCTGCTGAATGGTCTGTGTGTGGGGGAAGCGTGCGTAACAGATGTAGTCAGTTCTGGAATCTTCCTTCATAACGTTGGAGAAGTAAAGATCTCCATTCAGACTCTGAGAGACACGCTGGTTCTGAGGGAGACGCTGGAAATCTGAGGAGAACAAGAATAAAGAGCAAGAGACGGGGGGGTGATATGAGAAAAGACAGAGAGAGAGAATATACAGAAAAGACAGAGAGAGAGAAAAGACAGAAAAGACAGAGAGAGAGAAAAGACAGAGAGAAAAGACAGAGAGAGAAAAGACAGAAAAGACAGAGAGAGAGAAAAGAGAGAGAGAGAAAACAGAGGCAAAAAAGGAGAGAGAGAGAGAGCAAGAAAAAGAGAGAGAGAGGGAGAGAAAGCGAGAGAGAGAGAGAGAAATCTTAGAAGCAGTTCATTTTAAACCCTACTACTGGTGAACATACAAAACCATGATAGTAACACAGAAATGCGAACATTGAACAGCAATCCTAAAGTAATGTTGCTTGTAATGAGACTACACAAGCAACCTCATCTATTCAGCTCTATTCAGGCAAGCACTCAGGATAGCAGAGCTGGATTATTCTACCCAAGCTGACTCTCTGTCGAAATGCAACATCACGCAAGACTGATCCTAGAAAAGCTTCCCTTATATGTTGCTGAGGGATTGTAACTCTTTTCATTTTCAAGAAAAAAAATCACCAACTTCATCAAACTTTGACAGCTCAGAGCCTGCACGTGACACCAGGGGTCTGTACAGGGTCTGACCTCATACAGAGACTGCTATAGGAAATGCACACTTCTTTAACAATCCTACACTCACTGCACCGACACTTTCCAAAAACTGCACAAAAAACATGCTGCTAAAAATTTGTAAAAAAAACCCCCAAAAACTCCTCTACCTCAGAACACACACTCGTTTGCACTACCTGCCTGTTTTGTATTTTGCAGTTCTTTGCTTAGATGCTGCAATATAATTGTTGCGGCAGTTTCTTGACTCTGCTCTTTGTCTGTCTTTGTCTTAAACTATTTGCTTCAGAGAATGCTATTTCATCCCTCTGTGTACTTATGTATGTGCCTGGGCTGACAATGAACTCTCTTGAATCTTGAATCTTGACATCAGACATTGACACTGACACACACCACATGAACAAAAGTATGGGGACCATATCTATATGTGTTTGCTGATTCCAAAAATCCCATTTCAAAATATGAGAACATTAATATGGAATTCACTGCTTTAACAGCTTCTACTCTCTTCTCTGTGCGAGCCAGTCACATGCTTTCACACCAAACCCAACATACCATTTCTTTATGGGCTTCACTTTACACACAAGCCCTCAATTCCCTAGATGGTCATTGTGTGCTCAGCCTAAACCACGTAAAACACTTCCAGACCATTATGTTCCTCCACTGAACTTTATAGGTGGCCAGTGGCAAGACATATTACACCATTTCAGCTGACATTTGGCACAAAGCATGCAGATTTTAGGCTTGCTTCACAGTAAAATCTTGTTTTTAAAAATTCAGTTCAGTTATTTAAAATGTAATCTTTCTCCATTTGAGCAGCCAACTCTAAGCCAGTAATGTGAAGAATAATTACAAATAAATAAATAACATAAAAAAATATTAAAATAATATTGTCAGTATAGTCAATGTTCACTGAGTGCAGTCGTGACAGCCTCCTACGGAGAGCTAGGCCTATCCTAACAACACATAAACTGAAGGTGCTATTCAAGCTTTGTGCCTGGTGGGAAGATCCTGTAGCAATGCTTAAACGTGGTCTAGTTGGTGTTGAGTCATATTGACAGTCAAAGGGAAATGCTCACTGCTGTCCATCCAGAAGATAATGGGAGGAGGCAGTCCTGCGGGGGGTCTACACGGCAGCACTAGACCCGTGCCCTCCTGGACAATATACGGTATGATCCTCTCTTTCGACCACAAAGGGGATCCTGTAGAAAACATCACAAGACACAATATCGTTGATTACTGAAAATATTATAGATGTTGTTAAACCAATTCTAACGGGAATCAAGTTACTTATGGAGTAAAGAGGAGAGGAAAGGAATGGAAAGTACTTTCAAGTGGCAGTTAAGCAAACTAATACATTTTTTCCCAGTCAGCCAAAACATAATCTTGTCTCAAATTAGCTTCTTTAGCTGATACTAAGAAGCTAATGTAGCCAACGCAGCATGACTAAATCATCACACAGGCTTTAAACATCACTCAGTTGTTTAGTAAACAGGGAAAGTATGTCCTTCAGTTTTTAGCCATCAGAAGTATTTTTGCACATTTGTATAGATAACATTATGTCACACTGCCAGAGACCACATCAGAAAGTTTGATATTAATGGTGTGGTTTGGAGAGTAGGTAATCTTGCAGCTTGCACAATGCTCATTTCTTGGGACATAAGTTTCCATTATGTAATAGTCAAGATTAAACACACCAAACATGTTCTTGGCAGACTGACAGGGGAAAATGATGTACATTCGATTCTTCACCAAACTACCACTTTAAAACTGGAAGATGCTGTTTTAATTCTACCTCAACGAAAACATGACAAATTAGGATAATACGCTGGGAACATTAAGGAAACTTTGCATGCTCCAAGTTTGATCCATATACCTTCCAAAAAAAGTGCTTTGAGGATGGC
>JBBIGA010000126.1:13309229-13323831 GCA_037576975.1 Alestes dentex
GAGAAACTTACATCCTTCCAGAATTTTTGCTTTATTTCCCCACAGCAGAGAGAAAGAATAATGACAAGAATCAAAGATATTAGTGTAAATGCAAAAAGTTAAGATATTAGTGTAAATGCAAGATTGTCGACTGTCTTGTAGATGAAAAGCTTGTGATTATATTAGTCATTTCGTTTGTGAAAACTGGCAGTTGATGCTCTTGTTGAAAATGGATTCATTCATTCAATATCACATTTGCCTTTTTTGCATAACTTGAACGTGCTACCTGCTCTTTACATTGTGACAATGTCATGATGAATGGATAAACATAAATGATCCAATTTTTAAAAAATAAAATAGTTTTATATGAACTCACAAAAACAGTTGAGATTCGTGTAAGGCTTTATTCGTATAAGGCTTGTGGATACAAGATTCTGTCCCAGTTTTCGATATTCAGCTTTCGGTGTTATGTACAGGGTATACCTGTACCATTACCTTTATCATTATGTACTATATGTTTATCATTTAATTATCAATCATTATGTACTGTATATTTATCACAGAGCTTGTGTACAGTGGTGTATGATTAAAACCTCTTTCCCCCAATTTCTTAGCATCCCTTTTTCTCTCTATGTTTTTCTCTCTAGCTCTCTACCCCCTCTCCACCACCTCTGTGTGATCATGACAGTAATCATTGCAAATGAAATAGTGAGGGGACATCTAACTTCAGTGAATATGGACTGATGCACGTCTGCAGGCGAGAACACACTGTGAGCAGAGGCCTCAACGGTGCACAGATCTTTAGTGTCAGGAGATGTCTGATGACAGAAATATCTCAGTGTGTTTTCAGAGCTGATGGGTGCGTGAGGAAGCTATGTAGGGCACTGCTGTGTGTGTGTGTGTGTGTGTGTGTGTGTGTGCATGTGTGTGCGCATCAGGTTTGTTTTGGTACTCACGGTCAAGAGGGACCTCCAGTGCAGTGATTATGTTTCCGAGGAAAAGCACCAGAACCAAAGTCCAGCAGTTTCTCGGCCTGTCCATTATCAGCACAAGTGTGACCAATAGGCCTCCTTTAGACAGAACTTAGTCCCGCCTCTCCTCAATCAGGACAGCAGCAGCTTACACAAGACCATCCACCACTGCATAGAGAGACAGAGTGAGAGAGAGAGAGAGACAGAGAGAGAGCGAGAAAGAGAGCGAGAGAGAGAGAGACAGAGAGAGAGAGAGAGAGAGAGAGGGAGAGAGAGAATATCAACAACTGCAATAGTGTACTGGGAGTCAGAATTGGGGACAGATAGTGAAAAGGAGAGATTTGGAGCAGGAAGGGGGGGAGGGAGAGATGTGGATATAGAGGGAGAAAACTCAAAGAATGGAACACATAAAAATGCAGCACAGTGAAAAGGACAAGCAGAGCGAAGACAGGAACTGTGCAGCTTGATAACACCTCACATGCAAACAGTGTTACATGAATATCACTGGAGTTGACGTAACAAGCAACTTTACATTTTGATTTACATTTACACATTTGGCTGAAGCTTTTAAAGGTAAGTCCAGTGCAGTGCAAGTGTACAACTAGCTCAAGAGCCAACTTCGATGCAAGTGCTACATGACTACGTTTTCTTTTCGGGAATATAATACAGTGTAGTAACACAAGAACATCCAGGCAAAAGCAAAACACTACAAGCTACAGTGTATATCAGTCCTAAGGCATCAATAAGTAAAGTATAGTGAAATCTTATATGAAAGTGACCATTCTGTTATATGTGAACACACCACAGCACACAGTGTGAACAGCACGAAATTCTTCCTCTGTATCTAACCCATTTAACCCATTCACCAAGTGAAGCAGCGGGCCACCAGGAACACAGCGCCCGGGGAGCAGTGTGTGGGGACGGTACCTCGCTCAAGGATACCTCAGTGGTGCCACGAGCAGTCTTGGGAATTGAACCCACAACTTCCTGATCGCAGGGCAAACTCCTTAACCACTAGGCCACCAGCAGCCCCTATGTTTCTCACATATCACTCATTGAAAGAAGCAGAAAAGTTCTGTCCAAAGTGTGTGTTCTAAACTTCCCACTGATTAACCAAAGATGTAACCCACTAAATTCATACATAAGTGTTTATATTTGAATAGCATGGCAAAATAAGCATAGCTCTTGAAATAGTGAGCAGTACAATCTGACAAAATGCAATGGAATGGTGAGAATTTTGCCCATTGTATTCCCTTCTGCTGAACAAAAATGTATCAAGCAATGAGAAAACATATGATTCTACTTTAGAAGCACGTTCAGACAGAGACGTGACTAATGCTTCATAATACTCCCCGTTCTCCAGTGATACACTCTTTGAGCTCATTTAAACTTCATGATTACTACAGTTGCAGCGATCTTCTGAGGTTACATTTATCGATCGCTCCACATGAGTGAAATGCCACTGAATTCTCTTGCTAAATATTTTATCACAATCAACTTCACCTTAGCCATTTCATCTTTGAACTGTACACTATATGTATTGTTTGCTAATCATTACTGCAATAACGACTGCCACGACAGAAGACTGCCACATGCAAATGAGCTTCTAACCAATCAAACCCTGTTTCTGACAGGGTGACCAATCACAGCTCTGGTCGAGTTAGTAGGTTTTCTAACGACGGTCTTCACGTAATCCAGCCAAATTTTTTTAATCTTCACCCATTAAAGGTTTTGGCAAATCAGTATATGAATGGATGGGGCTGAACTGCTGTAGCCAGAATGAGGAGATAAAATGAATGTGTTAATATGTTGCTTTTATGACATCACAAAAACTATGATATGAAAATGGGTTGTTTTTGTAGCTTATTTTGCACATATGGCCTGTATGGATGTGGGGAGGAACAATGTCATTTGGAACAATATTTACAGACTTTTTAACTCCAGAAAAGTGACATGGGCTCTTTAATATTTTAAAAGCCATCACAGTCGCAATATGGTGCAGCAAAATCACAGTGATATTTTGTCCATATTGTGCAGCTCTAGCTAAAACACACTAATGCTATCTTCAACGGCCCTTGACAAAACCTTATTAAGTGGCTGCCTTCCATTTCTCTCTGCTCTGCTAACAACAAGATGTTGTTTATTTTACTCCCTCACTCAATTTGGTTACACTGAAGGCTCTATCTTCTGTCTCTCAATTTAGCAGAATGTCATTCTAGTAAAGCATCCGGTTTAGAAATCACACAAATTGAAGTAATTTAAATATGCAGCATCTGTTAAAGGCTGCTCAAGTTAAATCAACAAGTGAACCAATTATGAAGCCCCTCTTGAGCTGTTGAGCTGGAAAACACTACAACATGCAGGGCAGTGATACTCCTGGACCAGGGCTGAGAACCTCTGTTTTAAACTGATGCCTTCATAACAGAAGTCAAGTGTGAATGAGTCATGAACATGCCATTCAGTTAGTATATTTAAGTTAGAACATGAACTCCTAAACTGCATATGCTGATAATGACCAACATAAACTTATTACACTGTCAACGTGAAAATATTTTTTTTTATGTGTATGCAGAGTTAAGTGAAAGGTGTCTAAATGAAACACCTTAGTGCATTAGGCCCACAGTACCATCTACAAACTTCTCACAAATTGTATTTACAAGTTCATTTACAATCTAACAAAATACTTTGAAAGCAATTAACTGCCCTCTTGTGCAATTCCCAAACCCTAAGCTAACCCTGTTTCTTTAACCATCTATGCATTTCAGAAGTGTCCACACATATAATTTAGATCTTCTTTGTGAATATGGTTAGCAGCCCTGTTGGTCTAATTTAACATGACATATTTTCACAAAATGCCCATGCATAATAATAAAATATAAGTTGTCTAATGGCTTGCCATATTACCCATCAGTAGGTAACAAGAATGAAAATCTCAGAGCATTTTTTAAAGTATGGGGACACAAATTGTCCACTTCTGTCGAACGACAAGGACTGGAGGTGAAGTCAACGGTCAGTCTGGTGCTATTGTTGTGTGAGGACAGTTTTCTATGCCTCTCTGAGCATTGTCTAGTTCTCTGGATATGAGGCTCCAGTGTAAGAGCACTAGTTGCACTGTGGCAAGTTCACCAGTTCATTTCATGCAGTGAAGTGTCAATCAAACATACTTTCAAAGCAGTTATGGCAATGTGTCGTAATTTCAATAATATGTCCGGTTTACACCCTTTGTACTCCTCAGACGTGAAAATAAGACGAGTATAACTGCAGACACAGGAGCACACTGTGTTCACTGCAGGTACTATTGCTGTACAGTTCCTATAATTTCACAGTGATTGGTTTACACTGTCATATGTATAAAGGTACAAACTGAAAGAGTTAATGTACGTCACTAATGTAACATTAAATGCTGGCATCCTTTGTGCCTGGTTACCATGGATGCTGAAGTCTATTCTCCCTATGGAAACACTTCGCTCTCTTCAAAGTCAAATGGATCTTAGAATGCAGCTGCCAATCAAATATCTGCTTCTAAAGAGGCTTCATTGTTGCCGGGCAGCGTGAACGTTCCATTATACTGTTAACCAACCAAAGGCAAGAACCTTCACATGCAGACTAACTGACCTGACACTTCAGAATGTCTGGAGGATTTAATTTGTACAAAAAGAGAAGAGATCGGAATGTGAAGAGAAGTGGGGGGAGTGCTTTATGCATGTGCGTGTCTGTGGCTGGAGCTTGGAGTCATGGGGTGAATAAGTTTACAGCACTCAAGGCTCTCTGGTATTAGCTACTGTTCCAGTCGTTGTTTTTCAGCAGCATTGCTTTTTTTTACTTCAAGCTTGGCAGTAAGTGCTCCTTTCATTTGAAGTTAATTATCTGGTGTAGAAATGATTCTGCATATTTTTTTTTTTTGTCGTATTGCATTATTTTGCTGCAACACCCTGTTATCATGCCAAAGTGTATGAAAAAAACAGTGTTTTTAGTCAGAGCTACCTTTCCATGTACTTCGTTAGGACATTCCAGCAAAGAAAGGCTGCATCCTGTGTTCCTGCATGGTTTATAATGATGTCAGATTAGCTTCATCTATATGATAATTCCAGGCATATAACTACCCAGTTATAACATTGATAAGAAGTTCTTACCTTCCAGGTCTATCTGAAGTGAGAGCAGGCATTTGCCCTGCAAGCTGGATGTGCACAGCTGTGACAGCTTCACCCATCTCCCCAAGCTGAGGTTGTTCCCACAATTCATCAACTTACAAATTTCCAGTGACACATTCATTACTCAGCAAAGCACACGGGCACGGAATGCAATCTTAACATTATTTCAGGAGACAATTAAGCTGCGACAGAACAGCCCCCTGCACGAAACAGTATCAACACATCTCCCTGGCCATCAAGCCAAAACAACACGGAAGCTAATTCAATTTGCATTATGCTAATATGCAGCCATCAGCATAAAGCAACATGACTCTCACAGGGCGAAGGAGTTTCTATCAGATGTGCTGTACAAACATAGTTTTATTACTGTGGATATACCCTGTTTCTGCAGTCTGTCTAAGGTTATCAATGTTCTGCTATCACTATTAAAATATCAGAACTGCATCTTAACCCCTTACTGAGAGAGACAACCCATTACTGTGAACTGACACAGCACAGCTGAATTTCATTCGTCCTTTCATGCTGTGTGATTCTACTGAATCCTGTTGTATTATGGCAAATGATGCCTGATCTTTATATGCATGATCTGCTAGGACACCAGGCAATAGCCCTGACCTGCTCATCTCCTGCTCACTTACCACTGCAGGGCATCATAAATTTGCAGTAGCGGGTTTTGGCTCACTGAGTCCACGGGGAGTTCACGTATTTGATAGTGCCGACTAATTTAGCTCTAACCCTGAGAGCTAACCGGGCTGTGGCCGAGAGGTGGGAGGGGTGTGTGTGTGTGTGGGGGGGGTCTCTCCTAGGATTTAAGCATCATTCGCCTCAGGCGCTGAATCACACACGGCATGCCCAATCACACAGCTTTTGCAAACTGTCTGACACCAGGAAAAAAAAAAACATGCCCAGTCTCATAGCCGAGACATGTCTGTTTGTGTCTTTCTTATCTTAAAGAACACAAGTGTATGGGGCCCAGATGAATGCTCTTTCTAGGAATAGATGATATCAATGTTGTTTTTTCATCCAATACAAGTAAATGTTGGCTAGAATCCCAATAATCAATACTTTACTTGTTGTGCCAGTAATAAGGGGAAATTCCTTTGCTTTCTACAGTAAAAAAGGGGAGATGCAAATCTAATATTAGTTTTATCATTATACACCTGAATAATGCCTCGTATATGCGAGCAGGAAGACAAATGGGAAGAAAAATAGCACCCATCCTACGAATTCATTAGCAACAATCATTTATTCACATACTTCAGTACACACATGCATATACACATGTATAGATTGTTTACGGGTTGAAGAAACCACTTGGAATGAATATTTGGCACCAGGACGTTAACAGCAGATCTTTTAAGCCCTGTAACTTGCGATGTGAATCAGATGGGCTTTTACGGAACAGATATGTAGTGCATAGTTTATAGCACATGTGCATAGTTTATCTAACACATCCCACAGATGCTTGATTTGAATGAGATCTGGAGAATTTGAACTCTTTGACATGTTCCTGAGCATCATTCCTGAACCATTTTTGTCTTGTAGCAGGATGCATTACCCTGCTGGAAGAGACCACAGTAATAATGCCATGAAGTGGTTTCCTTTGTCTGCACTAATGTATAGGTAGGAGGGATGTGTCAAGCTAACCTACACATGAATGCCAGGACCAAAGGTTTCTCAGCAGAGCATTACCTAGAGCATCACGCTGCCTCTATTGGCTTGCCTTAGGGAAGTGATGCACAAGCAGCCGCCCATCCACACAATGTAAAAGAAAATTCATCAAACCAGGCCCCCCTCTTCTATTGCTCCCGAGTCATGCTCTGATGCTCACGTGTCCCTGGTAGGTGCTTTAGGCGGTGGACAGTAGCAAGCTGTGATAGACTGTGTGTTCATATTCAGAATGAACAATTTGTGCCACAGTAGCTCTTCTGTGGGATCAGACCAGACGGATGAACCTTTTGCGCCCACACACATCAATGAGCCTGGCGCCATGACACTGTCATCAGTTCACCGGTTGTCCTTCCTTAGGCCACTTTTGAGAGATACTAACCACTGCATTCCAAGAACAACCCACAAGACCTGCTGTTTTGGAGATGCTCTGACCCTGTGGTCTGGCCATCACAATATGGCTTTTGTCAAAGTCACCCAAATCCTTATGCTTGTCCATTTTATCTTGTTTTTCTGCTAATTCAAATATATCTAAATTCCTGCAGAGCACAGTAAAAGAAACACACTTAGATTCAACACAAAATCCAATATTTCATTATAGAGATGAGTCAATGTGTAGCGAAAATGGCAGGCCTGGCCTGCATTGGGTCTGTTTGGCTAGAACTGATGTACTGCCATCTAATTCCAGCATTTATAATACGGGTCAAAAGTCTTGATCGAGCTTGTGATATTCTAGTATATCATTTTTATCGGACTAGTCATGTATGTCAGGAGGTGAGATGAGGAGAGAAGAGACTGATTGCTTTGCAAGATTACTTGCAAATGTAATCACGTCACATGCTTCATCTAGCTCACTGTGAAATAGGTAAGTTTAACAATCTACGAGCAGTCTGCTCCAGTGGTTTTCAGCTCTGGTTCTAGACTATCTCAGCCCAGCTAAAGGTTTCATTACGCTTGCACATCAATGGCAACCGCTATTCTACTCTACTCTACTGTGCAATATACAAATACAGTATAAAAAAGTACAATAAAGCATGGTACAGCAGATTACACCTGATGTTAATGTTTTTCCACTGAAGAACATCTCAATAACTGACTAAAGCCATTCTGTCATTGATAAATTCCTCTATTCAGTGTTCTTGAAAGTTCTCCTCAATTCACACTCATCTAGAATGTTTTCCTTCATTTACACTGTTCTAGACTGTAGATCTCTATTCACACTGTTCTCCCCCATACCTGCTGTTTAAAAAAAGTTCTGCCTACCATACTGTTCTAGAATATTCTCCCTTATTGCCTAATGTTATAGAATGTTCTTCTTTATTAGCATAGTTCTAGAATGTCCTTCTTAATTCACACTGGTCTACAATGTTCTCCCACTCATACTGTTCCAGAATGTTATCTCCTATTTACATAGTTCTGGAATGTTCTCCCCCTCTCACACTGGTCTAGAATGTTCTCCTCCATTCTCCTCCTTTCACCCTGGCTCATTTGGTTTATCAGTTCCGATTCTAAAACAACTGCCAACATTAGAATGTAGGTGTTTGTTGGGGAATGTTGAGTCAGTGCACTATAGTTAACCCTCTCAATTGGACCATTGTCGTTTTCCTGTGCTGGACCACGCACTGTTTAGATTAGTGCATGTGTCAGGCATGCATGCTATTATACACCCAGCAGAGCAGAGAGTCATTATAGCAAGTTCACCAAACACTGGAACCATGACTGCTCAGTGAGTCTGAGTACAATGTTACACCTATCGAACCTCTCCGACCTCATGATAAACCAACACACTAATATTGTTCCACAACTTCATTGGTCGACTTTCTACACAGTCTATTAGAAACTAGGAATTCACATTAAGACTTTTCCAGCACGTCAATATACAGTGATGAACCAGACAAAGGTAGACTAGTTCAAACCATGAGAAACCAGAACAGTCAGGACCTAAAACTGGGATCACACAGTACCACAAGAGCAAGAACACACATTACAGTAAAACAAGCAAAAAACTGGAAAGCACAAAATACTGAAGTCTACTTTTCTCTTTAATGTCTTTTGTTGGGATCTGCTTGAGTTTTTTGTGATGCAAAATTAAGCCAAAATTCAACAAAATTGTTTTCCGGTGGGTTCCCACTTTAGTCTTGTCTGAGTGCTCTGACCTTGTTAGTCTGTTTCATTGATTATGAGTATGGATTGGCATTGTTTGCTTGTCTGCTGGATTTATGAACCTGTCTGCCTGTGATGTTATGATGCCTCGAGGAAAAAATCAAAACAAAGCGCACTCGTGCTTGCTTCCGGCTCACTGCTGTTCCATGAATAGCTGAAAGACACTGAAGCTCATCAAAGAGTTCAAAGAATAAGGTGTGTTTCCCCCTAAGTAAAATTAAAGTCTCCTTTTAGTATAAAACATCCATCCTGAAATACTCGACGTACAAAAGATTCAGTCAGCAACATCAGAAGGGACAATATGGCAAGGCAAAAGCAAGCTACGGTATCAAGAGTCTTGTTAGACTTTGAATAGGAAGAGGCATTTGATGCAAAACAGTTTGATTAAAATTCACAATCATATCTGTTACACACTTGAAGCTGTGTTTGAGTGGGTGTGTTACGTCACCACTACTACTTTACAACAGAGAGTCAACACTCATCCACTGCATCCACTGCTGTCATAAAAACATATTCATGTTTCATGACTAGTGAATCAGTACACTAGGACGGCTGACGAAACACTATGTTCTTCATGAATAACATTCCTGTATATGTTGGTTCCTTCAAGCATAAACTGCGCCAAGAGCCTAAAGTAAAACCAATGTCATTCACAGTTACAGCCAGACTGAAGAAACCGAATTTTTATTTTTAGGGCTTCCATAATTGCTTAATTATCAAGGATTACTCCATTGAAAATGACTGAATAATGTCAATAAATCAGCTCAGAAATTAGTTCACAATTTGAATGATGAGCATGGAATCAGCAAGTCACTGAAGCGTCGTGCTTTGTATTCTGAACATTCTCCACAAGGCTTAAAATAAATTCTACCGAACTTACTCTCTGCACTCAAACTTAACTTTTAACATCATGATATTGTGTTAAAAATACAAGAGCATTTGTATTGATTTTCTATGTATTCTTTTATTTCTTCAATTCTTTTATTCTATTTTATTTAATAAATAAAGAAGTGATTACAGAACCAGCAAAGCTGGGAAGCCCAGAAAACTGGGAAACTCAGCGCTACAACATTTATACGGCTCAGGAGTTACTAAAGAGGAGCCCCGACAGATTCTGCAGTCTTTCTGAAACCAAGACTCGACACAGAAACTGTTTAAATACAACAATACAAATACAAAAAACGCTGTCTATCACAGACCTGCTCTTTCCTATCTTCTTTCAAATTCTTCATGCGTGAGTCCCTGTTAAATTATGTAATATCGTCATGGTGAATCATATTTAATAGAGGATTTTACTTAGGACTGTTTGAAGATCATATTAAGAGCAATATTCTCTCCTGTTACTCTAACCTTGGACGGCAGCTGCACAAAAGCATTCCACCAAAGCATACGCTTTCCATAAGCCTCTCATTAGATTTTATAATTGCAGAGGGGGTATGCAAATAACTGTGGTGGTTAACATATGAATTGGGGTCCTGTAGTTCAGGGAATGCAGGATTAAACCAAGCTGGCCCCCTTTTCACAAACAATCATATCATACAAATTAAAACAATGATCATTATGTGGTGGTGTTTGGTGGCTATTGTTTTTGAGGCATAACATCTCAAGAGCTGACACATGAGTTTAGTGGAAATATATAATCCAGCATCATATTATTAAAAACCACATACTTCGTAACACAGTGAAATAAGTCTCATTTATACAGTTATGTATCATTTTAAACACAATATCACATGGCCCGTATAATCCATGGTGACAGGGATTGGAGAGCACCCAAAAACACCCTGAAAAGACATGTTTTGAAAAGAAATGTTTTGTACCATTTACCACTTTAGCTCAATACACATGAAGGAACCAATGTTTATAAAATTCTTTCTCTCATGGAGTTCATTCAGTGCCCTACTCCTTCTCAAGCCCATTGATATTCCCCGAGCTCTTGCCCTCTATTCACTATCGTTCACAAAACAAACCAAAACACCTTCTCTCAGATCCCTGTGTGCTAACATGCTAATGTCTGGAACTGTTTTAAAGGGAGCCTTGTTAGCATTCATAACAAAGCAATGCTGCTGTATCAGGACTGTGTTACAGCTCTACACTAATCCCTCACTCGATAAACCATGCAAGCGCAAGACAAATTGCTTATCACAGCATCACAGCACTGCTTCGTACGTGCTGATTTTAAATTCACGTTCCCACGTACCACAATCTAGAAAGTGTTTTTTAGGCCCGGTTTCTGACATTTGTCCATTTTAATACCTCCATTCCAAATTGGTTTAGCTTCTTGAATGTTTACTAACCTAGTCTTGGCCTACATTACTCTACCAAGTGTAACTCACCACTGAAAATACGTTTTAGTCTGGATGTAGGCTTAATTTTGGTCAGTTTTGTTATTCAGTCTATCAACAAGTGTAAGTCAAAGCTGAGGACCACATCTGTCACAATTTATTGACAATTTATTAACACAGTCAAACAGTTCCGGGCTAAGTTTTGGCAAACAGGGACTACAGGGGTAGTTCAAAAGCACAGTTCAAAAAACAGGCAGGGTCAGAGAAGGATGAGAATCAGCACACAGGTAAGGCCGGGATCAAAATCAAAGCACAGAGCGAAAGTCAAAAACCAGGATCAGCAATATCAGAGGTGAGACAAAAAGCATAAGTCCCAGTACAAAGAAAGGTCAGAAGTCAGAAAGCATTTCGATTAACAATGAACACTCGGCACACCAGGAAATTCTTAGTGTTTCTGCAAGTCCTTGTATAACCAGGACTTGCTTAATTATAACCATGCAGATTACTGTAGCTCCTCAAGCGGCAGGATGCACAGCAGATCCAGGCGTCACAGGCTGCATGTTCAGAGGTATGTTCGTGAATTAGTAAACTAGTTAATTCATAGGTTTCGCTCATATTTTCACACTCTCAAGAAAAACATGGGAGCTTTACTGAACTCTTTACATAATTTTGTGTTATTTTATATGTATTTGCATGCATGCAACAATGCAGAATGTAATTTTATTTTGGCACAACATAACTGTAAGAAGCAAATTGGTTAAATACAACCTCTACAGTTTACCTCTACAGTTGCATAAATCGAACCAAATAAGGACAATGAAATCGTTAATAACAATTACATGGCAAATAATTGTGGGCTAAAAAATAGGACTGCACATACAGTAACTGCACATTTGATCATATTTAACATGCTCTGTATGTCCAAAGGTTTGTAGATATCCACTCGTGTAACATTTCTTTAGCATCTGAAGTATTAACAGAAAGTTTGTCCTGCAGCAACAATCTCTGAATTGTCTTTCAACAGCCCCAGCTTGTCCCAATCTATTGTTAGTGTTTTTCTGTGGGGTTATACGAGCACAACTTGTGCCAGCAATGGATGCACCTTTAGGCAGGTAGATTCACAGTTCACTAAACAGAAGATTTGTCTGTACACTTTTGGACATATGTCCATGTAAAAAAGCACTAAATGTGTCATCCATGCTGAAACACCAGCTCAAATTACGACCTGCCGCACTACAGTGGGTAGATAGAGATGCCTCCTACCAATCTTGTGCCACCTGACCTTTAAAGTAGCACATCAAAGACAGGATTACAGCTCCCAAATCAGTTTAGAAGTCATTAAAATGAGATCAAGGGCAGACTGGGAGCCGAGAGGAAAACTAGAGCACTGAAACTGACCTCAGAGGCTCCACGTACTCTGACAGAGAAAAACATTATCACACTACTCAAAGGATCCACAGTGTCCTACAGAATCATTGTGGCTGTATTAGAGATGCTGTCTCACATACACACACTCACACACACACACACACACACACACACACACACACACACACACACACACACACACACACATAATATATACACACACAGTAAACCCCTGCTTATCATGGGGGTTACGTTCCAAGAGCACCTGCATGTAGTGAAAAACTGCATTGTTGTGATGTGGTACAAAAAAAAGCCCCCAAATATGCTCCCAAAACGCTTTAATTTCATTTAAAACTCATTGCCCTTAAAGAAAATGTAAAGGTAAACCTGTATTCGTACTGTACAGTGTACATTGAACTCCCCCAGTGCTAGAATGTAAAATACCGATGTTATCCCTGTGTATACTGCACTGCAATTCATGCATGCGCGTTTTCTTTGGTATGCGCTGTAGTTTTCTTTGGTGTAAGCAGAGTAAATATAATAATAAATTCACTTAATTTACAGTAATGAAAATACAAGGCTTTTTCGAAAACACGAGAACACTTGAGACATTAATAACATTCTCGGATTGGCTGCTTTCAAACCTCCCGCCTCTAAAGCAGTATTTCACCATCCCAAGATGCGCTTTCTTTGTGTTTCTCTCCACAGTACCAAAAAGTTTATAATTATTTTTTTATCTGGAAATGTAATTGAATTTACGTTATTTATGTCGCAAAATTAGTAAATTATATTTTTCTCAATAATTTAGCACTCTAATGCATGAAAAATTAAATATTGCCATGAAAAAAGCTGTGACCTCCTTAAATTCTGATTGATGCACTATTTAAGTGTTGAATAAAAGAATCTAGAAAGATGATGAAACTGGATTGCTAACAGAGCAATGCATTATAAAGTTGTCTTTGCATTCTTCCTTAGAGAAACCAGCTGAACTGACGGTGAAAAATGTCACTAAGCAAAGATTTTAAGTGATTTACTTTCGGTAGAATTTACTTCTGTGTCATTGTTGCTATCTAGATAAACATTTCGGTCCTGAAAATGCTTCAAAAAGTGCATGCACTGAACCTGACTTAGTAAGGTGTAGAAGAGCAGAAACAACATACCAGCTGCTCCAACAAATTTAACGGTTGAATGTTTTACTACCCCCAGGCTCTAAATATTTTGTATGGATTGCTTCTAGTCCCAAATAACGGTATTTAGGATGGCTCTAGTAATATGATTCATTTTTCGTTGGAAGGTTCCGTTCTTAAGATCACTTTTCCCCTCAACATTTCTTAGATTTTGTACATGAAATGTCTTATTCCAAGTAATTGTATTTTTCAGATTACTTGTCTCAAGGAGTGGATCTGTCTGGGATTGATGTCATTGAGAATGACTTGCTTTTTATCAGTCGAGTGCGTCTGGAGGTGGAGAACCAGGCTAAAAGAATACTGGAGCAGGGCATGGAGATTCAGGTAAGACGTTTGTCCTTTGTCACTGTTTCATCGTGATGGAACAAGATGAAATCTTTGTTAGTTCAGTGGTGTGTACAGCATAATGAGTAACAGCTGGGCTCCATGCAGCAGAAGCATTCCATGCTAGAACAGTAAGAGTTCTTAGCCTACGTTTAGCTGTATGTGCAACACAATCAAATTGTAAATTTCTCTGAATACTCTGTGTATTTGTAAATGTGCTCTGTATCTCTGCACCCACCGTTCTTAATTACATGTTGTAAATTAATATTTGTGCTTAATATGTTCATAATCCATTAGTTGTTTTGAGTTCCCAGTATATGGAAACAAGAGGCTACAGTATCCAAGTACCAAGAGACTTCTTTGCCCAAAATAAAAGACCAAAGGTTGTGACTGGGTGGCTCTCATAAACCATCTGAAAGAGGAAGCATCTGTACAGGGTGGGCCATTTATATGGATACACCTTAATAAAATGGGAATGGTTGGTGATATTAACTTCCTGTTTGTGG
>JBBIGA010000126.1:13323931-13334783 GCA_037576975.1 Alestes dentex
CACACACACACACACACACACACACACACACACACACACACACACACACACACACTCTCTCTCTCTCTCTCTCTCTGTGAGAGAGTTTGCCGCAATGAGTTAATGTAAGCCTATTCATATGGAGATCATAAACCTCCTTATTTGAATATGTAAATAATCTAAAAGATTCTATGGGATGGGAGCAGAATTTGGACTCTACTCAAAAATGTCACATACAAACAAACTTACACATATGCAAACATACACTTCTAGGATCAATACATTACACATTAGTTCACTGACACCAAGCACAACCCCACCATCACGGGCACTGACACACACACACACACACACACACACACACACACACAATTACATGAAAGAAACTAGATTCATCCCTTTTCTGTCAACATAGCACAAACACTCTCATTAGATCACCACCTCTGATGATGTCCATGAATCAAACATCACTAGGATTAGCAGCTACTGGTTCAGTGACACTTTAAGGATTATGTAGTCTATGGCTCTCTCTGAGCTTCCCTATTTAATTAATGATGATCTTTAAATCAAATAAAAGCCAGAGAGAACAGACTGAACCACAATCAGCTATCTTCCCCCAGACTGCTGGTAACATATTTGAAAAGCAATGAACTCAAAATGTGAAGGAAACCAGGTTATGTATTTTCTTGGCTTTATAACTTACATAACTAAAACAGCAAATATATTTTTACAGCGCAGTTCTGCCTGAGGCATTATTCACTTGCAATGCTCCCATGAACCCACAGAAAGCATCAGTTTACTTTGAGTGTTGACAGAATGTCTGCTGTCTCTGTAACATAAGGTTGATTACCACTGACAGCAATTTTGACAAGTTTCTCTATTCCCAGGCACATTAACTCACCATCATCTGGGGATTCACAATCAGCATTGGCAGATTTTTGCACAAAACACATAATTGACAATCAGAAATGTATTATTTTGACTTTGACTGATCTGTGCTGTAATTCTATTAGCTAAATTATGTGACACAGGTAGCATAATTACACATAACTGATTGTGCGAAGTGGCCAATCATGTCTTACTTCTGATGGGGCACTTTATGCAATACATGTTATTTAAACAGATAAATGATTTTCATTTAAGAATTTAAAACGATTTGGTTGTTAACTGATGAGTGAATTATGTTATTCGTGTCAAACCTACAGCTACTCTTTTACACACCTTTACCTTATGTGCCTTATGTCATTTTTTATGTCGTTTTTGAACCTTTAAAACGACACTGTCACATTTACAAAAATGCTTTCGTAAAAACATTCACTAATAGGTCCCGAAAGTGTTTCTCCAATGGCGTCACTCCAAAGAAAAGCTTTTTGGCTTTGTTTTTAAGCCAGAGAGAATGAAAATGGAAATCTCACTGCTATCTAAATCGAAACAACTGATTATTAGGCTAACAGGCCTACCTAACACAGCACAGTTCATTTAACCCTCCAGCTTGTGTTTGATTCCCGCATAATGCTTTCAGAAGGGTTGTCTGTACACTTGAGTACCCTCCCCAAAAAAACTTTTATTACTTGCCATTAGTAAGGTTTGCAGTGTGTGGACTAGCATTGTGATGCTAATGTTCTGGTTAACGTGTGGGGGGTCATACAGTGGCCCGCTGCTAAAATCAGTGACCTCAGCCTTTTCAGAGCAGACCATTCAACACACTGCCTGCCTCACTCTAGCACAATCTGTAATCAATGGGCTTTTTTTTCCCTCCCCTGAGCTTCAGGATGTGCTGACTCTCAGCAGTGCCAGTGCTTTCGGCCTGCCTCTGCACCATTGTTGTCAGCTGCAATTATCAGTGCTGCAGAACTTTCTTTTCTCACCTATCTACATCTCACAGAAGCAGAGAAAAGGGCAAAATGAGTACTGACCTGCGGAAATTAGTGGGTTTAAAATGCCAGCGGTAACAGCGGGACTGAGCAATTAATTTGATCCATCGCACCCTCGCACGGCCAATATTTATGTTGACGTACCACCTCTAACACCTTTATAAACGCACTCATTTTCCCACGCAACCAATATTTGGTTGAACTGATGTAAAGATGCTTATGTAAGATCTGCAGCACCTGCTCAGTGTCTGTGTCTTCCCCATTGCATTGCAGGCTGAGGTCTCCATGAGTCATCCATTGGAGATGTCAGACTACACCGCTTTGCATCCCATAACGGAATGCACAAGGCACAGGTGACCATGGCAACAGAGGATAAGCGAGAGAGAGTAAAGGAGACGAGCACACCTGGTGCTCGCTGTGTCACCTGGCAGAGAAAGCACAGTAAACGTGGGTTCTAAAGTGGCGGGTCAAGTTCTTTCTCTCTCATAACTAGGCCTACATAACAAGCACAGATGTTTCACAGCAGTTTCTGAATAACTCATAGTAGTCCGAGAATAATTTACAGTAGATAATGAATAATCAATAGTAGACAGTGAATAATTCGCACTAGACGCTGAGTCATTACATTAGACACTGTAATATGCAGTAACATGTAACCGATCTATGCCCTGTACATGCTGACCAACAATATGTTTTGTAATTTATCATCATTGTAGAATTACGTTAAAGCAAAAGTGATTTTATCATGAGTAAGGGTGTTGTTAGATGCATTACAAAATCATTATTACATTATAACATATGTTTCCAAGAGACTTAATACTTTTATAAAAATTACAGGAACCCTAAAACAATAAAACATCTGTTTTTGGCAACAATAATTCGTCTGTTAGGAAATGTAGTTTAGAGTATATTATTACTTTTAAATCAACGATAGACAACTAAACAGAACAAGAATGTTCGGTTGCCCATTGTGTCATGAACTTTTACCATTTTGTCGTATAATAATGAGCATGGCGTAATGCATAACTGTGTAACACCAAAACTTTTGCTTTCAAGACGTTTTTGCTCAGCAAATTACCACTGTAATAACAATGCCAATGTCCATTAGGACCTCTATGCAATTTTCAATCATATATCAGTGCCAAGTTTTTAGTGTTTTACATCCCTTTGCCAGACTGGGGCTGAAACTCAAACGACTCCCTAGGTCTTTTGTAATGACTCTGTAGGAATTAAAATACTGACATCTGCACACACACAGTGCATTTTTTGGCTAACAAAGTGCCAACTGGGATTCAGTCACATGCACACAAACATATGCTGGACAAACTATTTGGGTGTAGCCAGAACTTACACAGTACACTATATAGGGAATAGGGAGCCTATCTAAGCTTAGCAATATACCAGAGTGCATCCCATTCATTCGCGTTGGATAAAGGTATCTTTATATCAGGGCACAGTTTGCTTTCCAGATATACTTTTATCTTTTTTTTTATCTAGCTAGGTAACCCCTGTGTGAATGCAACTCCCAGACTCCTCATTTCTGATAGACTTCAAATTGGAGCAGGTCAGCCCAAAAATAAACAGTGACAGATGCACTTTTATTGAGTTACTCCACCACCTCCTCATTCGTCTGCCAGCTCAAAAGGTCTCTCTTTTTTCTTGGAAGCCAGTCCCTCCTGTTCCTCTCAGAGGTCGCTCTGGATGTGGTCTGAGTCCTGCTCCCACTTAACAGTCAAACACACA
Source organism: Alestes dentex (assembly GCA_037576975.1). Taxonomy (NCBI): domain Eukaryota; kingdom Metazoa; phylum Chordata; class Actinopteri; order Characiformes; family Alestidae; genus Alestes; species Alestes dentex. The sequence goes on from JBBIGA010000126.1 coordinate 13,327,528, forward strand.
GTACATCCCCGGTGCCAGGAAATGCAATCAAAGGCAGTTCAAACCCTGTGAAGCCCAGCTATTGTAACTGAGGGCTCTCCTCCACACAGGGCAGAACTATAGAGAACAGTGGAAAGCAGCATTCTCTCATTAGCCCTCAGCCATTTCAGTCCTGTCGCTATTGTCCCTGATCTGCACAAATCAGACTTCCCAATGAAGAGCAGGGGAAAAAAGAACAGGAGAGAGAGAGAGAGAGAGAGAGAGAGAGCATGAGAGTGATACAGAGAGAAAGAGAGCATACGTGTGAGAGAAAGAGAGACAGCTGGTGTGAAAAGAGAGAGGAATGCAAAGAAAGAGAGCATATGAGAGAGGGAGACACAGGAAGAGATACAGTGGGGAAAAGAGAAAGAATGAAAGAGAGACATAGAAAGACAGGCAGAGAGAAAAAGAGAGACAACATGTAAAAGAGAAAGAGCGACAGTGAAAGAGAGAGAGAATGGGAGAGAGTGAAAAGTAGAGAGAGAAAGTGTGAAATTCAAAAAGACAGGAAGAGGCAGAGAGACATAATGAAAATGGGACAAAAAACAGACAGAGACTGAGAAAAAGAGTGAGAAAGAAAGGAATGAGCGAGAAGAAAAAAAAAAAGAAGAAGTAAACAACAAATGCACAGTTTCATCAAAATGTTTCATATTGCTGCTTAGGTAGGAAGAAACATCACACACACACACACACACACACACACACACACACACACACTGACCAAACATACATTCAAATACTTTGTCATGGCGCCATTTGGCTGTGGTGTATCACTGTGTTTGTCATGAAATAATCAAATCTCCGGGGTGAGACTCAGGGAGGCTCATGGCAACTCTAGCCACTCCTTAAGCCCATTCAGATCCTGCAGGTGAATACCAATCCTTTCCCCTCCACCGCTTTCAAAAAGCCCCGGCCATCCAATTTCAGACCCTGACCATCCAAACAATACCTCTTTCAAACTGAGAAAATCAAATCGTGCTTTTTGCAGACCCATGGGTGTGAGGGGCAATCAGTACCCTCCCAGTAGCAGCACCTAATCAGACATATGGGACTACCAATGCAGTTAATGAGACTCTCTTTAGTCCCTGCAAGAATAACACAAATCTTCAACTACTAGGTAGAGACATCTGAACATGTGAATATTATATTAAATTAAACTGGAGAAGGTTATGCCATTAAAGAACCTGATATGACTCATGTTCTTATCTAACTGGAGAATATACGTGCTGTTTTAGTTAAACTGTTCGAACAGAGCGAAGCTGTAGACATATTCCTGAATTCTTTGCATCAAGTCATTAAGGCGCATAGTTGGAAGAAAATAAAACAGATGAAATCAATCTGATCTTCTGATCTGTGCTAAAACATGGTTCAATATTTTAGCTACACTGACTACTGTAAAGATAATTTCATGATTCATTCGAGATTCAAGATTCAAGAGTTTTTTGTCAGCCCAGTCACATATACAAGTACACAGAGAGTTGAAAAAACGTTCTCTGAAGCAAATGGTGTACATTAAACAAGTCACAACAAGACGAAGTGCAGCTGGACGTCACAGTGCAAAACAGAAACAAGAGTCAAACACTGCTGCAACATTATATTACAGCATCAGAGTACAAAACAGGCAGGTAGTGCAAATCAGAATGTATTTGAGGTACAGCAATATTTAGCACCAAGATATATAAACAGCTTAGAGCAACAAGGAGTAGTAGACAGTTTTTTTATTTGAATTAGGTGACTTTGGAAGTTCAAAAAGCAACAAATGAAGTTAAAATGAAGTAGGTTACACATGTTCAGGCTTCCTTATACTGATTGCTGATCACCATTTATTTTTTAGAACAGAATCGTGCCAAGGTTCCTACACTGCAAATGCTGAACTGGCAAGAAAGTAAACATTTATAATGCCAGATGCAGCTACCTAACTATTTCCAATCTGGTGAATTCTGAAATTTAGCTGATAAAAGCTTCCTTGCTTACCTCATGAACAATATTGGCAAGAACACAAGCATTCATATGCTAAATCTTTAGACACAGGATACAGAGAGAAGCAATTCTTCTTCACAGTGTACAGCAAACATGGATTTCAACTGTTTTTACAACTTAACAAAGTATTCACTTTAGGCCCTTGACATAACTGTCAAAGATTAAAGGAAAAAAGAAGGTAGGCTAAAATAACTGGACCCAGTTTAAAACCGAGGGACTGCCATCACATAATCATAAAAGCTTTACTAGATTTGTATGTCTTGTAACTGAACACAGTGTCCACATATGAGATTAACTATAATAAGGCTGAAGTCAGCAGGTCACTCACCACAAGGCTTTGTTTATGTCCACTGCTCAGTTCAGTGACCCTCACTAACGCGCATCCTCTATCAGCCAATGAACCGTTCACCCAGCCATTTGAGATAATGGACATATCAATGACCGTGGCTGGACACTGACTGGTTCTCTCAAGCGCATGTGCGTAAGTAACGTTTTGATGGTTTTACATCTGCAGAAGCACTCAGAAATGATTGCACATGCTCACAGTTTAATAATCACCAATTTATACATGGCAGTTTACTAAACTGTTGACATTATGGTAAAGGACCGTAAAAATTGATATAATAGTGCAGTTCTAGGAAAAAACTCGTTGTGCAGAACCTGGCCGTTATGTGGAATTCCATTTTTTGGATTTTTGGGGATTTTCATCCTTAATGAAGTCATATTCATTTACGCTTACATTTGCGGCATTTCGCAGATGCTCTTATCCAGAACAGGGTACATCAGCGCTTAAGCAGTCCACATCTGTTCTTCAAACCTTAAAAGCTATATTTAAATCAACATCGGCAATGCAAAAAAGTTGCTTGCCAAAGTTACACACCTTAACAAATCCTGTCAAAGTCGTTGGGGAGGCTGAAGAGGTTGAGAATTCCAGGCCACGGATGCTGGATCACGGGGGTTAAAGCTTGTGAGATCTGAGTTCAGTAGACAATCCAACACCAAAAAAAAAAAAAAAACACAGACATGCAATGGTAGAGACACAGTGGTCATTAGCCTTCAGCATAACACCACAGCTAAGTGCTGTTTGCGTGACATGTGGACGGCTGTAAAATAGCACTAAAAGCCCTCTCATGCACTAGTATTTAAGCAATAAGGCTGATGCCCCCTCGCAGGCTGTAATCCATCCAGCTCCCGGCATTAGCGAGGTCACCAGCAGCACGGCTTCACAGATCTGTGTCTGTGCCATTACAGAAACCGAATGAACTGTTTGGAGAATGAGGTCAAACCCACTGCACTGGCAATGCTAATGTTACAGACAGAAATTCCACAGGACGTATACGGAAATGAAACAGATGCAGCGTACAGGACAGAGGCTTAATGAGCTGTTGCAAAAGTATATACACAGAGGACAGCATCATTTCCCTTGGAAGCAATAGCCAGTACCTAATTGCCAAGATTGCTGAGATGGTGTGTTACTTCTTAGAGCTCTGCTTCTGAGCCTCATACGGCCCATACACAGCGCAAAAGTGTGTTTCTGTTAGAGCGCAGGTTAATATACATAAAACAGAACATGCACAAGTAAAAATGGCACTGATCAGCAGAAAATGCTGGTTCAGGTTTGGGAGGGAAAAAAAAAGGAATCTGATCCATCCCTGTAAGCAATGTGAGTGTGAAACTGTTTCACACTCACATCGCGTGATGTGACGTTGCTAGCTTTTCCTGTCGCATGTTGCTGTTTGAGTAGTTTTGCAAGATCTTAAAGTGCAGCAATTCCATTATAAATAGCTCTTTCTAAAGCTCACTAAATGGTTTAAGTAAAGATTTCAAAGAAGAAACGTGATCTGTATCTTGTCATCTCTATGCAAAACACACAGACGCACATGAACGACTTTATACCCAAACTCGATACTGTGACAGCATTACTCAGCAAGTACAAATACTGTCAACAAAACACACTTTTAAAAATCAGCACTCATCACTGACTGCAGTACACAGAAGTACATAATGCAGTCTACAGTGCCCTAAGACTGTCCTAATCAGTTCAGACTGTATCACTGCCTTCAACGCCCAAATGGAGAATCATCTAAACAAGAACATGATGGCTTGCCCTGTGCTCCTTTCATTTTTGTTTCATCACCCCCAGCTAGGATCACTCAAAATGGCCTTTGATGTGTAACCCATGACCCAACATACCACAAACCTCTAATGACTTGAAAGCTGCACTGCACTGAAATATGAAATATCACAATTCATTAGTAGACACATATTACTGGTGGAATAATTAGACACGACATAACATTGAAAATGAAAAATAGGGGTCAAGTGATTCGTCTGTGAAATGGCCACATGATTTCAGAGCATAATGAACCTTGGGGAGTTAAGCAGCATATTATTTATGATCCCAAAATATAATTTTAAAATTAAACCTGCACAGTATGAAGCTGAACATTAAGAGCATGATAAGATATAAGATGGGTAAACTGCACAATACCATCTGCTCAACACAGCACTGAGCCAAAAGAAGCAGCTTCAACAACCTTGGAAGTGATGTAGAAGGACTAGGGCTTTGAGGCTCTTTCCCTCTCTCTCTCTCTCTCTCTCCCTCTCTCTCTCTCTCTCTCTCTCTCTCTCTCTCTCTCCCTTTCTCAGCACTCTATCACGCCATGGACTGACACCCCATTTCAAAGACATAACAGTCTCTCTGCTTGTAGCTACATTTAAGGTTCATTGAGACATTCTGACTTTATAAACCATCCGTCTGGCTGCTCGTGCCTCTTTTCATTCCTTCTGCTGTAGGGGATTCACACTTGTCCATGGTCTAGTTGGTAAATAGTATTGGCTTTTCACCTGCCGAGACACCCTCTGCTCCTCTCACCCCTTTGACACTAATCCACTAGACATACACAGCCAGATGTAATAAGATGTACAAACACTACACAATGCTTTAGAAAACACTCTGCTTTAAGGACTGCTTCTAAGTGAATAATTTTCTACTAGCATTCATTTAATAATTCCCTACTAAATACAAATACATCTTTTGTAAGCAAGCGAATGAGTTTACAATTGTATGAATGTATGTCTGTTATTTAGTAATTAACCGTTGGCTGACGAAAGTCTTTCAGTTGCAAATATATTTGAAATGTCTTATAATGGTTAATGAAGGTGTATGAACATTTTATGATATTATGATTATCTCAAATCACAAACATGGTAGTAAATGCCACTAAATGGCATTTCATGAATTGCTGTTATTACTGTAATTTTACAGTGATTTGCAATTTACAATAACAGTGCTTTAGTTGCTGTAGTATTTTGATATAAAGTCTAGAAGCCACTAATTACTGACATGTACATATTAACATATTTCTAAGCTTTCTTACAAATCCTGTGTTTATACTAGGGCATTATCAATTGCTTGCTAATAGCTAATTAATTGTAAGCAGACCTCAGAATAAAGACGCACTTGGTGTCTAAAGTTTGCTTCATCACTAACAAGCAAAGAAAGCCCACTAATTAACAATGTGCAAGCGACATGTCCAAACCATTTTACACTTGCTTCAAATCGAGTAATCTCAATCAGCTTTGTTAATGCGGTTTCAGACACCGTACACAACACTGTCATCTACAAAAATATAAGTATGAAGACCGACTACTATTGTTTTAGCTATACCAGTACTTCCATGTTTTGGATAAAAGAATGCAGATCTTACTCTGGACACCCAGCATGTCTTGGGGGAGCATGGGGGGAGACTGTGTAAAGTAATTTTTTTGGTAAACCTTTAAGAATTATCAGGATACGTGAGGAATTGTGATTGCACAGATGCCCCTCAGTGTCCTCTGCATCATCCACGCATTTCAGATGTATGCAATTCGTGTCCAGTACAGCCAGTCTGATGTTTATGTATAAGGCACTTTCTAGCAGAGAATCTGAAGAAGAAAAAAAAAACGCTCCTGGTTTCAGCATGACAATTAAGTCAGTTTCTGATTCCTCCAGTAGGAGTGGACGTTCTGTAGCCTTTGTGAGATTTATTGACTTTGTTCTTTCGGTCAATTTTATAATCAAAAGGTAACAAATATCCCTGTCTGAGCTTGTTCAGCAATGCCACGGGCGATTTAAATGCTAAGTAGCCATGTATATTCATGGAATTTGTCATAACTCTTACAGCGTAAACAGACCACCCTCATCCTCACCCCCACTGCTGACAAAACACACAGAAAACTGCAACTGAAGGCAACCAAGAAAGAGAGAGGCACCAGCACACAGACTCTTCAGAAGAACTCATGCTGAATGCTGGACTCAGATCCATTGTGCTTGATGTGTTTCAAACTGCCGAATCAGATACAGCCTTTCACATCTCTCTCACTCTGTCACACACACACACACAGGCACAAGTTTCATTGACTTTCCCACCTCACAAAAGCAAGCGTTCAATGACCACTGCTGCACAGCAGTATTGACCACTGCGCTTAAAAACATTCAGAGAAAGGCAATCAAGATCCAGTGCCCACAAGGCAGAAAGAGAAAGCCACAGTGAATCCATAAAGTTTATACAGGAAACAGTGCTGCCAGTCCCTCGAAATTTCACTATTTTTCCACAACAGTAGCTGTCTGTCTTCAGGACACCTAGCTTTTAAAATGCTGTTAATCTATCCGCATGTTTGTTACTTTTCAAAGATTAAATAAAGGGCTGCTTCGATCTTAAACTATAGTATTGAGAAAAACTTTGAATAATGCCACACCCCAAAGTGTTCATCAGCATTGAAACATTTCAACTGTTTTAACCACTTTTGGGTAAATCATTGTATTCATGGTTTTTGAAAATATTTTAAAAATGTGGCACTGCTGGTTGTTTTTGTCAGTCAAAACTTATCATCAGCAAAAACAGATACTGAGTATCAGGAAAATACCTCCATGTAAAGTGTAAAGTGACCTTTCTATCATGATATTATATTTCTGCCATGTTGCCGCAATTATCTAGATACACCCCAGTCTCTCAAGTCAGATCCTGTCTGTCGTCTGAGATCTCAGTCTATATGTGAGCAGTCTGATCCTCAGACTAGGCAAAACCCGTCCTATTTATCAAAGAAGCCACTTTGATGAACATGGAGCTGAGCGTTAACAAATTGTTTAGAGACATTTTTCTTACTTAACTGACCAGAAACAGTGAAAATTAAACATTTCTCTTAAAGGGGACATATTATACCTCTTTTTAAACAAGTTATAATAGGTCTATGGGCTATACAAAACATGTTCATGA
>JBBIGA010000126.1:13345635-13367338 GCA_037576975.1 Alestes dentex
GTAATAACAGAGAGTAGCCCGGGATCCGCAAAATCAAGTCAATGTACAGGGATCGACATAAGTGGTACGCCTGTACGTATCTGGCGTATGTGGTACTCAAATGCACGGCAGTTTGCTTACCTAATTTGAGTAACTTCATACTGCGTGACCCGCCCCGCCCCTCGACTTCACGGCCCGAGACACCGACAAGACGCTGGCTGCGTCCGAAATCGCATACTTCCCTACTATACAGTATGCGAAAAACAGTATGCAAGGCGAGTAGTATGTCCGTATTCACAGTATTCGAAAAACAGTAGGCGAGAAGTACCCGGATGACCTACTGCTTCTGGCCAAATTCTGTAGTAGGCATTCGATGGACACTTCACTATCCCATAAGGCAGCGGGAGAGGCGGCGTCATGTTCGAAAAATGGCGGAAAACAGAGACGCGGCTCTTTTCAAGTGTAAGTACCTTCAGGAAAACGTTGTTCATTGTAGTTAAATTACACTTGTGACTCTGTTGTGACGACACATGACACGTGACAACATCAACAATCCGAATTCCATTCATACTACCCGCATTCATACTATACAGAACGTACTGTTTTAACGGTAGAGCAGTACGTTCAAATTCAAATGTAGTACCTACTTGAGTAGTATGCGATTTCGGACGCAGCCACAGACTTCTGCACACATCCCCTCAACCACGGCCGAGACACAGAATTTTTTTTATTTTGTTGCGTACCAACTGATTCATGTAGGTACTCATTAGAGTACTAGAGCAAAAAAATACGCCAACCCCTGTCAATGCATCATTGCGCCTATTGCGCCACACCGATCTTCGGCGGGCCGGATTAAAAAGACCAATGGGCCGGACGTGGCCCGCGGGCCGTAGTTTGCCCACCCCTGGTTTAAGGGGAGCTGGAATGTTCTGGTTATATCCTGTGACAATTATAACTTCTCGATGTTATACACCTTCATGAATTATTATGGAATCATCTGCAGTTCCGTTCATCTTTCTGGACACACACCATCTGCCTGATTTTATCCAGACACTCTTTCTAACGGTGCACCCATTACTGACACAGATGTTCAGTTACACACAGTAGCTTACACAGTCTTCATAAAAAACAGAATGGGATGTTCGGAAGCAGCAGCATGTCATCCTATGATCACTGTACCCAACACCAAGTGTCAGCTAGATGGATATTAAGCCCCCCCAGCATTGGGCAGTGAAGCAGTGGACCTCCACTCTCTAGAGTGGTGAGTGAATACTTTAGGCCTCATCCACATGGACGCCTGAATCAGGCGTTTGTGGCGTCAGGTGGGCGCGGACTGAGCGCCGACTGTTTTTCTGCTCATTGGAGCAAATTGAAGCGTCCACACGGGCGTTCAGCCCCGGCACTCAGGCGGATGCACGTTTGTGTGTAGCGCCACACTGAAGTCAAACAAGCGCAGATACAAAACGCTACAAAAACGCCTATGGCGTTCAGAGCGCGTTCATTTTTCCAAGATTCAAACGTCCATGTGGACGAGGACTTAGGAGAGGTTGGAGAGGAGTTTGTGATTCAGAACAATAATCCAGTATCAGTACCTGAGCTCACCAGTGGTCTTGTGACTAAATTGAATCTAAACCTGATAAAGTCCCTCCATTCATCAAGTTAACACACAAACAGTTTTTTCACTGCTTCAAAAATACTCTCATTCCTTTCTCCCTTCCATTTAAAAATCTTGCCATTTCTTATTCTGACAAACTGTTTAACATTAAGGCTGTTTCTCCTTCTGCTTTTCATTTTGTTTGTTTCAGTGTCAAAAATCTGTCATCACATGTGTGATGGTGCTGAAAGCACAGGGAAAAGTTGCAAAAGCTCTGCACAGAGACAGCAGAACGATCCTGTGAACTGCAGTAAATGTTGACTGACTAAAACCTTGGTGAGACCATGACAATCAGAAAACAGACCATTATCAGGCTAATTTCTAACCAGTGGTGTTCAAGAAGAATCACAGTTAATAAAACTAGCTTTGAGAAACAGTGACACAGGGCTTCAGCTCCTATTAGTCCACTAACAAACACGGCGCGATTGATCTATTCACAGCAGAGATAATTGCCAGGACATGTGCACAAACAAGCACAGCTGAAAAGCACACCTGCAGACACACGGCAGATTCAGACACCCCAAGCCTTGTCCACCTGCCTCGTCTCCGCCTCGCTCTTTCTGTGAGATCAAGACAAGGTGCATTTCGCCCACGCTCTTCATTACGCCTGTCAGCCTGAGAGATGAGCTGCTACCTTTACAGCAGCCCACAGCAGCTTACAGAGACATGAAAGCTGCTCTGTTCCCTTACACCTCCCCTATACTGCATGTAAATGTGTATACAAACACACACACGGGTATCTACTACTACCAAGGGGTCAAATACACCGCCCCTTGTGAAAAGACACCCACCTTCACTACATTTTTAATACAAATGAACATTTTCTATGTCAGCTTGCACTACCTTACAATAATAGGATTAAAGACATCAAGAATAATCAGGTTCATTTTGAGGAAAACAAAACTGGTTGCTTTAGAAGGTATCTGTGATTAAGGAAGAGTTTAATTATTTTTTAAATACTGTCACAAAAGGCTACGTAATCAAAAGGACACGAGATGAAATGTGTTTTCATAAACAACGTCAAGGCTGTGATTTGGTATCAGTATATCATTGTAGCCCTGATGTTATTTTCACTATGTTTTAATAGGGTTCTCAATCTCAAATGTGCTACTGCTTTTGCAAAGGAAAAGGGTACAGCAAAGCCTCAAGCATTATTTTAATTGAATGCTTTAATAACAGTATCCTTCTGACAGAAGACTAATTCCAGTGGCATAGAGCAAAACTACCATTTCTCTTAATCAGCAACCCGTGGTGAGCGGAATGGGACAGGCATGGTAAATGTGCTGTTGTCAAATACGAAGAGTAGAATGTTTCTCAGCCAGTCAGACTGTATGATGTTGTGTAACCTTCCTCAAAATAAATCTCCCCAGTCGGTTATTTATCCCAACCAGGGTCACAGGTGGTGCTGGAGGTGATCACAGTGATCACAGGGCGAAAAACAGAGAAGCAGGTCACAATAAAGCACAATCACTTACCAAAATATTTTGAAAAGCGTCCCCATACTTTTGACAGGCACAACCAGGTGAAGAGTTCAGCTCTCATGCCACCTGTTTCCTGGCAGCCCCCACGACTGCACTCCTTTCGGCCGAGAGAGGACATTCACAGACATAGTTAATTAGCAGTGCAGTGTCACTGGGCCGTCTGTGCATTATGAATACAGAGTGAACCACTCCAATTCACAGAGGGACGGGAACGCGGGGGTCACCTTGGTAACTGGTGTTTCTATTCCTCAAGTGAACAGCATCTTGTGTGAAAAGATCACATTTTTAAACAAAGTTTCTCTTACTACTCGCATAGACAACCAGTCAAAACATATTTGGTATGTGAAGTTTTCTTCTTTAGTTCTGATGTTTTGATGTTACAAGGTCAAATGGCAACAGGCCACAATGATAACCGCCGGCCTTGTGGCCAGACAAGTCCTGCCTGACTGACTATGAGAATTTTTTTTGACCAAAGAATTGCTTCAAACTAATATCAGACCTAAATGACAAGGAAATCAGTCGTTTAGATCCATTTCTTTACCACACATTATGAGCGTAATCTAACATTTCATAATCATGGCATAAAATGATTCACCAAGAGCGAAATATCCTCGAGCTCTGCTTTGGAATACATCTCTGATGAAAGTGAGGCAGCTCACCTCCCCCCTGCTCCCGCTCTTACTTCTCTGTATGTGGTCGAGTGGGTGTGAATGAGCAATTAGGTCCAGGGCTGATGTATTCTACAGTATGTGTCATATCCTGGCTTGGCTTGTGCTGTCAGTGTGAGCTGCTTCTGACTGAGATAGGAAAACAAAGTGCCCTACTTTCAGCTGAGAGAGGACAAAAGAAACAAGGCAAAGTAAAAAAAAAAAAAAAAATTATAATTAAAACTGCAAGTGCAATGAGGCATTGATTCAAATGGGAAATTAACAGAGATGGCTGCAGATGGTAACTTGTTATCCATGTTGAATAATCCATCAAAGGAGGGGTAGGAGCAGCCTGAAGGAGACGCAGAAAGGTGTATCAATAGCTCAGGTTAAGAAAGAGAGAAGAAAACAACTTTTGTGGATGGACGGAGTGAAATGACACCATCCCAACATGCTGCTCATGATGATGATAGTAAAGCCATCCTCATATCCTCATATTTTTGGTATGTGTCAAAAATGCACCATTGATTCCAATAATAACAATGCACTGAAGTCACCAGAGTACATATAGGAGCCAGGAGGAGTCTGAGGTGGAGCTTCAGTCAGTCACATTGAGTCGTGAAGCACTCCTACAACAGACCAGCAAAGAATTTCAACAAGATTTCTAACAGATACCGAAATGTCCATGTAAGCTCTTTACACTCTCTGCAACATGCAACATATTGGAGTATTGATTTTTTTGTCCCACCTCCAATCCAGCATAGGCTGATTTACAGATGATGGGATATTAGCTGACTTTTCCACTAGACATGACACTGAAGGAAGTGGCTACACATACACACTGTGTTGCTTGGTTTCTTTTCATTAAACAGTTCTTGCATGTCACGTAGTCTCAAGTTTTCAGTCACTTTTGTTTGGGTTTCTCACTGCTGTAAACCTCAAAGTGAAGCCAGATGTTTAACATGAAAGGTGCCGGTGTCTCCCTAATTACATTTTCCTTAGAACCTGACAGCTTTACAGCCTTTTTTTCCTTTACCACAAGTTAGCTTACACTTGTTCTCCCAGCCCACATAGCAATTCGATTGGCATCTCTCTGAACAGCTATGAAGTAGTGATACTCTGGACAGAAAGTGGGTACAGAGTTTGGAAAAAAACACTGATATATGTGGTGTGAGAGTAATAACACTTCACAAGAGGAATTGATGCAATATATTGTAGTATCGATTTCTTGTGCCATCCCCAGCGAGCACAGATGAAAGGTGTTGCTGTCTCTGGCCTTGTCCACCGGCAGACAAGGGATGCGAATTAGTTTCAGAGAAAGAGCCAGAGAAGCCCATATTCCTCCATTACACTCACTCCCTGCATATGGAGGCCAGCTGGCCATATGCAGTCAACTAATTACTGATGACAACCTATGGAGAGCTCACTCAGAGTCTTGATCTGTATCAGCTCACACAAAGTCCTTAAACCATACGACTAAAGCCAGCTGGCAGTGTTAGGAGCAGAAGCTACTATCGTAAGAAAGCCTCAGCTCAGAAATGTTCATTTTATAGGCGAAAGAAAATGTCACTCGTGATTTAATAGGTGTTCACTGTAACTTTAAAAAAAAAACAAAACATTTTAAACCACTTCATCTGGTGTATCATGAAATGTTTACATAGTGTAAAGCTAACATTTTCAAACAGTGGGAAAATATATCCTCTGAGTTTTCTTAATGACAGCTCTGATTTCTATCGCCACACTCTTCACAATAAAGGTGTCAATTCAAGGTGTCAATCTTGGGAGCAATGCCCTAGAAACAACACTTCAGGCTGCCTGAAGAATCTTTTAAGAGATCTTTTTTTTTTTCTGAATGAGATATGAAAGCATTAAGAGCCTTTTTAAAACCAAACCTCCACATAACATAAAACCCTTTACTGGGTACTGAGCATTTTTACTATGTAGAGGCTTTAGACTTTTCTCATCATATTCTTTAGGGAGCCAAAAGTGATTTTTCCACCATAGAGTACACTTTTATCACATTTATTTAAAAGAATACACTCTTAGGAAGATGCAGAGAGTTTCTCAAGACACCTGATGACAGCACACACAATACACTTGTGCCACTCGCCAGCACAGAATCCCATAAACACCCATTCCTCAGTGAAAACACAGCTAACCTGTGGAAGCTATTTACTGAATGTGGCCAGCACTGTCTAGGTCTGATAATCAGGAATAGAAAGGACTGTGTTTGGATTTGTGAGTTTGTGTGTGTGTGTGTGTGTGTGTGTGTGTGTGTGTGTGTGTCCGGTGTGGTGATGAACCACTGAGCACAGCGTACTGTAACAGAGGAAGCAGCCACTGTGACGTTTAATTATAGATAGAAAATGTGCTGTGCTCATCTACAGACAGATGCTGCAGCGCCTCACACCTGTTACACTAAACCGCATTTCGAATTGATATCTTTCAAATGAGAAATAAATGGGAAAAACCAGAATGAGAGGGAGTGGAAGAGGAACATTTGGATGTCTTCATGGGAATTAAAGGTTTAAATTAAAACTTTATGCATAACCAGACAGTTAAGAAGAAACTGTCTCTTCCTTTTTTATTCGTTTATTTAATCTCTATACCCTAAGGTCCATGAATGTGGGTCCATACTTCAAATCATCACTCTCACAACTACATAACTTGGCAGGGCTAGCTAGCGGGTCTGATAAAAGACTTCCGAATGATAAAACAGGATGCGCACAAATCCGTGAACATGCTATCACACACTGCTGTAGTCATCAATATTTCCAAGATTTGTCGCAGTGCTATTAAAATAAAAGTTTTAACACCAACAAGTAACTGGCTAATAGGTTCCACTAGGGTTCCCTAAAGCAACTCACACCTCTGATTCCAGTGACTTGCAGAAATCCCTCATAAAAGAGGCTATAGAACGTCAGCTCCTGTACCTGGAGTCAAAAAGTGTGGAAAAACAAGCATCTGGCCTCAACTATTTTTACAACTGTCAAAAATGAGTTCTCCTGCGGTACTCACTGCAATTCACACAAGTATAGGTCCTCAGGGGCCTGAGACAAGCTTTCCAAACAGCCTGCCGAAGCTTTCATCCTCTTGGTTTAATTGTGGAAATGAAAGAGGAGCTATTTTCTACTGAAAACGCGGGACAAAATGCTGCAGTTTGGCTACTGCTGTTCAGTCGCCTCTGAGCGCTGGTGTGTTTTAATTGCTCATCAACTGAACTGTGAGTTTAGTTAATGAGCCATGGAAGAGCATAACCCAGCAGACGTCTTCTCATCAATAATTCTTTTGTACGAGCAGAAGTTTCCCAGGTGAGCTGGAATGATTAGACTATTGTAGTGCTGGGTTTTATTTTAAATCGGCAAAAACCTACAGGACAGCTAAAGGACAATGACAGCAAAGGAAACAATGCTGACTGTGAATATTCATTCAAACACATAGTCATTACATATACTCTTAAAAAAAGTTATTTGGTGCAATGCCACATGTTCGGATCCCTAAAGAACCTTCTCATAATAGACTAAAGGTTCAGCAGCAATGAAAGGTTTTTCATAGAACCATTTGGGAGCCTTTATACGGTTTAGGAACCTTTTAACAGAGAGAGAAAGAGAGAGAGAGAGAGAGAGAGAGAGAGAGAGAGAGAGAGAGAGAGAGAGAGTGTGTCTCTACAGTGGAAAGTATATTTGTCCTCCAACATTTTCCAGCAATTTTCCACATTTCTTCTCCTGTCTGCTGAATAAAAATAGTCACTCCCTCTAGGACAATGGAACTGCACAGTCCACTAGTCCATTGTTAGCCAGCGCAATGCTTTCTCATTCAGACTGAGAGTGTGTCACACTATTGATCAAATTTCCATTTAGCAACTGCCTGTGCACTTTATGGACTGCAGCACTGTGGGATTTCTCCCCCAAAAAACTGTTTAATACAGATCCAGAGGAAGGTTCATGTGAGGTTTTTCCTTGGCATAGCAAAACAAGTTCAATATTCGCAAAGAATGATCGACTGTAAAGAGCTACAATAGGCTGCGTTAGTATAAAGTGCTTAAATGGGCATTGCATTTCCCCTCAAACTAGGTCCAACAGAAAAGGTCACAAATCATCAATAAATCCTGCCAATATGTGGTATTTAGTAAATGCCAGTTCAGATGTGTCTGTATGTTAGACCTTGCTCCATTTTAGCCTTCCTGTCTAAAATGGCTTCATAGCCTTTCAGGCTTACATACCATAAAACCGTTTTCTACAGAGCTATTATGAATGAGCATGCCTGACACCATTAATGTGAAAAATGACTCATCGGGTCTAACGAACAGACACAGCATGTAGGAAGGTTTTTCTTTTTTTTTTTTTCTTTTTTTTTATGAAGCTTTTCTTCTTTCTCTCTCAATATAAAAGCTCTCCAGCTGGATGGTTTAAAAGACTAGAATATTTTCAAATTGCTCTCTCTTCAGGCCTGAATACACAGTGATGGAGTCTCGCCGGCATTTGAGCCATATGCTCAATGATCCACAACCCTCAGCACTCCCTGCTTCTCTCTTCTCCACCCCCCAGTGAGAAAACTAAAAAGGCATCTGTATCTCTTCTATGAGGCTTCCTTCATTCATGAACAGAAACTTACCTAATCCCCAGATGATTCAGGTACAGCCAATGAGTCCTGCCAAGAATCTTAGTGCTGAGTAAAATATGATTAAGAAAACCACTGGGAGATGATTAGGAAGATCAGTTTACAAGATTGGTCTCAATGAACACAATGATGTTTTGCTCAATTATCATGTAATTCGTCATTATAAAAATGGAATGACAGCTTGGATGCTAACTATGAAAAACCATTTAATTACATAAAGTTGTTTGTATACTCTTGGTGCCACAAAAGATTAATTGGTGTGATGTTGTGGAAAGGAAATCTTGGGTCTTTAAAAAACTTTCAAGGCTGTGTACCAGTTAAAGGTTTTCCCTAGAGTTGTTTAGGAATCTTCATAACAGTGAGCGTGTCTGCGTCTGACTGCAATGGAAAGTTTATTTATCCACCAACACTTTTTATACTGTGGTGCCAGGTCCTGATATGCCAAGCTGAGGTGTACAGAGCCAACACATCTGGTTCTAAGATTCAGTTTTCCTTGAAGGCCTTCATTGCCCTCATCAGGGGTCTTAGACTCGAGTTGAGGCCAACCTCCACAGGGCGGCTGATCTATGGGCCACCCCAGTTTTGTATCAATTAAAGATTTTCCTAGAACTATATGTGTAAATCAAGAACCATTCAGTAACCTTTTTCTTATCAGGGTAAGTATTTATGTACTGTGCCATACGTTTTTGTGGACTTCACCTTAATATTCATACCAAAAAAATCAATCGTTCTTTTTGACCAGGTGGCTAAAACATCTGCCTTCATGAAATAAATAATCCTTGCTTCACTAGTGCCATCTAAGAACAATGTCCTGAACTCCTTAAATGAACATCTCAGCTCTCAAAGCCACTTTCAGCTCTCTTAACCCTAAATGGCACCACATTCTCAGAGGGTAGGGTGGTCTCAAAGACCTCCTGCTAGAACTGATCAGATGCTGAGAGGGAGGAGGAGGATGCTGTCTGGAGAAGACTGACCCCACATCCTGTTTTGGACGAAAAGTCAAAGTTGAAAGTGCCTTGTTGAGTCAGACTGATTGGTCTTTAACAAACAAGAGCCTTGTGGCCTCTGGCTAGTATTCACTCAACTGATCAATTAGGAGACAAGAAATTTTAGGATAAACATTGGATAAACTAATAAAGCAGTTGGAATCGCATTCCTGAAAGCTCTTGAGTCTAGTCTTTTCTTAGGAACAAGTAGGTTAATCAGTACAGACCTCAACCTCATAAGGACATAATTGGTGAAGGGCTGCCACGAGGGTGCTTGTGTCATGACTTGTTTAAAGTCATTAAAGCCTTCCTTTGAATTCATAATGGGTTGTTTAGCCTACTTATTGGCTCCAGCACAACGAAACAAAGGTCAAGAAATGTTGCTGTTTTGCTAGAGTATTTGAAATAGCCATGTTTACTTGAGTGATTTTCTTCATGACAGGCTTTTGTTGAAGCCCGAGGCTTCCTCTCACAGCTGTTAGCATTCAGACAAGTCTTCCAAGAGCAGCTATGCCCTTTTAGGATAACAGTAGGACTACTCTGAAATGTATTGGCTTAACAACAGACCAGTTCTGCTATAAGACAGGAATAATTTTATCCTTTTTTCTTATCTCCTTAGCCTTACACCAGAGTTGCACAGGCTGCTGTAGCACTGGTAAGAGAAAAAAAAATCACGTCCTTTGTGCTTTTCAAGGCCCAAAGTCAATCTGTACCACAGAGGAAATGCATGCCTTTTAATTCTGAGTAAATCTGTTGATGCCAGCAACCTCCAGTCCAGAGTGAGTGCCAGTGTGGACGCTGCTGCGTCTGCCTCGCTGTAATCCCCCAGGCTGCTTTCAGAGAAGACCTCCTGCCCTTTCCATTTACTAAACTCCTGCTTCCTCCTAATACACAATAACTGTCTACTTTGACCAATCATCAAAATGGAAACACAATAACTGCCAGACCCACGGCCAATCGTCAAGGGCCTTGAAATACAATACCTTTCCAAACCCATCCAATCGAGGGGTCACAGCACTTATTAATGGGCGAGAATTCGAGGAAGCCCCACACAGCGCTAGGCATGCACGGTCCTGGCCTCCATTCTTATGGTAAATTCTTCATTGACGTGCTTCTACATTGTGGTGATGTGGTGCAGGGTCTGATTTATGGCACGGTAAAACTGCATTGTCCCACAGAGGAGTGAATATGAAAGGGAGGGGGTTGCTGTGGCAAGACTCTGACCGTGACATGGAGAAAGAGAGGGTCCAATAACCCTGAACCACACTTGGCCCAGACAGGCCCCGTATTCTCCATTTCGTTTTGGCGGGATATACAATAGAGCTGCCGTCTTCTGATCCCCACAGGATGTCTATTCAACTTACAGCATCAAGACAGGGGGGGTCCAGGCATGGCTAACTACAGGCTCACTTCGACTGAAGTCAGTAAGACTGATAGTACAACTGTTGCTTGTTTTAATTTGTCATAGAGTGTCAGGAACTGCATATAAAAGTCTATTACAGATTACTGAACAACTCAATGCAGTTTGAGGCAAGTGTGTTATACTTTAGGATTGCACAGCTGTGAAACTTCAGTGCAGAACTAAAACAGGGTGTTCCAAACTCCAAACATGTCATGGCTACATCTACAAAAGTGAAACCATCATTTTTAAGCTTTTTAAGTAACTGTCAAATAAGCATCTTGTAAAAAGCCATTTACCATAACACCAATGGGAAACAGAACAAAAACAGATAAAGAAAAACAGAACAGAAGTGAAGTGTTCATTCCAATAAAGTTGATATCAGCTTGTGATCAGGTGGCTAACGTCACTGTAAAATAACATACTTTTTTTTTTTTAAACACCGATGTAGTTTAAAAATGAATCATGTAGCATCCTACAGTCATACCATTCAGAAATGCTGGCATCCCAACAGCACAGAAATTCAACATAAAGTAATGTGAAGCAAATGGCATTAATTGAAAAAAAGTGTATGAATACCTTTCTGTTTTAAATGAAAATTATGTGTATCATCTAATAGCATGCATTAGCCAATGGACCAAAATGACTATTCAAGGGAATTTTAGTAATGGGTAGCAGTAATGGACAGGAGAGGAATGAACAGGATCAGACCATAAGCCACTTAACTGTCCTCCGGCTTCTCCACTTAACAAGCTAATGAGCTCCACCTAGCTCATACTAATGTAATGGTCTCCACAGCACAAAATACCAATTACCTATGACCTGGTAAACACTACATTACTTTGGAGCGGCCTCAGAGGAGTATGCTACAACACGTCCAAAATGAGTTACCAAAATGTTATCCAAAAACTTCACAGCAGTGCAACTGTGGTACTGTGTAAATATAAAAGAAACAATTTAATGTTTTACCATAAAACTTAATTGAATTCCAAATAAGTGAACAGAACACAAGATTATTTTTTGGCTGCCATTCAATGAGCAAAAGATTAATTTTCTAAACTGCTGAAAGAAGGTGTTAGTATTCCACAGGGATGCAAAGGCTTGTTAGTTTTTGAATAAGTTACAATCAAGGCTGCCAGTTTTGCGAGAAGGAAAAAGCTGACATTCATAAGCTGAGGGGCAGCTTGTTACGGCTACATTAAAGCTCACAGCAGAACCGGTTCGCTGATGAAAACTGGCTCCTGAGCGTAATGCAATGCTGTGTAAAAATGCTTTTTTTGTCTTCAAGGCCTGTCACAGTCATGGCCAAATTTAGCACTGCACAGCATCAAAGATTTCAGCTCCACATTTCAGTCATTTGTTAACTGAGGAACTGATGCATGCAACGGCTTTTGTTATGTAAAAGCACTGATAATTTACCACTTCTCTATTTTCAATAAAAAAGAGATGCCGAGATGTCAATCAAACTGTCAAATCCGTACAGCTCTTGATGTGTTAAAGAGGCATTCCTCATGTTGCCCACTCCATTATATCCAGCTTCATAACCATATGAAAGAAGGTTTTTGGAAAAGGCCAGGAAAAGCCAATGCCATTACATTTTTGGAGTGAGAAAGGATTTTCTGTCGGATTTGATCCGGCACTTTCATCGTTGTCTTTTTCCATCGCTCACACGTTCATAATGCTTCAATTCACTAGGACATCTGCCACTGGGTACTACCACAAACAGTTTCCAGGGCTGATATGAGCTCAGGAGGGGCAGCACAATACACTCATCCGTGACGGCAGGAACACACCGGGTTGTTATATACCCTGAAAACCACTGATTTTCTCCTGACGCCACGAAATCTACTTTTGGAGTTATGCAAGCCATTAATATACATTTCTGAAGAGCTTTTCATTTTCTGAGCGTCTTCTGATCTCATGTTTGACATGCATGATCTCAGATTTTTTTGACATGCATGACATTCTCTCGTAATCTGTGCTCTGATCTTGTATGAGGAGAGATGAATGTCTTAAAGGCTACAGCTCTCTCTGTTTCTCTAGAGATCATTTGTCAAAAGGGAAAGCTGACTGTATAAAGAGAAACACTCAAACCACAATATTTATTCCAAATCCAGGGAGCACTGCAGTCCGCAATCTTGGAGAGTGAACTCGTTTTAGGGCACAATAGTTGTCTGAATGTGTCAGGGATCATACAACAGGATCAACAGAGAATGAGGCTGAAAACCTCCAGAACTATTAAGAGCTGAAGTCAGCTTAAATATGACCTAATAACTATATATAGGTATATAAGTTCATTTAGATACTGAATGCATTTACTTCATGGATTTAATTAAGTTTATAAGCTCTTCATATTACATACCATGGTCATTTACGGTCATCATTCAGAAAGTGAATATGTAAATGTCAACGTGTGAAATTGCATAAACCTCATGTTGTGTTTTCCAATACCTTACAACTCACAAACACTCATGTAGTTATCATCATGTAGTATTTGTCACTGATGTCACTCTCCTCTGCCGTGTCTGCAGTCACAGCTTATGGCCCATATTTTTCAAAATAGGTTTAGATCTCGAACACTGTGACAAACCTGGCTCTCGACCTCCTGTGGTTGTAGTGTGTTGTGTCTCCACCCTCAGAAAGAGAGCCATATTTCACTGTCAGCAGGACAAGCATGGCACAGCATGCCTCACGAAGAATAAAGGAATATCTTTCTCACAAACTCTTTTTCTTCAGCCTCAACCCCAACCACTGCCTACATATAAGATTAACAGCACCATTAAACTTTAGCTAAAGGCTAAAGGCTTCGAGGGAGCCACTGTCTCTGAAGAAAGAGAGCGCGAAGCTAAATGAACCCCTGTAATGTTTACTTTCATTTATTGCTCTTGAAATCACTCACAGCATGAAGTCTATGAAGCCAAAGGTCATTTCAAAAGGCTGATCAGTAAGAGGTAAAACATGTTCTTTTATAGGTTTATTTCTAGGTGTACTAAAAGTGCATTTGCTGATCTGAATTTATATAAACCCCCTAAACTTAAAACAAGGAGGGTTGTACTCTTTAAAAACTCTTTAAAAAGGTTCTTAAATGGTTCTTGGTTTTGAAGTGTGGTTCAAAGAAATAACTCTAATGGAACCTTTAAATGACGTGGATCGCGGTATGTATAAAAACTACAACCTCAAAGGGGCTTCACACTTGCTCAGTTACAAAAACCCATCCATTAGTCTGGGGAACCAGAAACGATTCTTCTATTCACTCCAAAGACAGAATCTTCCATTTTTAAAAGTAAGGACTGTATTCTTTTCTGGGTACTCGTGCCTCCACATATCTGATACACTATATGGACAAAAGTATTGGGACACACCTGTTTTCCAGGCTTTGGGCTAGGCCCCTTATTTCCAGTGAAGGGCAATCTTAACACTTTAGCAGACCAAGACATTTTGAACAACACCATGCTTCCAACTTTGTGTACACAGTTTGGGGAAGACCCTTTTCTGTTCCAGCATGACTGTGCCCCTGTGCACAAAGCAAGCTCCTTAAAAACATGGTTGGATGAATTCGGTGTGGAAGAACTTGACTGGCCACACAGAGCCCTGACCTCAAGCCCATCCAGCACCTTTGGGATGAACTGGAATGGAGATTATGAGCCAGGCCTTTTCGTCCAACATCAGTGCCTGACCTCATAAACGTTCTACAGAATGAATGAGCTCAAATTCCCACAGAAACTCCAAAATCTTGTGGGAAGACTTCCAAAAATAGTGGAAGCTGTTATAACCAATTCCATGTTAAAGTGTATGTATTCAAATGTAATGTTATTAGTCCCTGTTGGTGTAAGGGTCAGGCATCCCGATACTTTTGTCCATATTGTGTATTTCTCATCTGAAGATTAGAAGCACAAGTATCTGTATTTCACTTCCCAAACAAAGCTGATCTCCTGTTTCACTGAAGTGAACTCAGCATCAAGTAACAAAGGCCATACAGTTATACCACTTCATATTTTGTATTCCATTCAAACATGTTCAAAGAAATGAAGCTCAGTTCTGAGAAATGAAGGACTAACCCCTTGATCTTCATGCTTTGCCCTTTTTCATTCCACTCAAAATCACATCAAAGCGTCTCCTGTCTTAATCTACGGCCTTAATCTACAGATTCTGTCAGGGGGACACTCTTGATGTTGGTAGGTAGCGGTGGCAGCAGCCAGTGGCAGGAGTGTATGGCAGGAAGCAGTGGGCTGAGGTTAATATAAGGGGCCGGGACTGTGGGAGAGAATGTCAGTTCTCATCCAAAGGCCCTTGCACCCCATACATTACTGACCACAGTCATGCCAGAAGATCATGCGAGTCATTTTCAAAGAAAAGGAAGTGAGCAAGCCATGATTGCTGTGAGTAGGAAGAAGGAGCATTAGATCTTTGACGGGTGGTTCCAAATTGTATCACAATTCAGACTCTGGTCAGTACTGAGCACCAGGTTCAATTGAAAAACAGAAAACTGCTTTTAAGCTCTCAGACTTATTAAATGATTCACCGTGGGGTTTTAAAGCAGAAATTCGGTTCTTATGAAATGAACAGCAGCCACTTATGAATATGGGTGCTCCATGGGAATAACCTTTTGAATGTATGATGTTATGACAAAAATCTAATACATTTTAGAAATGTTTTAAGGAGAGATTAGTTAGGAGAAACAGCAGCTGAAATGTGATTTGAAAACTGATGATAAGTAAAGTTAGCTACCAAGAAGTAAATACCTAGTTGTTCGTTGGGTACCTGTGCCAACAATTTGCCAACAAACATAGTTTACAATATAAGATTTACAATAAGATCATGAATTAAACAACACACTAAATAACACAACTAGTATGCAGTACTGTACTATATGACTGCTTATTTACATTAAATATTTCAATGTAAAGTGATTTTGACCTTTTAACTCTGAAGCTACTTGATGATTAATGAGTCAAACAATTAATGTATTAAATATTTTATGTAGAAAATATGCCAAAAAAGTCATGTTGTTCATTATTTTAATGCAGTTCTAATCTGTTTTAATCTGTCTACAATAGTTTACAGAACCTGTAAAATAATTCTGGATCCACCACATTTATGTAGATCTGAAGCATGTATTGCTTTCATATAATGCTCTGAACTGTCAGTCTGGTGTCATCAGCCTTGTATCTTCCTAACATTTTGTATTCTGACTAAATTGCACACTCTAGTGAAGTGTAAGAGCATAGATGATAACAACAATGAACAGGACGCCATTGCTAGGTGCAGAATACGAAAACATGGGTGGTCCAACCATGCAGAAAAAATTTGAGTCAGAAAGATTTGTCCTCAGTGCAGTGACTCTTAAAAAAACAACAAAACAACAACAAAAAAAACCAGACAACCTGAGCAAACTAAAACAGTGTCATACTTGTCTGGATGGATATTAGAGGCTGCAAAGGTAATTAGGTTAGATTAGCATGCAATACTGTGGAATTAGATGTGCAGATCCATAAGCCATTACATCAATAGACAGATTTGCAATCTAAGCCCCGCACCACACACACACACACACACACACGCATACACACATAGTAGGAAATATCCCAAACCCAATTTGAATTCTGCACTGCTTCTTCCCAAGCGGCCCCTCCTTTCAGACCTATCATTTGGAGATAAACTTCAAAGTTCCTCCAGGTCTGTTACCCATACACCCTTCTCCCATGTTGGCTGAAGCTTCCGAGCTCCTGACAAAGAGGTATAATGGTCAGGTAAATTGCAGGTAGAGTGAAGGCAACCATATTTGTTTTGTTTATCTGGGTTGGAATGAGTTTATGAGGAGATTAAGGAAGTAGATTTATCTCGCTCTTGCAGGTCTGAATTTGGGGGTTTTGGGGACCGGGTAATCCTGACGAGTCTGACTCCAGGCGCCGAACACTTAATTGGATTTTTTGCCACCATGGAGAATCCAATCAGGGTCACCTCTTTTTGGTTTTACCAAACCATGTTTTGAACCAAGCTGAGAAGTCTTTCATTGCAACAAATATTTTATCTAAGTCGCAACCAATGGTAAAGAACTACAAAGGGCTTGTGCACTATGCAGAACAACATTTAGCAAGTATTTCTCATGTTGCAAATTCTTCTTTCCACTAAGAAGCTAGATTCCACATTATATTCGTATTATATGAAGGGTCCACGTACACCACAACATCACAAGCAGTGGTGACTCAGACTGACGCTTTAACATCTATGAACACCCGCATCCTAAGGCCTATTATTCAGAAAACAAATAGAAAACAGTGTAAAATGATATAATTACTAGTAGGTTAATTGAGTAAAATCGTTGTACCAGAGCTGAATGTTAACAGATGATGCCATTAAAAAAGGATCTGGTTATATCAAAATACTGACAGCACAACAATGATTCTACCTCATTCTACCAAATGACAACACCAATGTACAAAGGACCAATGTACAGACTACTTACTAGACAAGCAGGATTGGAATTCACTACCAAAAGGTGAATTCACATCCTGCTTGTCTAGTAAGTGACAGATTAAGTTTCAACATAACAAAACTGCCCATCTCTAGTTACACTGAAAGAGGTGTGCATGACCACATCCTTTTCACAGGCAGGATAATGGCAAACTGGATCTATGCATGAACCACTCTTCTCTCAGACCCATATAGCAAACGTCCTGAGAGACTGTGTGACTCAAGAAAGGACGTACTATAGGCTCCTCCATAGTCTATTAAAATAAACTTTGTTTTTTGAGGTAATTGATTGAGGTAGCTGATCACGCATGCTGCTAATTGGCTGCTAAAGCTGCAGTATTAGCACTTACCACCCAATAATGATGAAAGCATTTTCAAGATACCTTCAAGACTGTGTGTATGGTTCCATTAGGCTTCTAGCGGATAGCGAGAGAGAAACGTTTGGATTTAAGCACTGATGTGTTTTGTCAGCAGAGTGATGAAAGCTAAACACAACTTGGCAGAGTAGACAGGATCAGGGCCATAATCTCTCCTGGTGACCGGCCCGTCATCCCAAAGAACCCAACCACAGGCTTTAGAACTGACAATAGATTCTCCAGGTCTCTCAGTGCTTAGACACATCATCTCATCAAAAGATGGATGTCTCAAATTTACACTTCTCACTGCTACTTATAAACGTGAACTGAAAGCAAATAATATGGGCTACCAAGGTCACAACACGCTTTATAGTAGTCCTATAAAGTACTCCTATAACTTTCAAGGCTCATTGGTCATATGTAACTGACATGTTCTGTCATGTTCCTAACTTTTATGTAAGTTACTGGAAATTTTGAAAACAAAGAAAAACAACAACACAAGATATTCAAATTATTCTATCCCACCCACAGTCAGAAAATGGCCAACATAACACAGTCTCTAACAATAACAATACCAATAATAATATATAATTATATAATATAATAATAATATATATTTATATAATAATCATATAATCACCATCACCATTTTTATTTATGTAGTGCCTTTCTTAAACCCAAGGTTGATCAAACATTTAGCAAAACTACATAGTAAATACAACATGATGACTGAATAGTACAAAAGTAAGCACAACATACTGAATATCACCCCAGTCTAGATCAGCCATATTGCTGTGTGAGTACATCACAGTAACTATGCGAAGAGCACCACAGCTACACTTTTACAAAAAAAAAAATGTTTCAAGACTAGCTTTTGGATGCTTAACAAATACATATGTGTTATAAATCCAAATCTACCCCTCATATGTTGACCCCTCTGAAAATATTTTATGATGTAAATATTACAGTATAAAAATCAAATATATTACACCTTTAACATCTATTTGAATTGAGCTACATTTCATGTGGGAACTGATAGAATGAATGACACATTTACTGTATTTGTCAACTACCATGTCAGCCAAACAACTGGGCTTACTCTGAGCACACTGACTAATGTGAAATATCACAGAACCTGGGTCATTTTTAATACATCTCCTGTTAGAGTGAAGCCAGTTCTCACTCCAGAATATGTTCCACTGTAACATGGTTGCCACTTCCATTAACTAGAAATGTTAATTAGCACATGTGTAGAAATTCACAAGCCAAC
This sequence comes from Alestes dentex, assembly GCA_037576975.1. Classification (NCBI taxonomy): domain Eukaryota; kingdom Metazoa; phylum Chordata; class Actinopteri; order Characiformes; family Alestidae; genus Alestes; species Alestes dentex. Next base: position 13,364,502 of record JBBIGA010000126.1, read on the forward strand.
TCAAATGAATGGTTATAAATGAAGATTATAGCTAGACATCCATCAGACTCTCAGTCTGTCTGTAATTGCTCGTAATAATAACATACAAGCCTGTGCAGCTCATCCAGCAAAGGCAGTGAAGAGTGAGCCCTTCCTCTAAGACCACAGCTCTGTCCAAGTTCACACCTCATCTATGACTGGGGGTCCATATAGGTAAAGCTTGTCATGTTCTGCAACATTCTTTCGCCTTTCAAGGCTCACTGACAGTATTGGTAAGAAATGTCACTTTGAATCACTCATGGCTTCTTCTTGCCCACTCTCCTGTCAAAAGGTGTAGGGATGTCACGGACGAAGGCACATAGTATGACAGCCTGTGCAGAAATGAATTTCAAGATGTCTGCATTTTACCTAGAGATGCTGTGCCTAAAAAAAGCTGCTGGTTGCTGATCTAAGACCAGTTTGATCTGTATTGTTTCATGCACAGAGTAGGGTGTGTGGAACCAGCCCTGCTATAGATCAATAACACCAGAATGTTTAATCCACTCTTTGAAAAACATGCGCTCCTCACAGTAGGCCTAGCTCAAAAGGAGCATCTTTTTTCAAGCTATGGAAAACAGAGCAAAGAGAGAAACCCTCCTGAGACTCAGTCGACCTTGAAGATATGTCAGGTTCAAAATGGACTGTTCTAACCTTTGGACAGCCCCGCAATGCCATGGCCATTTAGTTGGCACGCTCACTATAACCATTAGTTCTCAATGTCACAATTACACATGTTGCTTTGTGATTATTAACTAATCTATTACCTGTGGCTGCGTCAAAGAGTGTTGAATCAGTTATTTGTTTCTCTGTTTTGGCCCTTCCAGCAATCCATAACCTACCCCACTCTTTGACAGCAAATTACAAAGGGTCTGCTGAGTCTATTTATGCTTGACAAACATTAACAAACAATTAGGAAATAGAAATCTGACTCTAAGCCTGAGGCACCACTCACCTCCTGAATAACTCACTACCAATATGTGTCATTTTTCACTAAATGATTAATAATTCAGCTCACTCTCACAGCACTAATAGTACAGAAAATGAGGAAAGTCATTCAGTGGAAACGAATGAAAAAGATAAAGGCAGACAGTCACGCACATTCTTATAAATGTATACAGAAACGCAGGCACGCAGGCCGTGTGACTCCCACACAGTCAATAGGCATTGCCTGACACATCTAATGAAACAATCTTGTCTATTTTTCCCCATCAGGTAGGCAGATTTTTATATAATGTGACCTAAAGGACATGATGATGGACGATGCTCTCTTCCAAAGCAACAATGCCCTCTTCTGAAAACATATTGATGTCTGGGTTGACATTTCAATCACAGTGCAGCTACAAAGGAGCTACAGAAGGTTTTGGTGCATCTGTACACCTCAGGACTACTGAGCTTGATGGTGAGGAGATCTCAAAAGAATTCTGAGCAGAATATTGAAAACTACTTCTGCTTCTACTGCATGTGATCAGTAACTCCCCTGCTTCTAATACTATTACACTCTTGAAAATAAAGGTTCTTAAATGGTTATTGGCCTGAATGTTTAGGTCTAAGAAAAGCCTGTGGCATGGAACCTTTATCTGATGTGAAGGTTCTTGAAAAGATTCTTCACGTCTCAGCATCCATTGAAAGGTTCTTTAGAGAAACAAAGCTGTTTCTTCTATGGCAATTAGGCCTGTCACAATTATTGCATAATTGTCTCTTTGCAGTTATTTAAGCCGACCACACTACATTTTATTTATTTACTTGAACCCAATTAATGAAAATCCATGCAGTTCACATTTGTTGCTATATTTTCACCAGTTAGGTTGAAGTAAAGAAATCAAATGTAAATAAAAGAAAGCAGAATGACAAGAGTTTCCTCTTTGATTTCTGTTTGTTTATTTACACTTTTTTATGTATTTCCGTGTGTGTTATATATTTCGCAATAATCCCCCAAACCTGTTTCAGGTGAGATTAGCTCAGACTTGCTTTATTGTTAATCCTATTAGTTGAGGTGAAAACTGGGTATGAAAGTTCTATTCATTTTTTTGTGTTGAGCTAAGGAACTAAGATTCATATTTTGTCCAGACAACAAGGCAGTGTCATCCAGTATGCAACAAATCAAGCCATTATGCACTGTAATCCATCACATGAAGTAGGAGGTCCTAGATGAGTTGGTACAGAATGGCAGACTCCAATGCGAAAGTCTGCCCACTGCCTGCACATGAGCCCTGCAGATAAACAGACGCAGAAGTACAAATCTGCCGTCAAACACCACTCCATACTGTGCTACAGCAAGACAGATGTAGATATCATCCACACCAAACAAACCGGTGTCAGCTGCTGAAGAACGGGTCTTTAAAACAGATAGATGGAGAGTAAGAGGAGAGAAAACCCTCGAAGAGATTATAGCGAATTCAGGGGCAGAAAAGCTTAAGGCTGCCAAATGGCTGTGAATGAGGAAGGAAGGAAGGAAGCCAGCTTCAAATGGCTCTTTTGTTGTCCTTTTGATTAAAAGGTTTATTTCCATGTATTCCATTTGAAGCAGATGAAAACATTGTGAACAGGCTTTTTTTTATGGATGTCTAATGTTTGTTTTTTGTTTTTGGTTTGGTTTGTTTTGTTTTTAGGTCAGCGAACAAATTACACTTGGGGAGAAGATTGCTGTTCTGTTTTCTGTTCTGGCCTTCTGGTCTGGTTCAGACCACAAATTGCTAAACAATAAGACAGTAATAAGAGAGTTTTTGCTACCTACTGCTCCAGCACGACAGAACCAATTTCCTGCAACATATTGCTTTACATACACGCATGTATGTATGTATGTATATATATATATATAT